>LPNX010399243.1:334614-478020 GCA_001517045.1 Pseudotsuga menziesii
TAACCAAACCACATTTTTTTCAAAACAAAAGGGTATTTTTTTGGCTCACCTTGCAGGTTCCACTATAAGAGGATATGCCAATTATCCAATCCTTGTCGAATCTAATCCTAAAATTTAGCCTTTGAAACTCAAGGGCCATGAATAAACCCTTAACGTACCACACATGGCCTCTATGAAGGATATTTGGCCTCTAAGTTGTAAAATAACATCATTAGAATATTTTTAGCACCAAGAATGGGCCATGGGACCATAGACATGGATAAGAGAGGAAACTATTTCTTAGTATCTAAAACAATATTTCAAGTAGCCTACCTCAATAACAAGACCTTGAACCATAACACTCAATATCCTAAGAGTGTCGTTTTCCTCAAAGTTGGGATATGGGTAGGTAGGGCCAACAACATCACGTTGAAACATCAAACATGATATCTTGAGCGTATTCCTAGCCACCAAGTGGAGATATAGGCACGATTAGAAGTTTTTGAGCAGTAGGTTTAGGTGTTGAGGTATTAACCATGGTTTGTGTAGGAATCTCATGCATTGGGATATATAGGAAACTTTTAGGCCTAAAGGTCTAACAATGATGTCTCCAACAACCAAAGATGACCTCTCGATGGGATATTTGTCCTTATAATCGGAGTATGGGCACTGTTAAGACCATGCATAAGGTCTAATACCACCACATAATGATTCATTGAAAAGTGATCCTTTGGCCTACATGTGTCATATAGGGGGAATTCTAATATGATTTTTCTTATGCCTATTGTTCTCAAGTTATTTCTCTTAGAAAATAAACTAAGGTTGTAGGACCTAAAATATGCCTCTCCATGGCTAATGGGCCATGTAGAAGGTCCTATATTACCTCATATGTCCTATAATTAAATGTACTAGCTCAAAGCATGGTTTGGGTAGAAACTATGAAATTGTGTGGTATCCATTTCTTTTAGGGATCATGACTCATGAGCTATGCATGGAGCCAAAAATATGACTCATTTCTATAGAAGGAATTGTGAGGGACAAAATAATTAATCATTGTTATGAAGGATTCCTTAGTCAATAAGACGTGTATGACTGATTTGAATCTTTACACACAATATAGATAAGTACATCTTATTATGCACCATAATTTATTATTAGAAACAAATGAATCACATGCTAACAATTACTTCTAAGATTCATATATTATATATATAGCCTAAGCCACATATAATATTCATTTCATTCTCTAAAATGTCATACATAGCATATTAAATACAAAATATTACAATAAATATACAATGTTAAAGGATTACAATACAATTTTTGGGAATTCAATATTAAATAGTGATGAGTATGTTTGCTTAAACATCTTAATCTATTACACATACAACTATTAAGCATCTTATTTGAATGGTTTCAATGACAAGCAATATATTAGAAGAAGTAATATCCAAACATTTTTCCATGGAATCAACACCATTCTTGATGCCATCGCCATGGATATAGTAAAAGAAATCTCTTCTTTGGAGGAAATTCGTTCATCAATCTGATACTTCATATCCAATCTATTTACAATTACTCTTCCCCTCTCTTCAATCAAGCAATAACCTCATGCCTGTTAGAGAAGCATTGATTCCTTTTTAGCGATAAAGAGGGTGGATTCCAATTCTTCATTCATGACAGCTGCATTTTGTATCCAAGTTGGTTGTTATGATGGATATTTGCACCATAATGTGTTTAATGTTAATAAATTGTTTGAGGCCATAAACAAAGGACTTACTCATTATCGTATGCTTGTAGTGTTGAAGGGCCACATGGTGAGGTTTTTGTGTCAATTATGCATATGGATTAAGTTCATAGGACAACGACATGTGTTATGTGCATGGTTTAGGTGCATAGGTTAACTGCATGGGGTCAATTGGATTGTTACATGTGTGTGTGTTGGGGTTATGTGCACGGTCACTTTCCAACAAATGTATTTTGACATAGCGTGCTAATTTTTTCATAAGAATGTTTTTTGTACAATAGGACAATGGTGATTAAAATCGAGATAAAAAACATTGAAGAAGAAGTACAAAGAGTCTAGTTCATGGTGGCTATCATATATTTAACACTTGAGTATGTGAATACATGAGTGAAAAAGAATGAATGATACAAAGGAATATACCCTCCATTTATTTATATGAAATGTGAGGGAGGCCAAAATAATAAGTGCACCTAGTCCACTATAAACAAACAAACTCCCCTTAGTGTAGGAGTTTGAAAAAACTAATTAGGATGAACAATATAAGAAACTTCAAATGAATTATTAGTTTTCTCTCTCTCATTTTTCATAAAAAAACAAATTTCAAAATATATATAGTCTTCCATTATGATGATGATGATGATTGGTCTATCGGACCTTAAGAAAGACAATACTTGGTTTACTTTAAAATCTCATTCATGTGCTAAAAAATCTTTCCAATAATATTATAGAAATCATTTTTTTATAATTATCAATTACAATTTTATTTTGAAATAACATTATGATTTTTATTATGTCTATTTAATGTATTTGTAATATACTTAAAATTTTGGACAAGTATTTTTTTCTTTCTCTTTACACTATTGTCACCATAAGTCTATCTTACGATCTCTTAAGTATGTTCACTATTGCTCTCAACTTAATTAAGAAACCTCTTTGTCTTTTAAACCCTTTATGTGGCTATTTATATGGTGTCTTTTAAACCCTTTATGTGGCTATTTGTATGATAGTACCATCTAGATGTCCCTAACCGTGTTCCCACCTTATTATTTTTTTAAAATAGTTAAAAAAATGTTTATGTTCTTTGGTAACAAACACCCCTAAAAGTTCTGTGTATGGTTCCTTGTCATTAGTCTGTAAGGGTTCAACCCATAAACTATATGCTAGGATTCATACTAAATTGTTATGGTTCACATAGTAAATTTTTATTATCATGTACTTTATGTTAAATCCATATGATTTCACATGAATTGTCTACATAAGTTAAGCCTCGTGTATTGATCAATCTTGTTCCTTCGATATCTATTGACTCTCACAAGGACCATCGATTTGAGGGGAGGATCAGACAATTATAAATGTTTCTCATATGCACTTTACAATAGTAGTTGAGGTCCAACGACGTCGATCCTTCCACATGGTGAATGATCACACTCCTTAATCACGTGAACACTAGTGGTACATTAATTTCAGGTTTTTTCAAAATGGCACCAATTCATGATTCTCAATTCTCGGTACCTTGATAGCCAAGGTTTAGTAACCCAGTCCAAAATCTCTATAGAATTGGGAAATTCCCTTTGGCTCTACTTTGAAAGCCTGGTTTTTAGAATCCAGCCCCAAATCTCTATAGCATTGGGAAATTTTCCTTTGGCTCTCCTAAACGATTTTGCATGAGGTAGCAGGTGGGTTCAAGAAGAATCCGGTTCTCTGTATTCAACTGCTACTGAGGAATTCAGATCAGCAAGAGTTGTTTTCAGCCTTAGCAAGGTCACTGTGGGTCTTCTTAAGCCTCAACAAGGCTATCATTGGTCTACTTAAGCCCCCATTAGGGCTGCCATCAAGTCTGCTCAAGCCCAACAGGGCTTCCGTCTTCCTAAATAGGGCTGTCGACGGTGTGTTTGAGCCTTAACAGGGCTGCGACCAAGTGGACAGTGTAACACCCCGGTTTTGACCCCGTTTGTATTAAATATATGATGTATATATTGTAATTAATCGTGGTGTGGAGATAAAGGCCAAAAAGCCCACCATTGATTTGGTTGTGTTATGTTCGGCGATTGAAATCGTTGACGATGGTATATCATGAAATATGACACATATTAGTTTCGGCATCATGTAAATATACATCTTTAATTAAAATGAACCCCAACCAGCTATGCCAATGTAACCATGATGAAAAGGGCATAATTTTCCTAAGGATAGGGAGGGGGGAATGTTAAACCTTAAGCCCATGGGGGAAAAGCCATGTGTCACCGCCCTTTTTGTTTTACTCACCTTCCCTTGTCTCATCCAACTACCAATTTAAACGTTCTGTTGAGTAGTTGAGGTAGTTATTGTTGGGAGTGGGGTGTGGCAGGATTGTCAGTCCTTGCCCACATGCACACTCCACTAGCAAATCGAACCTCATGTTGGGAAGAGGAAGCGAACTCTCCAGGATTCCACTCTCTCCACGATGGTGTGGGAAACGCTCCCACACTTCCCATTCACGATTCTCCATTGCCGCCCATCCTCACGCAGGGGGGGACGTCCTGTTCCTCACGCAACGAGTTCTTTCTGTTTGGACTCACGCGGCCAGGAGGGGAGCCATTTTCGGTTGTCATTCACGTTTTCCACAGAGTGGTATCTGGTGTGTTTTCCCTCCGTATTTTGGGGTCCGGTGTGAATTTTTCCCTCACGCACAGGTTGGGAGTCTGATTTTCTTCCCCACTGCGGTCTATGTAAGTTTTCCTGGTGGCTTCATTGTTGAGAACGAGCTGTTGTTTCCCCACGTTGATGGTTGTGTCTATTTTTATGTTTTGGGCTGCTGTAAGCTGTTATGGAGGCATTTTGGCCACGATAGGGCCAAGAACGACTCAAAAAATTGTTTTCCCTATCCAAGCTGTGAATCGCTTGTCTGAATGCATGTATGCAGTGGTTGGTCTTCGGACTGTGTTGGAGTTGGGATGAGGGCTTGGTTTGCTTGATAAACCTGGTGTGTTTGGCAACCACCCAGACAGAGCTAGAGGGCTGGCTTTCTTCTCCATAACCCCTGAATAGCACTGGAAGGGAAGTCAGGGCCCGAGGTACTGTGTAGCAGAGAAGGGGCTGATTCCTTGTGTTAGGTGTGTGTGGGTGTCTTAGAAGTCAGGCTAGTTCTAGTGTAGGTGTTCCTAGCTCCGTAATGAGCTCACTAGCTTAGAATTTGGCCTTTCGCAGCTCCTTTATGGCCTGATAAACCCAACTGTGTTGGCTTGGCTGTGTTTTGTGTATCCTTGGCTATGTGTAAGCTTGCTTGTTCCTTATTCGTTGGGGAATCATGCCTATCTCCGGGGTGGTAGCGTTGCTAAGAGATCAAGGAGCATGCTGGCCTATGGTTGGGTGGAACGTTGCAGCGACGTAGCTGGTTGCGGGACGAGTTCTTTATAAGATAAGTAATCTTGTCTATTTTTACTTCTGCAATTATATTTATTGTTAATAAATTATGATGAACATGTTGAATGAATGAATGTATATTTGCTTCCGTTGTGTATGATAAATAATTATGTATCTGTGCATGTTCTATTTCAATGCATTTTATTCAATTTTTATGAATGCACATGTTCACGGGGTTGGTTACTCGGATCGTAAATAGCATGGTAGCGTCCTCTTCGTCGGTCGGAGGATTGCCTTCTGCCCGGCAGAGATCATAAATTTATGATAGAAAATTTCTTGAAAATTTTGTTGAAAATTTGTCTAAGTGCCTGAACCTTTGACCCATTGGAAGACTTAGTGGGAAGCTCTTCTGATGCAGTGGAGAGCTAGGCAGAAGCACACCCGACGGAGGACAGTTGGAAGAAAAATTGCGGAATTTTTTTTAAGTGTTTGTCAGCTTTCAGCGGAAAATAGTTGTGGGGTTCATCGACACCGTGGAAGAATTTAGCTGTTTGTCAGTCCACCGTTGCGGCTGCCGTGTGGACTAGCACTCCGATGATTAGAAGTTCAACCGCCGATGCTCCGATCACCGACACATAGCACTTAGTGGTTCCGACCACCGACAGATGTTATGTTCCGTGGAAAGAAGAAGAGAAAAAATTTCAAAAAATTTGTGTAAGTGTTGAGACCATCAGGCGAGCGACGAAAGTTAGTGGTTTGGACTACCAATGCATCGGAAGAAGATTAGTTGAATGGACCAACAATAAAGTCGAAAGGATTTAGTTGTTCGCGCACCCGTCATTGCAGCTGTTTAGTGGACTATCCTCCCAACGGACAGTTGCTCCGACCGTCGATGCCATAGTAACTGGGGGTTCTGACCGTCGATGGGATTGTGGCAGCGAAAACCCCAGAGAGTTCGTTGGCCGCCGTTGCGGCTGCCCATGGAACTAGCCGCTCGATGAGTAGAGGATTCGATCACCGACACGATAGTGCTTAGTGGATCCAATCATCGATGAATAGCGGAGGAAGTTAGTTGTGCTGACCGCCGAAACATTGGAATGTTAGTTGGGATGAGACCCGATCTTGTACAAGGAAATTTTGAGTTTTCCGTGGGATTTCCCAGCAGATTTCGATTGTTTTTCAGAGAGATTTTCAATGGTTTTTCAGTGGATTACAGGGTTGAGAAGGAGAAAGTGGCAGCGATCTTATGCACCAGATTGCGTGAAAATTAAAGAATTACAAAAAAAAACGAGGGCGTTTCCCTCGACCCGCCCTGCAGTGGTGTAGGGAAGCCACAAGGGCGCAAGCCCCCCTGACCCCCGTTGTCCCCTTGAGGCAGACGTTCTTTGATGAAGAAAATCTTGTGTTTGGGCAAAATTGTTATTTTATGATTTTTCCAGGAGAAGGTAAGTAATGCTGGTTTATATCAATGTTATGCATCTAACAGTTGTGTTACTAACACGTTTGTAGAATCATAGACACCTTCAAGGGCAGTATTCCAGATAGTGCAGTTTGGTAAGTAAGTGGTGGTTCAGTCATGAGAACCCATGACGGATATGATGCTCGGGATTCTTACGAGCGCGCACGAGATGCCATGGGAGAAAATTTCCGTAATGGACATGATGACATAGAGTCTAATGGAAGGAGATTCCAAGAGACACCGTTAGATGTTGCAGCCACCATGAGAAGCTTGATTAAAGCCTAGGAAGAGCAGCATCAGCTGAATGCTGCTATGTTGCAGAGTTTGACAGACTTGCAAAGAAATATAGACTCTGGGCGGGGTACAACAAGATTATAAGGCAGTAAGAGTAGTATTAAGAGACGGAGAAGGACTTCTAATGGGTCATCTGACTTTGAAGAATCAAGCGGGGATTCAAGCTCTTCTTCTCGTAAAAGAAAAAGAAAGAGACACCATAGGGATTGCTCTCGGGATGAATTTAAGAAGGCTAAACCTCCTACATTTGATGGTGAGGTAAAGACTGGACAAGAGGCTGAATCTTGGCTTCTTGGGATAAAGAAGTACTTCCAAGTTCAGGATTATTCGAGAAACATGAAGGCAAAAGTTGCCATATTCAATCTGAATGGAAGAGCATCCATTTGGTGGGAACACTTCAAGAAGGTGAAGAGGATCAACGAAAGGAAACTTAAGTGGAAATAGTTCAAGAAGTATTTCAAGTAGAAATACCTCTTTGAGCAGTATTATGGTGACAAGATTAAGGAGTTCCATGAGCTAAGATTGGGATAGCAGACCATGGAAGAATATGCAAATAAGTTTTTGGAGCTGTTGAGGTATGTCCAGTACATCAGAGATGAAAAAGTGAAGGTCCAACATTTTCTGAGTGGATTGCCTCAGTCTTATAGAGATAGAATTGATTTTTATGAACCTAAAACTCTTGAAGAAGCAATAAGGAAGGCTAAGTATTGCTATGAGCAAAGCAAAGGTAAACCTGATTACCATAAGGCATGGAAGGACACGAAGAATGAGAAGTTTGACTAAAGAAAGAAAGGTTTCAAACCTCCTAACTTCAAGAATCAACAGAAGTAGCCATTCCAAGCTGCGAGGAAGCCAGTTGGAGTGATAGGAGAAAAACCTAGGGATCCACAACACAATAGAGGGCCACTTCAATGTTGGAAATGTGGAGGACCCCACATGTGCAGAAATTTTCCACTCGAGAATGAGAGTGAAAGGCCAGCTTACAACATTCAAGAAGCAGAAATAGTGGGTCAAGTAGCAAGAGCAATCCCTAGGATTTATGCAGCACTGGAGGACCGTCAAGCAGATCACCAGCCAACTGTGCTTGAAGTAGCAGGTAAGATTGTTGAATAATCTGTTTCTATTTTGATTGACCCTGGTTCTACTCACAGTTACATTACTCCTAGAGTAGTGGAGATTTGTGCTTTTAAGAAGGTAAAGCATATAAAATCTTGGTTAGTTCAGCTAGCTACTGGAACTAAGAGAAAGGTCAGTGAAGTGGTAGAGAAATGTCCTTTGGTCATGAATGGGTTGGTCACGTGTGTAGATCTGAATGTTCTACCGCTTAGTTCCTATGATGTTCTCATTGGAATGGATTGGTTGGAAGCTCACAGAGCGAAGCTTGACTGTTACAATAAGACTTTTGAATGCATGGATGAAGAAGGGAACCCAGTAGTTGTGAAAGACATTCCAAAGGTGATTTCAGTAAGGCAGATTTCAACAATGCAATTGAAGAAGTTCTATAGGAAGGGTTGCCAGTTATATGCAGCCCATATTTTGGAGGCAACAGGGGATGAAACTCCTAGGTTGGAAGAATATCAGGTGTTACAGGAATTCAGGGATGTGTTTCCTGATGAGATTCCAGGACTTCCTCCAAAGAGGGACATTGACTTCACAATTGAACTTGTGCCAGGAGTAGTACTAGTGTCCAAGACACCGTACAGGATGAGTACACCAGAGATGCTAGAATTGAAGATGCAACTGCAAGATTTGTTGGAAAAGAAGTACATCCATCCAAGTGTGTCCCCGTGGGGAGCACCAATTCTGTTTGTAAAGAAGAAAGATGGTACACTCAGGTTGTGTATTTATTACAGATAGTTGAACAAGGTTACTGTGAAGAATAAATACCCTTTGCCTAGGATTGATGACCTCTTTGATCAAATGAGAGGAGCAAAGGTATTCTCCAAGATTGATTTGAGGTCTGGTTATCATCATGTGAGAATCAAGGATGAAGACATTCATAAGACAACCTTCAGGACAAGGTATGGACATTATGAGTTTGTAGTGGTACCCTTTGGTCTCACAAATGCACCAGCTACATTTATGTGCCTTATGAATAGTGTCTTCACCAGATATTTGGACAAGTTTATTCTTGTTTTACTTGATGACATTCTTGTTTATTCTAAGAATGAGAAAGAGCATGAAGAGCATTTGAGATTGACATTGCGATTGCTCAGGGAGCATCGGCTGTATGCAAAACTGAGCAAGTGTGACTTCTATAGAGATAGAATTCAGTATTTGGGTCACATTATCTCTGAGGAGGGTATATCTGTGGACCCTGAAAAGATTGAAGCCATTATGAATTGGCCTACTCCAAGAAATGTGACAGATGTAAGATATTTTATGGGACTTGCAGGATACTACAAGAGATTCATTGAAGGATTTTCCAAAGTTGCACATGCCATCACTTCTTTGCAAAAGAATGGAATAAAGTTTGAATGGACATCGAGGTGTGAAGAAAGCTTCCAGCAATTGAAGAATCTTCTCACTAGTGCACTAGTATTGAAGGTTGCAGACCCAAAGAAAGATTTTGTGATGTGTACCGATGCATGCAGACAAGGGCTTAGAGGAGTCCTTATGCAGGACAACCACGTAATATGTTATGAGTCGAGAAAGCTGAAGGAGCATGAGAAGAACTATGCCACTCATGATCTAGAGCTTGCAGCCATAGTACATGCCCTCAATATGTGGATGCATTACTTGATGGGTAGAATATTTGAGCTCAGGACAGACCATTTTGGTCTGAAGTATTTGTTTGATTAGCCTACTCTGAATGCTAGGCAAGCGAGATGGCTGGAATTTTTATGTGAGTTTGATTTTGAAATCAAGCACATAAAGGGAAAAGAGAATAAGGTAGCTGATGCACTCAGTAGGAAGGTGCAGGAAATGCATGTGGCATCCCTTAGTATTTTCCAATCAGATTTGAGGAAACAAATTGTTAATCATGTTGCTGGAGATGAATTGTATGAGCAGGTAAAAGAGAAATTGCAGCAGCAAAGTCTTGAGAAGAGGTATGAAGGATATCAATTGGAAGAAGATGGACTTCTTACTTATAGAGGTACAATTTATATTCCAAATGTAGCAGATTTGAGGAGAGTTGTTATGGATGAAATCCATCAAGCTCCGTATTCTGGTCACCTAGGATATCAGAAGACAATTGCTACAGCTAGAAGGCAGTACTTTTGGCCAGGAATGAAAAAGGACATGGCTGAATACATTTCCAGGTGCACGAAATGTCAACAGGTAAAGGTTGAGCATCAACATCCAGCAGGCTTGTTGCGGCCTTTGCCAGTTCCAGAATGGAAATGGGAAGTTATTTCTATGGATTTCATTACAGGATTGCTGATGACTTGGAGACAACATGATTCCATCATGGTTGTGGTAGACAAGTTGACAAAGGCAGCACATTTCATACTGGTGAAGTCTACGCATAAGACTGATGACATTGCAAAGATATTCATGAAGGAGATTTTCAAATTGCATGGATTGCCTAAGGCAATAGTCTCTGATAGAGATGTCAAGTTCACTTCCAATTTTTGGAAGGGGTTATTTGCAGATTTGGGTAAAAAGCTAAACTTCAGCACTGCATACCATCCTCAGATAGATGGGTAGACCGAGAGAGTTAATCAGGTGCTCGAGGACATTCTTCGCATGTACATGATGGACAAACCAACCAAGTGGGAAGATTACTTACACTTGGTAGAGTTTGCTTACAACAATAGACAACAGGCATCCTTGGGGATGAGTCCGTATGAAGCTTTGTATGGAAGAAGGTGTAGGACACCAGTGACTTGGGATAACCCAGTGAACAGGGTTGTGCTTGGACCAGAGTTGCTCAAGGAAATGGAGCAAGAGGTTGTGAAGATCAGGCATAATTTGAAAACAACACAGGACAGACAAAAATCTATGTAGATAAGCATAGGGTGAACAGGGAGTTCAGTGTTGGGGATCATGTTTACCTTAGAGTGAGGGCAAAGAAGAGTGCCTTGAAGCTTGGAAGTTGTGCCAAGCTGTCACCAAGATATTGTGGGCCATTTGAAGTGCTTGAAAGAATAAGGCTAGTTGCATATAGACTTGCATTGCCTGCTAGCACTAGAGCTCATAATGTTTTTCATGTTTCTTTGCCTAAGAGATATGTACATGATCCTAACCATGTGATAAATTGGGATGTGATTCAGGTGGAACTCGAGGGAGAGTTCCAAATCGAGCCAATGCACATCCTCGACTGGAAGGTCACAATGCTCCGGAACCAAGACATAGGGCAAGTAAAGGTGCAATGGGAGCACTACGGACCTGAAGAGGCTACGTGGGAGCTGGAGGATACCATGTGATTGGCACATCCATTTTTGTTCAATTCTGTGGAACACTGAGGCGGTACCAGTGTAGCATTTTGGTCAAATTTTGTAAATCACTGAGGACAGTGCTATTGAAGAGGGAGGGGAATGTAACACCCCGGTTTTGACCCCGTTTGCATTAAATATATGATGTATATATTGTAATTAATCGTGGTGTGGAGCTAAAGGCCAAAATCCCCACCATCGATTTGGTTGTGTTATGTTCGGCGATTGAAATTGTTGTCGATGGTATATCATGATATACGACACATATTAGTTTCGGCATCATGTAAATATACATCTTTAATTAAAATGAACCCCAACCAGCTATGTCAATGCAACCATGATGAAAAGGGCATGATTTTCCTAAGGATAGGGAGGGGGGGAATGTGAAACCTTAAGCCCATGGGGGAAAAGCCATGTGTCACCACCCTTTTTGTTTTACTCACCTTCCCTTGTCTCATCCAACTACCACCTTAAACATTATGCTGAGTAGTTGAGGCAGTTATTGTTAGGAGTGGAGTGTGGCAGGATTGTCAGTCCTTTCCCACACGCACACTCCACCAGCAAATCGAACCTCATGTTGGGCAGAGGAAGCGAATTGTCCAGGATTCCACTCTCTCCACGATGGTGCGGGAAACACTCCCGCACTTCCCACTCGTGATTCTCCATTGCCACTCATCCTCATGCAGGGGGGGACGTTCTGTTCCTCACGCAATAAGTTCTTTCTATTTGGACTCACTCGGCCAGGAGGGGAGTCGTTTTCGGTTGTCATTCACGTTTTCCATAGAGTGGTATCTGGTGTGTTTTCCCTTCGTATTTTTGAGTTCGGTGTGAATTTTTCCCTCACACACAGGTTGGGAGTCTGATTTTCTTCCCCACTGCGGTCTGTGTAAGTTTTCCCGGTGGCTTCATTGTTGAGAACGGGCTGTTGTTTCCCCACGTTGATGGTTGTGTCTGTTTTTATGTTTTGGGCTGTTGTAAGCTGTTATGGAGGCGTTTTGGCCACGATAGGGCCAAGAACAACTCAATAAATTGTTTTCCCTATCCAAGCTATGAATCGTTTGTCTGACTACGTGTATGCAGTGGTTGGTCTTCGGACTGTGTTGGAGTAGGGATGAGGGCTTGGTTTGCTTGATAAACTTGGTGTGTTTGGGAACCACCCAGACAGAGCTAGAGGGCTGGCTTTCTTCTCCACAACCCCTGAATAGCACTGGAAGGGAAGTCAGGGCCCGAGGGACTATGTAGCCGAGAAGGGGTTGATTCCTTGTGTTGGGTGTGTGTGGGTATCTTAGAAGTCAGGCTAGTTCTGGTGTAGGTGTTCCTAGCTCCGTAATGAGCTCACCAGCTTAGCATTTTTCCTTTCCCAGCTCCTTTATGGTCTGATAAACCCAGCTATGTTGGCTTGGCTGTGTTTTGTGTATCCTTGGCTATGTGTATGCCTGCTTGTTCCTTATTCCTTGGGGAATCATGCCCAGCTCGGGGGTGGCAGCATTGCTGAGAGATTAAGGAGCACGCTAGCCTATGGTTGGGTGGAACGTTGCAGTGACGTAGCTGGTTGCGGGATGAGTTCTTTATAAGAGTAAGTAATCTTGTCTATTTTTACTTCTGCAATTATATTTACTGTTAATAAATTATGATGAACATGTTGAATGAATGAATGTATGTTTGCTTCCACTGTGTATGATAAATAATTATGTATCTGTGCATGTTCTACTTCAATGCATTTTATTCAATTTTTATGAATGCACATGTTCACAGGGCTGGTTTCCCGGATCGTAAATAGCATGGTAGCATATTCTTCGCCAGTTGGAGGGTCAGGGACATTACAGACAGACCTCATTGAGGTCATGACTCAGGAACCAGGGTTTGTATCAGAGCTAACAGGGCCACCGAGGGTCTGTATCAGTATTAGAAGGGTTGTCGATAATTTTTCTAAGCCCTAGTAGGGATGCCAAGGACCTGTTGAATCCCTAACAGGACTACCGTGAGACTGATCATGCTCTAAAGAGATGCCCTATCTCATATCGAGCCCTAGAAGAAGTGTTGTCATCAGTTTTGAATAGGAAAAAGGCTTCCATTGCTTGCTAAATGGCTAACATCATCAATTTTAGGCTGACATCATCTATAACAGGACTAATATAGTCATTAGTGGGATGCATTCAGACTTCAGAGGTTTCAACTCTGTTTCTCTTGGTATGTACTAAGCCCTAAGGGCATCTTTGTAAAGTCTACTCTTAAATATGTTCGTATAAAACTCAGTCATCTCAGTTTAAGGAAGATTATTCGTTGCTGGGGTTTTATTCTTGAAAAGGTTTCCCCATTGTAAAAATTATTGTGTTCTTGTGGATGATTGTTTTAGTTACTGCTGGTTATCTACTGTTGTTTTATAAAATCATAATCATATGCTAAAGTCTGCTAAAAGTAAAAAATCAGTTCTATTGTTTTTCTACATAATCAAATCAGATCTGCATGTTATAAAATTTATCGAAAAAAACCCATCAATGTAAATCCAAAAACAGCGACAACTCAAGACCTTCTCATTAAGTTGAATAATCATGTTCTTCTTCATTCAGTAGACACGTAAAAGCAAATGGTATCACTCACTAATGCGTTATCTCATCAAATTTATCAAAGGGGAAGGGGGGGCATGAGGGCGAATTACAATTACAATTATAAAATTAAATCGGTCTTTGTAATTTGACAAATTATTATAGACATATTTATTTAGAAAATGGTGTGTGAAGTGAAAAGAACTCAAATGAAACATTTAAACAAATAATGAAAGAATAAATGATAACCAACCTGTCGCCAAAAGGCAATGGCATTAGCCTTGAAAGCAAAGCCCGGAGGCCCATAATCATACAACCCAACAACCCCTCTGTAAATCTTGAAGGAGGGTATGTAAAACAACCTCCGCCTCAACGTATTGTTAACGCCTTTGCTCATAGTAGCTCCACTGTCCTTGGAAAGCCTAGATTTCTTTTTTTCCTTGAGCTTGTTCTTAGCGGTCTTATTGGCAACATTGTTTTAAATTTGGGATATGGTGAACAAGTGATCAAGACAAAAATATTTTCTCCATGTTTCCTTTTATTCCTATTACTCTTGACTCTAGATTCATTAGCAAGGGTTCTGACGAAAGGAATTGTCTCCAGGATGGAGCTAATCCCCATTTCTGGAATCATGAGCTTGGGATGTAATCCCGATTTCTGGAATCGTGAGGTTGGGATGTAATTGAGTGGAAGCGTCTCAGTGAAATTTCCTAGTAAAAGATTTACTTATGTTATTTTTTGGGGGGGGGTTTCTATTTCATTTCACATCTCTAGGTTTTGTAACTATTTTTTTTTTTGTATTCTGCCTGGGTACTGGGACCTAGTGGTCACAGACTACACAAAATGGTGTTTTCCCTTCCAGGTACAAAGTTATACCCATAGGTTCAAACTGGGTTTTCTTTCTTGAAGGTTTTTAGTAAGGTCAAAAAAATGGAAGCCCTAAGAGCTAGGAGTTATTATTCATAGATATTACATGTTAAATTGTCATTGCCACAACGTTTAACCCTAGGTTGTTTTGTATGTAAAAAAAATTGGAAGAATCCCTGAAGCCATGTGGAACTCTTTCGGAGGTTAAATAAAATGTTGTGCATTCATCAATGTCTCTTTGGGTCAAGTATAAATTATTTAAGGTCAGTTATCAATTTGGGAAAAGACACAGTGGCTATGGCCATCCTCTGCTGAATATCAATGGAACTCAATATTACATATTGGAGCCACATATATTAGGGAATAATAGAATTAGGCATAAAATCATGATAGCAATCTATTTCCAGAGGGATAATTGCAAACTTTTAGATAGTTATAGTCAATTGTGGTGGTATGTTCCATTTTTTTTGAAATTGCCCATGTATATATCAATTGCACATTTTTGGATGGATTGTTAATTCCATGCCACATGTTGCTCTGAAATCGCCTTTAAGGAATGAAATGGTATACCACTCTCCTTCTCTTATTCGATTGGATACTTCCCCTAGAAATTCTGGAAGCCATTTTCTAAACTTCTCAACCTAGGGTAGACTAGGTTATGGAAGTGGTACTACAGATATATTGGATGTTTCTACTATTTTTTTTTCCGCTGCCGACATGACTCTCTCCCATGGTGGAATTTGCCTTTTTATGCGCCATTTCTTGTATTCTTGCACATCTTTGTGCATGAAATAGGGTGTGTTCTCATGGATATTCCCTTTCATCACTTCTGAGGCTGGAAGCAAGGATCTAGGTACTGCACCCTTGATTTCTACCTATATAAAGATTCCACACATTAGACAATCACTAAAAGTAGGAGTGTAACATGGCCATTAAAAGGAAGAGTGTAACATGGCGATTGAGAGAAAGAGTTGTTCTCTCACCTAAATTCAAATTCCACATGTAATATATTTAAAATTAAAAATAAGTAGCTGACCGTGCAACAATTCAATGTGTTCACATCTAAATTTCTTGTGGAAAATGAACTTTGGATTCTGCGCATTTTAATAATGGAAAATGAAGGTTGAATTAATGACCAATGACCAATGTACCCGCTTAAGTAGGAGTGTCTCAAACTGACACCCTAAACTTTTATTAGAAATTACAATAAAAAAAGTCACTTTCTTAAAGAGGTCATGCAAGCTGCAGGAATATTGACCTCGCGTGACGCCCAACTAAGAATCAATAGTATGTCGTAGAACTATGCGGTAGTACTATCATTCAGGGTCTATCGATTACTTAGCTTGGAAACACATTCTCCTGTAGTTTTTATAGGTTTTTTTTAATGTAGATTGTGGTTACGGGTTGGAATTATTTTATAGAAAATGTTTATTTATTAGCATAGCTATAAGTAAAGTATTTGATGAAAATAGATAGATAGACATAGACAATTACTTAGTTGAGTTTTATAGAGATGGATTACTCTTGAGTCTTAAATAAATATTAAACATAAGTTAAATTAATTATACAGATAGGCATTTAGATATTATCTTAGATTTTTAGATTTGCTTCAGTGGATTTTGGACTTAATCTTGTTGATCAGCTCAAGCAAGTCTAAAATATGAGATAATACCTAAACATCGATTCGCTTAAAAATAAACACTATATTTATTTTCATTTGACAAGTGAAAGATAATTGTCTATAGGATGCTATCTCTAGGTTTCTGAAAATTTTTATGGCTCTGGGATGACACTTTTTCGGTGATTAATAACTGAACATTATTAGAAGAATTTATGTGTTTTTCTAGATATAGATCGATTTTCCTTCTCAGATCTGTTGACTCGATTGAAAGAACTTCCCAAAATAAACGAATCTTAGAAACGAATGGGATAGTAACCTGGTCTCATTTGCTTATATTCAATATGATTAAACGCTTATTTTTTATCATGGATTTTCATTAGAATACTCTGTTATGTTGTACGTATTTTATAAGTTCCAAAATATTACATATGAATCCTGTATTCGCTATATCATTGCGCTGATTCTTGCTTCAATTTTGCTTAGCTATAAAATATAATAATTGATGCATACTGTTGGTGTTGGTCTATTTTCATACTTTTACTTCAATGCTTATTAGTCTGTCATTTAAACCTAGTTATTTTTGCCTCTTCAAAATAGTTTTTCAATTATGAACAAATGGCATGACTATATTCTTGCTATTTGTTTCAGATTTGTTTACCCTTTATGCTTGTTATATGAAGAACATTTTATACTCTTTATATGAAGAACAATATACAAAGATGTTGAAATATGAATTCCATGTGTGTTTATACTAAAATCCTAATGATTTGCATTAAAGATCCTAAATTTACAGTTCATTTTTGGCAAGAGTTGTTTTCAAGTTGTTTTCAAGCTAAAATCCTACTAATTGAGTGTTGTAGGTTTCCCACGATTTTAACATTTGGATCCTCACGGCATATATCCAAAGGATCACTCTTTTCTTCAACGCATGCCCAATCCGATTTATTAGAAATATCGCACAACCATTGTGATTGCATAAAATCTGAATGGCTACATTACTCTTCCCCCTTCACTGTTCTAGCAATGGTGATGTTCAATCTATTTAAAATGGAATTCATGTCTACAAGCTGACCATTCTCATTCAGTATTAGATCTCTGCCTCTGCCTCTGCTTTCCAGAATCAAACCTCCAATGTATGCCTTTTCCAGAAATCGTGTTAAGGTGAAAATCTATCAAGGTTACAAAATTAGCTGTGAGAAATGATGTTGCTACTACAAAAAACACTAAGTTCTAGGGTTCTATCTCTTCATATTAGACCTGTAAGGTGTGCCACTATGTCCTGTTCATGCTCAATTGGATGCCAAAAATGGTGGTTTGACTGGTAGACAAAGTCCTCTTGCATCTTTAGATTTGGGAATGAAGTAAAGTTTGGGGCCACAATCAGAAATAAAACTGGTTTTCATTTGGTAAAGTTGACTCAGAATGACATTGAGTTAAGTGTTTTTCATATCCCATATTGTAAGCAAAAGATCCATGCCAAATATAGCTCCGAGAGATCCAGGATGCTTGAGATTGCATCTGGATTTACCTCTACTATGCACATTCCTTGACTCATCAATTTTCTAATTCACATTTTCATTCTCATATTCTTTGGTTGAAAGAAGCATATTATATAATATGCATGAGGCAAGGATTGACTGGGGTACCATCTCCATATTGTGTTTCTTGATCTTTGTTTGTAGAAGTTGCCATGTGTTCCCCATAAATTTTACAAGAGCACACCCCACAACATTCTGTGTGTAGGACAGCTTGAAGTTGAAGAGTCTTTGTTCATCAGTTAGTTCCCCCGAAAAAGGAACAATCAACCAGGGTAGGATTGGATAGGCATTATCCCCAATGATTTACTCTCTCGTGTCATAACCCCCAAAGGGTACCATAGGACCATTAAGTCTTGCACCTTCCTCACACAGTCTGTAAAAAGAAGAATTCCTTAATAGACCAACATCTTTAAGAGACCTGGGCCAACCCGTGAAAATTTCAAGGAAGCACAAATTACTATCTACAATGGGCTGAACAAGTATACTATAATTATGTTCACAGTTATACCAATCAATGGATGACTCCTTGTATGAACGCTCAAGTTTAACATGGGTTGCATCTATTTCCCCACAACAATTTGGGAAGCCTTGTTTAAGGCTGAATCCCTCCTTAATATGATCAAGTGAAGCTGCATATGTTGGCCACTGTAGACTTCCCACAATCAAACAACTCACTGACAGTTAACATTGTCATGTCACTTGATAGGCGGAAGATGGCCATGGCTACTTGCTTCTCAACTGACAATACCATGAAGGTTGTAATGATTCCACCAATTCACTGCCTGAGGCTTGACATAGCGCTGAGTTGGAGCTTTTCCATCCCAGACTAACATGTTCAGTTCGAATGATGTAAGAATGCATTGTTTTGAAACAGAGTTTACAGCAGCGATATCCATTGGTGTATCCTCTTATGTATCTTCATTAGTGTATTGATTGACCTCTTTGAGTATTTTGGAGTATGGAGGAGCATTCTCAAGCAACCCTATCATGTATTCACTCATAGTTGAATTCTGAAGTAACGACAATGCTTGTAATGATACCTGCACCCACCACAATCCCTTTAAATGCTTGTCTCAATTGTTGGTCCATGGTAATGGTAACTGCAACACACATCCCTTAGAGATTCAGATGCATGGAGTATGCTGGAAATGTGCATCATTAGGTTTTCCTGCAACCTAAACCAATGCTTTGTTCCACACCTAGAAGCCCTTGGGAAAATTTTAGTTTAACCAGAAGATCACTAAATTGAAGAACCATTTCAACCTTCTATTTCTAAACTTCTACTTCCAGAGAAGCTCAGCTTGATACCTATTATGGATCTTTTTGGTGTATGTACTAGAGAAACAATCTTCTGTAGTCAACAAAAATCATGTCCTGCAGAAAGTTCCATCTAAAAGCTTTATTGGAGGATAGTTTTAGTGATACAAATAGCCATACATCCAGCATCATCTGTTCATATTCTACAACCTGTAATTATATCACGATGACATTTATATGCTTCTAAAGGCACATATGTTGTATTATCTTTGATTCCTTGGTTGACAATCTATGGATTGGGACCTAGAGATTCTAGGAACATCAGAAAGAGCTAAAAAATTGGCCTCATCCATATTAACAAGGTTGTATGTACTAAAAAAGTAGTCTTCCCAATTATGTAGTCAACAAAAATCATGTCCTACTAAAATTTAGAACCTTTATTGGAGGTTAGTTTTAGTGATACAAGTGTCCATACGTCCAACATCATCTCTTCATATTCTACAACCTGTAATTATATCACAACGAAATTTATATGCCCTAACTCTATTTCTTAAGGCACATATGTTGTATTATCTTTGCTTCCCTGGTTGACAGTCTAGGGATTTGGGCCTAGAGATTCCAAGAACATTAGAAATAAATAGTTATATGTTCAAGGGTTTTGAGATAAATCTAATACTCGCAGCTAACATAGAGTTTGATATACACTTAGTTTTGGTTTCATATGATTTGTACACCTTAAAATGCTTCTATTATATTAGTAGAGGATATTTAACTACATGTATACATTTTTTTCCATATAACACCATTATGCAGCTGAGCATTTTCAGTAGAATTCAACAACATTGTTTTTAGTAGATTTCTACAACAGAATTTCACGACATGATGGTAGTCACTTCGAGTGCTGCTAAAATTAAATAAGATGATTATAAAAGATGATTTTTCAAGGCTTAGAATGAAGAGACACATTGGATATGAATGTCCCTTTGAAAAATGACAAAAATTCTCTTTGAAAAAATGCATAAAAGGAAAAGTAAAAAGAAAAACAAATTCTTGTAGATTGAAATCCAGAAATGGTGGTCTAATGGAACACCAAATTCAGAACTTCTAATGGACAATTTGGTGATGATGTAGTTTGGGCCTTGCTTTTTGACTGGTTCACTCAAACATAAGGGATGGTTGTGAGAGTTATAGCAAGTTGTGAGGGATGGCCATGGCTACTTGCTTCTCAACTGACAATACCATGAAGGTTGTAATGATTCCACCAATTCACTGCCTGAGGCTTGACATAGAGCTGAGTTGGAGCTTTTCCATCCCAGACTAACATGTTCAGTTCAGATGATGTAAGAATGCATTGTTTTGAAACAGAGTTTACAGCAGCGATATCCATTGGTGTATCCTATTATGTATCTTCATTAGTGTATTGATTGACCTCTTAGAGTATTTTGGAGTATGGAGGAGCATTCTCAAGCAACCCTGTCATGTATTCACTCATAGTTGAATTCCGAAGTAACGACAATGCTCGTAATGATAACTGCACCCACCACAATCCCTTTAAATGCTTGTCTCAATTGTTGGTCCATGGTAATGGTAACTGCAACACACATCCCTTAGAGATTCAGATGCATGGAGTATGCTGGAAATGTGCATCATTAGGTTTTCCTGCAACCTAAACCAATGCTTTGTTCCACACCTAGAAGCCCTTGGGAAAATTTTAGTTTAACCAGAAGATCACTAAATTGAAGAACCATTTCAACCTTCTATTTCTAAACTTCTACTTCCAGAGAAGCTCAGCTTGCTACCTATTATGGATCTTTTTGGTGTATGTACTAGAGAAACAATCTTCTGTAGTCAACAAAAATCATGTCCTGCAGAAAGGTCCATCTAGAAGCTTTATTGGAGGATAGTTTTAGTGATACAAATAGCCATACATCCAGCATCATCTGTTCATATTCTACAACCTGTAATTATATCATGATGACATTTATATGCTTCTAAAGGCACATATGTTGTATTATCTTTGCTTCCTTGGTTGACAATCTATGGATTGGGACGTAGAGATTCCAGGAACATCAGAAAGAGCTAAAAAATTGGCCTCATCCATATTAACAAGGTTGTATGTACTAGAGAAGTAGTCTTCCCAATTATGTAGTCAACAAAAATCATGTCCTACTGAAATTTAGAACCTTTATTGGAGGTTAGTTTTAGTGATACAAGTGTCCATACGTCCAACATCATCTCTTCATATTCTACAACCTGTAATTATATCACAACGAAGTTTATATGCCCTGACTCTATTTCTTAAGGAACATATGTTGTATTATCTTTGCTTCCCTGGTTGACAGTCTAGGGATTTGGGCCTAGAGATTCCAAGAACATTAGAAATAAATAGTTATATGTTCAAGGGTTTTGAGATAAATCTAATACTCGCAACTAACATAGAGTTTGATATACACTTAGTTTTGGTTTCATATGATTTGTACACCTTAAAACGCTTCTATTATATTAGTAGAGGATATTTAACTACATGTATACATTTTTTTCCATATAACACCATTATGCAGCTGAGCATTTTCAGTAGAATTCAACAACATTGTTTTTAGTAGATTTCTACAGCAGAATTTCACGACATGATGGTAGTCACTTCGAGTGCTGCTAAAATTAAATAAGATGATTAGAAAAGATGATTTTTCAAGGCTTAGAATGAAGAGACACATTGGATATGAATGTCCCTTTGAAAAATGACAAAAATTCTCTTTGAAAAAATGCATAAAAGGAAAAGTAAAAAGAAAAACAAATTCCTGTAGATTGAAATCCAGAAATGGTGGTCTAATGGAACACCAAATTCAGAACTTCTAATGGACAATCTGGTGATGATGTAGTTTGGGCCTTGCTTTTTGAATGGTTCACTCAAACATAAGGGATGGTTGTGAGAGTTATAGCAAGTAGACATGAAATTCCATGCACTTCTGTTGTTTACCCTTAACCGATTTTGGATAATGTTCCAGAATAAGTTGTAGTGGCAAATACCAGCTTGTTTTCCATGTCCATGATAGCATATTGAAAGTATGCCAATTGGTCTAAACATAGTTTATGATTGATATAACATATGCATGCTCAGCAAGTTTTCATCTTATTTGGTAGCATTGGATAGTGACTTTTGAAGATGGTTGTCTGGATCGTTCTTTTGCATCATGCTTGGCATTTGGATAGTTAAGTGAAATTTAGTGCTTAGACAAATATGGATTCTTTCATTTTGACTACTTTTAGGCTTCAAACTTTCGACTGAATCTTGGAAAAGAATGATTTACAATGTCATACTTAAGGCCTTTTTGGAGAAATTACTCAGGCCACTTCCATCTTGTGGCATTGGCATTGGCATTATGTAGATCTTGTCTGATAGATTGCATTCCAACCCCACAAAAAATAACAATTTACAGCTTTTTGAAATGGAATTAGGGCATGGAGAGCAATATTTCCTTTTGATGCAGTACCTCTCCAACTCTAGTATATTTTATTCAATAAAGTCTTGAATTAAATTTATTCTTCAAAGATTTCAGGTGATGTACTCAGGGATTTTGAAGACTGGTGACGATTTGTTTCTCTCATATCTTTAGATCTAGAGGGTATACCGGATATCAAAGAATCACAAGGATTAATGCTCTGTGTGATGTGCTCGCTTTTGCTCGAAAATAGTAGAATCTTGTCAAAGTTTGTTGGATATCAATGATTCTAAGTGGAATCTTTACATTTTTTTATTTTATTTTTATTATCTAAGTTTCATAGATATCTGCAAGAGAACAAAGTTTCAATCATTGTTTAGAAGATAGGGAACTTAACTAAGGAAGATTAAGCAATGGCTTGGGCTAACTAGCCTTCGTAGGCAACAGCAATTGCAAAATGGGTAGAGGAAAATATCTAGTGGCAGCAAATTAGCAAAGGTCCTGTGAAGCTTTTGGAAATACTATTCTATAGGAATATGCACGTATCAAGCAATAGATACATTTGAAGAAATTGCCTACTGTACAGGTGACAATTGCACTTTTGGTCTTCTAGTTTACTTTAATTTCTTGTGGGACATGTTGTCCATTGATTCTTTTGCTTAAACTTATTTGCTAATGTGAACTTACACTGCGACTTTGTGATGGCTATAGTCATTATGCCAAACATTTACTTAATATTAGTGAGAATAAATTGTATCACATTAGATACCATTGTCCACTGTGTAATGTGTAAGAGGAGATAAATCAACATGAAGTTACAACCTTCCTGAATATTACTTGATTAGACACTATCCGATTAAGTCTCAGAATATAAATGATGCAGAAGTTGGAAAGGATGATTACAAGAAATTGGGAATATTTATTTAAATAGGCGTAGGGCCTTTTTAGGTCTAGATTCTAGAATATTAAAAAATAATTACACAGAGATGCATGATCAGAAACAAACTAAAATTCGTATTAAATAATAAAGTGCAAAAATACAGCATTCACAGAAGAAAAGAGAACTGCTCCCAATCAAAATGTTAATTGTTCCCTTGGTTGACTTTGGGCATGGTTTTTCTCACAACCTTCTTCTCCTATAATTCCTTACAATCATACTAATTGACTATTGTAGGTTTTTCTTCTCCAATATTGGGCTTCCAGACTTTGAGTGGGAGAGATTTGCTAGCCAACTACAGTCTGCCTTGAATCTTTGTCAAACACTTTAAATGGAAACTATTGTAGGTTTAGTGTGACTGTTTGAACCATATGCGATTATCATTATGGATTTTGACTACATTTTTGGTGTGGTAGAGCATGATAATTGGTGGTATCTCTTACAACTAGACAAGTGGTATTTAACATAGTGGTATTTGATTCTACAAATATCTGCAATTCCATCAATCCACAATGATTGTTGCCAGATTTCAGGCCAAAATTTTCCCTTGAGGAGTTGAAAAAGAGCCAATTCGTAGAATATTTAGACTGGGGTTAATTTTTTAAACAAATTGTGGAATATTTGCCTTAAGTGGAGATATATTTGTTGATTGGCATAATTATAGTTGTAGCTCAGTAAATACCTCAAGGGGGTATTGTACATGCCCTGTAAACTTTTCCATGATCTTACATTGCTTTCTGAGAGTTATAGCAAGTAGACAGAAAGTCCATGCACTTCTATTGTTTACCCTTAACTGATTTGGATAATGTTCCAGAATAAGGTGTAGTGGCAAATACCAGCTTGTTTTCCATGTCCATGATGGTCCTATTTGGATTCTCAGAACCATCCCGGGGTTTCGTTCCATTGGAGAATATACAATTTGGGTAACCTTTCCCATTATCAGCCTAATTGATAATATTAAGGTGGAACACTTTTGTCTGCTTACCTTTAAATCTAAGTTGCAAACAACCAAAGTTAAACGTGGGCTTTAAATTTCATGATTAAAACTGAACTCTCAGTCACATTGAAAACCTAAGGATCATGCTTTGGTTTTCCCTTTCTGAAGTCATTAAACTACGCTTGTTGGTTAAAGGAGGGCTACTTTGCAGTGATTCAAGAGCAGTTTAACTATCACATCACCGAGTTTCTGGTGTAGTTCATTCTCAGTTGTCTTAACTTTTAAGGCTTCGGTTTGAATTTTCAGATTCCTACTGTGGTTCCTTCCATTGGAGAATCTAGTCATTTGGGTAACTTTTCCCATTAGCTACCCAATCTTCTGATATAGCATCCAAGAAGGCAGTTGTAAGACATGCTGCATGTAGCATTGAGAAATAAGTTGGATCTTTATGAATGAGTTTACTCATAAGTGTCATAGCTGAAGAGAAGATGTCACCACCAAACTTATGGGAATGACAGAATATTAATGATAGGCTTGATGCTAAGGTACTCTCCTCTGAGCCTACATGCCTTGCTGTGGCATACGTTGTTGATCCCAGTGCCTTGAGTAACCTCAGATTGTAGTCTCTTAATAGTACTATCTAGACCTCCAGGGATGTCAAGAAAAGACCTCTGCATGTTATAGTTCCTACTACTAATGTTCCAAAACCTCGAAAAAGACCAGAGACCCCATCTGCTTTTACTGTATGCTTGCACACTGCTAGACCATTCATATGGGATAACTCAGCTCCTGGCACTTGAATTTGTGTCTTCACAACTGATATAGGGTGCAAGATAGCTGACACAACAGAAAAGAGAACTGATCCCAATCAAAATGTCAATTGTTCCCTTCGTTGACTTTGGGCATGGTTTTTCTCACAACCTTCTTCTCCTATAATTCCTTACAATCATACTAATTGACTGCTGTAGGTTTTCCTTCTCCAATATTGGGCTTCCAGACTTTGCATGGGATAGATTTGCTAGCCAACTGCAATCTGCCTTGAATCTTTGTCAAACACTTTAAATGGAAACTGTTGTAGGTTTAGTGTGACTGTTTGAACCATATGCGATTATCATTATGGATTTTGACTGCATTTTTTTGTATGGTAGAGCATGATAATTGGTGGCATCTCTTACAACTAGACAAGTGGTATTTAACATAGTGTAGTTACACAAGAAGAATAATAGACTTGAACATGTAGTACTAAAGAAAATCAGCTTGGTTTTTATTACCACCCTCCCACAAATTTGGAATGCAAATGGATAGAACTTGCAACATGCATCTAGTTCCTTTGACCACTTTGTAGTTAGGCAAAGTACTCATGTCCGAAATGGAATGTTGAACAAGTAATTAACTCTACAAATTACTCATGTAGCAAATGCTAATCAAAGTAATTAACTCTACAAATTACTCATGTAGCAAATGCTAATCAAAGTAATTAACTCTACAAATTACTCATGTAGCAAATGCTAATCAAAGTAATTAAATCTACAAAGATGTTGAAATCTGAATTCCATGTGTGTAGACTAAAATCCTAATGAGGAATAAACATATTTGTAATGGAATTTGAATGAATGGTAAAGTATTGTTTGGTTTTGTAGTTTTGTATTATACATGTTGGTCTATAATCTCACACCTTTCGTCTCAATTGGTATTGTTTTGATTCCACTATGATAAATTCCTTAATGTTGTAAAGCATTATTAAATAAAGTGGATCAAACTTTTAGCTTATCCTTGTTAAAAACCGAGCATCTTCACTACTGTTGATTAAGTTTAGATAAGACAACCTTAGTTTAAAAATAAAAAAAAATCATATTAGTTGAACTTTCACAAAAGATAGACTAGACAACTTTCATAGTTTTGTTTTGATTCAGAAAGAATCATGTTAATTTCAACTTTCACTTGAGATGGTAAAGTTCAAGTTCAATGTTTCTTCAATAACTCTAAAAGTAGTTAGCATAAATTTGAAGAAGAATTTGGCCTAAACATTATATTGTCTTATAAAGGATAATTTATTTTATTCATTCTATATGTTATCACGGGCCATTCTAAGTGGATACTCATATGGGTAGGCTTGTTCTCTTCTCAAGTTACATGGGTCAGCTAATGGCATTTCAGTGTTTGGTTCCTTGCCTCTACATCTTCTTCTATTGTGATATGAAAATGTATGGTGTACATGTGTGTGTGTGTATGGTTGCAGATACACTTTATATGTTTGGTTACTATCTGTTGATGAGATGATGTTTATATTCATGGTTGGAAAACTCTGTGAGAATGCATAAATGATCACACTAATATTTGCAATATAACAAAGAATATGCATTATGTAATGAAATTGTGACTAATGTTTTAAATTGATTATTTCTTGGTATTTGAAAATAACGATGAAGATGGTGTAGCTGATGATACTGATTATATTGCCACCGATGTACTAGCAAGAGATATTAATGATAATGATACAATTGGATCAAATGCAAATGATGATGGATATGATGTTGGGATAGAGGATGAGGATGAGGATGAGGATGATGGTAGCCATTAATGCTACTATTGAGACTGTGGATGTTTTTTTCTTTCTCCATGCTACTAAACACATATTGTTATTTTTGAGATTATCCAAGATCGTAGTAGTTCATTCCAGAATCTACAACCTGAAATGTGCGATGACAGAAATTGGTTATTTCGGAATTATATGTCAAAAAATGAACAATTCAAACATAAAACCTCTCCCAGTATAATATAATTGCAATGTTATTCATTCCAGGATATAATACCTGAAATGTGCTTGATACAAATTGCGGTATTCCGGAATTATATGTGAAAAACTCAAACCTCAAACCTCTCTTTCCATATAATATAATTTGAAGTGTTTTCAAGCAACTTGTGGGAATATAATATAATTTGAAGTATTGGCAAGCAACTTGTTTTTCATTTGAATAAAACAGGACATGGGAAATGGGATTTGTTTATTGGTAAACTATCCAATTTTGAAATTTTGAACTTACTGTGAAAATGATTTTTCAATTTTCAGTATTATAAATTGTAAGTATGATTTTTTTCTATGTCTTTTACCAATTTTTTTTTTTAATTTTAAAGTAAAAAAACATAAAACCAAACTTAACTTAAAATTTTCACAATCCCAACATCAATTATTCAAAATACATAAAATGTCAAGAGGATTACGATGAACGAAGTGTCCATTCTTTAAGATGCGTGTTTTTACTATTACTTCTGTCAATTTTTTAATTTTTGAAAAGTTGTGACTTTAAAAGTCCGTTACTTTTACCAATGGTGAGCAAACAAAATAAGATATTCGTTTCTTTATTGGGTTGTTGGAAATGATTATGGCAATAGAAATGTTATTTTAAATTAGATTTTTATTTTATATTATTGTAGTTAGTTTACAAATTTTTATCTATATACTTTTTAATAATGCCAAAGCCTTGGTTGATATATGAGGACCAATGACTTGGTTGATATATGCAATGGCGGATCAGCCTCATTTTCTACTTTTAATAATGACAATAACTTTTCATTTCCGTTGAAAAAATCTCACCCATTCAATTTGCCTCAATTGAAAAAAGTTTGCCGTGCATGCCTCTATTCACTGTGAGTATGCCATTTCGTTAACATAGAGACCGTTACAGTCGACTGCATTTATAGCTTTTTCTCCATTGTCGAGAGCATTGGATCGAAAACCAGAGTATAATGCAGCCATTTAATTTTTCTCTTAAGAAACAGCCACCCATAACTGCATGTGATTACGCACTACATCGATATCTTCTGATTAGATTCTAGAACTCCAATGCCATAGAGAACGCCTTGTCATGGTGTCTTAATTTTTGCATTGAGCTATCTCACACTGCATGAATTTGTCTGGATTGAGCGCATAAGACAGGGTTGTATTGTTGGCCAGATTCATTCTATTGATCTCCTCAGAGTACTTGTGTCTAACCTAATTTATATATAGTTGTTGTTAAGGATTTATTTTTGAGGATAATTTAAATTTTTTATTTATTGATTTTTAATTGATGGCTGACAAAACCAATAAATAAATTACTTTTTAAATTTATATTTAGAAGTAAAAAGTAACCTTACATAAGGCTACATCTACATCATGGTAAAAAGTAACTTTACAACATCTCCCTCATAACGGGCAATATTATTTATAGCTGACATAACATTATTTAACTTACTTAACGTTACAAGATCTCCCCATACTGGGCTGTAGAGCGCGAGCGCCTGTTGATGTAAAAATTACTTAAAAATATCATATATAATTATGTATATTTATAATTAAGTTTTGCAATTGGGTATAATATATTAGTTTTATGGATGGACTTAAATTCTAGTGGGTATTTGATATCATATTACTTTTGTTTAGCTTTACCAATAATGGAGAACATGGGAAACTTGGTATCTTGGGGATACTATAGGTCGTTAAAATCACTATTTTGGTCTTGGAGTAAGACCTAAAAAATTACTTATAATTGGCTAAGAGCTTATTTTCCATGGATGTAAGGAAACAATTTAATGGCCCAAGATTCAGAGGCATCTGGTAGGAGTAGAGATCTATCCCCTTACAAACCACCCCTCAATTGTTTTAGGCATTGTGGTTTTCCTTGAATAACGATGATGAGTTAACTTGCATTTTCAGATATCAACCAATGATCGTTGTCCTTACCACCATTTTGAAAACTGAGCTATAATAGATTTTGTCATTGAAAAAACTAAGAAATATTGCATGGTAATTGATCAAAGTTTACATTTTTATTAGATTTGGAAAATACAAAATGAATGCATGTTCACAAATTCATAGTATGCTATATCTTTTACTTGGTATGATGGTTTCTAACTTGTGCCCATCGATATTTGTAGATGTAGACAAAATAAGGAAGGTGAAGATGGAGATGATACATTTACACTAGTGTACAAACTTTTGGACCACAACTACTTGAATGATGAGTAGAGTACCCCCTAATAAGAACTCTATGATCCATTCCAAAAAAGCTTATGATTGATACCCTCAACATAGAGCAATATGAGTGATTCATGAGTGTCAAGAAAAGAGAAATTTTCAAGGATAAAATTTAGCCTATAGGTTAATTTCGATGTTTTTTTTTTCAAAAAGAGATTTGTTAATTTCCATTTTTTTTCTAAAACCAGCCTAGATCCAAATCCTAGGCTCTATCAAGCGCCGAGAGGGATCCAATCTCCCGAGGTGAAAACCTTGTTGAGTGTAATACTTGAGAAGAGGTTTTCACCTCGGGAGATTGGATCCCTCTCGGCGCTTGATAGAGCCTAGGATTTGGATCTAGGTTGGTTTCAGTCGTGGGAGGTGACACAAAACTCGAGTTTGATCGACATTGTAAGGAACTAGTTAAGTTGAAAACACAGATAGAATTATGAGGATTATCTCAATGTAAGTATTAAATATTAAGTATTGAAAAAATTATTAAACTAGAAAATAGAGACAATAATTTTGGATCCCTCTCCTATTTCTCTCATAGCATCTTTCGCATGCATATCTTCCATTTCTAGGTCAAACTCTACATAAAAAAAGACTATCATTAACATATACGATGAAAATTTTGTATCAATGTAATCTACACTGAAATCAATGTAGCGAATGAATAATACCTACACTGAAATTTATGCAATGATTAAACACTATAGACTGAAATTTATGCAATGTTTATACACAATACACTGAAATTTATGCAAGATTTAAATTATGCAGTGATTAAACACTATAGACTAAAATTTATGCAATGTTTATACACAATACATTGAAATTTATGCAATATTTAAAAACTATACACTGAAATCTATGACTATAAAAAAACCATACATTAAATTTTATGGAAGTTTAAAATTCTTTATATTTTAAAAGAATTATGTGACTTGGGAGGATCAAACCTTAAACCTCATGGTCATTATCCCGACACCCTTACCAATACACTACAGGTAGGTTTAATATTAATATACTGAAATCTATGACTAAATGAAAACAATACACTGAATTTTATGCAAGCTTAAAATTCAATAAATATTCAAAAGAACTAGGTGATCTAGGAGAATTGAACCTTGAACCTCGTTCCCATTATCCCAACACCCTTACCACTATAGCACAAGTAGTTCTCATTAATAATACACTGAAATATATGACTATATAAAAAGCATACAATGATTTTTATGCAAATTTAAATTTCACTATATTTTTAAAAGAATTAGGTAAATTGGGAGGTTTGAACCTTGAACCTCGTGCCCATTATCACAACACCCTTACCATTATGCTACATGTAGTTATTATTATTAATTATTTGAAATTTATGACTATAACAAACTTATGATTTTAATTTAAATAAAAAAAAAATCAATTATATTTAAATTAAATTAAAATTAAATTTTTTTTTTTATAATATATATATTCATATATATTTTAAAATTATTTGAATATATATATATAGTTTTGTTTTTTAACTGCACGTTTATGAAATATATATTGAAATATTGTTTGGTTCTTTTTTGGCTGCACGTTTATGAAATATATATTAAAATATATATGTTGTTTTGTTCTTTTTTTTGCTGCATGTTTATGTTGCGGATTTTCTTTGGGGCAATCTTCTCTTTTGTTAATAGTTGTGGTTTTGTTAGTTTTTTTGTTGCACGTTTTATGGCACATGGATCTGTGTGCGAATTGGAGGAAAATGAGAAATGTTGACTTCTGCAGTAGCATGGTTTTCATGTTGGAATATAATAAATTAATATTGAAATATATATTAATATATATTTATTTTGGTTTTAGTTTCAGTAATTGGATTTGGTTTCAATTTCAGAACCTCTTCCTACATAGTAAAATTATAATATCAATTTAAAAAACTTACCTATCGGTTGCGGAGATATTCTATCTTTTTCTTTGGGGCAACCTTCTCTTCTGTTAATGGTTGTGGTTTTGTTAGTTTTTTTGCTGCACGTTTTAGGCACATGGATCTCTGTGTGAATTGGAGGAAAATGAGAAATGTCAGCTTCTGCAATATCATGGTTTTCATGTTGGAATATATATTAATATATATTTCAATATTTATTTATTTTAATATATAAATTGAAATATATATTAATATATATTTCAATATTTATTTATTTTAATATATAAATTGAAATATATATTAATATATATTTATTTTGGTTTCAGTTTCAATAATTGGATTTGGTTTCAATTTCAGAACCTCTACCTACATAGTAAAATTATAATATCAATTTAACAAACTTAAAATTATGATATCAATTTAAAAAACTTACCTATCGGTTGCGGAGATATTCTTTCTTTTTTCTTTGCGGCAATCTTATTTTCTGTTAATGGTTGTGGTTTTGTTAGTTTTTTTGCTACACATTTTATGGCACATGGATCTCTGTGCGAATTGGAGGAAAATGAGAAATGTCAGCTTCTGCAATATCATGGTTTTCATGTTGGAATATATATTAATATATATTTCAATATTGATTTATTTTAATATATAAATTGAAATATATATTAATATATATTTATTTTGGTTTCAGTTTCAATAATTGGATATGGTTTCAATTTCAGAACCTTTTCCTACATAGTAAAATTATAATATCAATTTAAAAAACTTACCTATCGGTTGTGGAGATATTCTTTCTTTTTTCTTTGCAACAATCTTCTCTTTCTCTTCTATTTCTCTTTTCTTTGCCATAGTCTTTTGTTTGGGGCAGATCTTCTCTTTTTTTTTGCGGCAATCTTCTCTTTCTATTTTCTTTGCGGCAGTCTTCTGTTTGTGGCAGATCTTCTCTTTGCGGCAGATATTCCTCCTCTTGATAAATTCTTATGTATTTTATAATTATCTATTGGTGTTTATATAGTAGTTGTTTCAAAACACACGTCGTTTTGTTTTTATTTTAATGAGCCAAAAAATTATTTACTTTTAATTAAAAGCCGACAAAATCTACATCATAAGTAAATAGAAGTAAATATTTTTAGCCGACCTTTACATGAGGAACGTTACATAACATTACAACATTTCTCTCATAATCAGAAATCTTAAGTAAATAGAAGTAAAAATTTATAGTTGACATTTACACGAGGAACGTTATGTAACGTTACGTGACAAGATCTCCCCCATACTGGGCTATAGAGCGCCTCTCGGCATAGTAGTTGTTTCAAAACACACGTTGTTTTGTTTTTATTTTAATGAGCCAAAAAAAATATTTACTTTTAATTAAAAGCCGACAAAATCTACATCATAAGTAAATAGAAGTAAATATTTTTAGCCGACCTTTACATGAGGAACGTTACATAACGTTACAACATTTCTCTCATAATCGGAAATCTTAAGTAAATAGAAGTAAAAATTTATAGCCGGCATTTACATGAGGAACGTTACGTAACGTTACGTGACAAGATCTCCCCCATACTGGGTTGTAGAGAGCCTCTCGGCGCAATAATTTGCCAAAATTCCACATGATACAAATATTTTACTCTAAATATCACCAAATTTTTCTAGAAACTATATAAAATCCTTAGAAATATGAATATTTTCATAAAAGTATTGTCAAACATTTTATGGTTGGAAAGTTAAGAATCAGTAAGATTTGTCAATGTCTCTACACTTCAAGAAAATTTTGGATCCTTACCATTTTCCTTGGTCAAGAACCACATAGAATCTGACCAATGCACCAAGTCCTTGAAGCTTTGACATTTGAGAAATGTTTTAAGCCCCTACGTATTGGTCCATTACATTGCTATTATTGTACTATTGCAGTCATTATTGCTCAACTCAAGTTTTGTAATTGTACCCTTTGTATCCTATATATACCAAGGAGATATAGTTTAAGGAGCATCAAGAATTATTTGTAAACATAAGGTGTAAAACAGGTTTCCCCCTTGAAGTGGAATTGTTAATCATTTACTTGTTATCATTATTTAGGGGTTGCATTACTAAATTATGTTATTTATTTTTCTTATTTAATTATTTGGTCCATAACAATTGATATCAGAGTGAATGATTTGTGATTTGATTCCTTCAAAATAGTCATCTTAACATTTTTCTCTAACTTTTAGTTGGAGTGTGTAAATTCCAGGGTTGACAGAGGAAAGATAAAAGTATATTGAGTAAAAAAAAATTAGAATCTAGTTCACCATATTTTTGAAGTTACAAGCTATACAAGCTAGTATTTTGGTCTAGTTCTCAAACTAGGCTTAAACATGTGGTTTAGTAAAACAGTTGTATTGGAAGATTGTGAGGTCCAAATTGAGTGCCACTTGTGGGATTGGATAGAAGATTTACCTAGTGTTTCAGATCCACAAATATAGACATCTTAGGGAAATATTAGCAAAGTGAGAGTCTATACAAGTTCATGCACCTAAAAGACACCAAAAAACGTATACAAGTTTGGTAGCTTGGGCCTAACTTTTTTTGGAAGGACCAAATTATAAGGGATCAATGGGAGCTTGAAGAGGACATAAATTTGAACAATAGAATATTATAATTGACTAAGTTGTAATATGTGCAAGGTTATAAGCTAGTAGAGAAAATCCCAAAGCAAGGCTTTTCATAGTTGTTATCACTCCTGATGATGGGTGGAGTGTCCACTTGAAGTGTTGGGAATGTTTCAAAGAAAAAACACATGGTATCCAAAAAATATACGTAATAAGGTGTGTAAACTTTAAAATTATCATATTTTTTTTTATTGGAAGCTTCATTAGTGGTGATTCAAAATGTTTTAGAAAGAGGAATTAGAGAATACATAGGTGTAAATGTTTGCACCATTTGAGGATAAATTATTGAAAGGTGGTCATTTTCATCGAGAGAAGCACCATTGTATAGTGTCAACGTGGGAGATGTCCTTAGTCAACAACACAAATTCACCTAGTGAAAGAGTCCAACTATAACTTCCTCTACTTAAATGGCGAACCATCTTGATACAACCACCTCCACTGGTTTTGTTTATGATTTTCTTTAACAGGTTAAGGCTTGTTCATCCATGTTTTCTAATGTAACTAAGATACAAATGCAATATACAAGCTTGGAGCATGCATTAAATAGAACCAAGTATGATATAAAACAAAATGTAAGTACAAATATCATGGAGGATATCCTACCTTTACCTTTGGTACCAAATCCAACTAACGAACACACCATATAATAAGAAAATATGAATATAGTAATCAACGAATGCCTTTTCACCACAAAATTCACAAGATATGACATTATCATCCACATGTAACCGAGGAAGAGATGAATGGTGAAGATATATTGCAAACATCACAATTTCACATAAGTATCAAAGCATGATAAAACTAAGCATTTTTATGCACACATGATGGTAAGTTTAATTATCAGTAAAAGGACATGTTTCACATAAAAGTGTTGAACATGAATCAATCAAAGACATGCAAAAGCACGGAAGATAATTTAACTCTATCATTGCATATTTCTCCTAAGCTTACCTTAAAGACCCAACGATAACTTACATTTCCCAAGAGTTACATCCAATAAGTTAGCATAATGTAAAATAAGCAAGTATAAACATGGTTATCAAATAAATTTTCCTTTACCATCATTTTCATAATATATTATGTCCAAACTCACAAACAACAAGGAAATGAATAATGTCAAAAAATAACTTACAACCATCAACAATGTCATAAGAGCATCAACAATGTCATAAGAGTATAGTGTGCATGCTATCTATTTCACATATGAAAATATTTACAAATTACAATGCAAAAATAGGGATCCCTTACCAGAGCCACCAAATGTCTCTTTTATTGAAATCCTAAATGGTTTTTGGCCTTTTAACTTGCCCAACTTCTGAGTTTCTACTTCAATGATTCTTGGACATCCTAACTTTTTTAGCAAAATTATTTACAAATTTTTATCCTCCAAAATAAAATGAATGACCATCCTAATAATAAAAAATAATAAACCCCATCGTTAGTCTTCATTCGTTAGTCTTCATTCTCCCCATTAGAATGAATTATCATCCTAATAATAGAAAATAATAATCCCCATCTTTAGTCTTCATTCTCCCCATTCTTCCCTAGAAAATAATAATCGCCATCTTTAGTCTTGATTCTCCCTTATTTGTCCTTTGTGATGGCCAAAGGTATGTATACTTTTTCTTCAGGTTTTGGATGAGAATAGTTCTTCATACTTAAAATAATCCCCATCCCATTCTCCCCTCGAAAATAATAGTCCCCATATTTAGTCTTCATTCTTCCCTATTTGTCCTTTTTGATATTTAGTCTTCATTCTTCCATATTTGTCCTTTTTGATGGCCAAGTCTTCATTCTTCCCCATTTGTCCTTTTTGATGGCCAAAAGTTTGTAGACTTTTTATTAATGTCTTGGATGAGTATAGTTCTTCATACTTACCCATTCGACTTTTAGTGGGCTTGATATTCCAACTACTCCATTTGTCTTCATTTACTCGATATTTTTTCATTAATAAGTTGGACGCGAAAACTTCTTCTTTCCAATAATAGCTTTAAACTTTCATTTACTCGATGGCTCTTTAGGTGATTGAATATCCAACTCTCACTCACTTTATTGGCATGTACAAACTTGTGCAACTTTGTTTACTTCAAACCTTTACTTTGAAAACAACAAGCTTTCTCCTTCCTTTTGCATTCACATGCTTCAAATCTGAGATACAATATATCCTTCAATAACTTTGAATCTGGCTTCAAATATGAGATAGAATATATCCTTCAATAATTTTGAATTTGGCTTATAGGTCACTCCATGTCTATTGATTTCTCAGTGCATTCATGCATCACCATTAAAACTTCTATAACAAAAGAAATAAATCTCATGAATTTTGTGTAAAAATTTATTGTATTTAATGACAATTTAACATTTACATTTACATTTGAGGATGTTTATAACCAGAATTCACTTGAATTTTGATTACAAATGATAACAAGCTCTATGTATATGTGTCTTATAATTTCATACTTTCACTTTCTTTTTGTCTTATTTAGTACTCATGGGTATCTGAGCAAGAACTTATTGAATTTATCAATTGAGCCCATAAAAAATTGAGAGTTGCTCCTGCTAATTGGCCCACGTCTTAGTATTGTATAGAGATGTGATGTAGGAGTAGCTCATTCTATTTTGGGTTGGATAATCACAACATTGGCGTTCTTCTTGGAAAAAATTATTTTAATCAACACTTGCAAATAATAGAAAATATAGATGATAAAGTTTTTATGAAATACTTATTTTGAATTTTTTTCAAGAACTAGGAGCTACCAAGGATGAGTGAGGATTCCTGATCGCAACGTTCCAAGAGCGATGGAGCTTTCAAATGTTGATCGACCTCCTCTTGTACTTAATGAATATGAATTTCACAAATTGATTAATTTCACATAGAGACCAGGAACATGCAAGGAGACATTATGTTTCATAAAAAAGACAGATGTACAAGAAGTAAAGTTTCCTATAACTTCGGCCAGGAAAAAAAGTTTGGCAATCTCTAAGAGTGGGATGATTGGTCAATTCACTGGAATTTTGGCCATCGCCCAGGTCTATGAAAATCATGATACAAACCAACTAGATCACTTTGATGCAGGGTAGAATGACGCACTCCTTCTGCGAAAAAGGATTTTATGCATTCTTATTTGAAATTAAAGAGGACAAAGACCTTATTTTCATAAGTGGACGATATTTTTTCAACAATAGAGGTATGCACCTAAATAGTTGGACTTTGGACTTCGATCCAATATATGATATCCCCTCACTTGTCTTGGTATGGCTAAGGTTGCCACATTTTCCTATACATTTCTAAAGTGAGGATTCATTAAGACATATTGGAAATAAATTAGGAAAATATATTGATAAAACTGAACTGAAGTAAGGGATGTTCCAATGTGCTCGAATCGGTGTCGAAGTCGATTTGGAGCAATGGTTACCATAAGTTATCCTTTTGACTTTGGACAACAGGAGGCATTATCAACAACCAAATTATAAACAACTTCCATTTAAGTGTAAATCCTACCATGCCTACTCTCAGTTTTCCAAAGACTACAAGTTAGTAGGGGATATAGTCTTAAATTCCCAAAGTCAAGAAGATCAATGGAGAACAGTGAGAAAGAAAGCCAAGCAAACTTTGGTATTGAACCCTACATATGTTCTTTCTTCACCAAGTCTGATGGAACATTCTTCGAAGCCAATAGTCGTGGAAAATCGATTTGAGACTCTCAAACAAGAATTTCAAGAAGCTTAACTGAAGTTGTAGCCCTAACGGTGAAGGAACCTGGATCTGACTTTCCTCTCAAGATTTTGTCTATTATGTATGGTCTGGACTTGTCTTTAGCAAAAGGAGGTGGAGAAAACAAATGTTTGGAACAAGGGGAATATTGTGAAGTAATGCTAGAATTTTAGGTAAACACAACATGGGTTATAACCAGGAATCAAACCAAGTTAGTAGGTGCAGAGGGAGAAAGGGACATGGATAAGGTAGAGGTTAGATCTATTAGGAAAGGTAGAAAATGAGTAAAGAATCCAGGGATGAAATCATAAATCATGAAAAAATGACGGGGTTGTAGTTTACTTTAGATCGTAGTCTCACCTCTTCAAAGTAGAAGGGATTTAATAATCCTGTAAGTCCAAGCTCTCAAAAGGGAGGACCTTCCAAGCCAAGTGTTAAGTAATGCTGATAGTCTCTTGGAATTGTAGAGGGATGGTTAGTGGGGGTAAAGAGGAAGTTATCAGAAAATTGATTAAGATGGAGAGGTTGATAATCCTTCTTCTCCAAGAGACTAAGCTTTCAGGAATGATTGTGAAATATTTGGGTAAGAAATTGTGGAGAGTAAGTAAAAGTGTGGATTTTAGCTCGAGAGGAGATTTTGGAGGAATAAACACAATGTGGAATAGTAATGAATAGGAGTTGGAATTTTCAAATCAAACATAGCACTAGATTTACACGAAATTGGTAAGTAAAGAATCTGGAAAGAGATATCACATTTTCAATCTTTATGTACCTATAAATTTTAGAGAGAGAATAATGCTGGCAAAGTTTAATCAGTGAAATAAATAATATAGACTTGGAAAATATCATAATAGTGTTTGGTTTTCCCTTGGAATTGGATAAGGAGAGAAATAGTTTCTTAAGTAGTGAAAACATAGAATTTGGCACTTGTTATAGCCATTGGTCCAAGCTATTACTTATCTTAGATGGTTATAAAGAGATGGGTAGTTGTGTCTTTTGCAACTACACTTGGAAATTCACCTTCTTAGGATTTGCAGTAAGTATCTTATGAGCTCTATGTTATCAAGTTGAAGGAATTTGCAATCATAATCATAGAAACATTGATAAAGTGAATATGTATAATATCTCTACTGTTGGTGAGAAATGTATTATTAGGTTAGTTACTCTGTTTGGTTTTCCCATGGAATTGGATAAGGAGAGAAATATTTTTAAAGTAGTGAAAATACAAAATTTGGAATTCATTACAGCCACTGGTTCAAGCTATTACTTACCTCAAAAGGATATAAAGAGTTGGGCAGTTATATCCTTTACAACTGCATTTGGCAATTCACTTTAATGCTCGTAAAAGTACTCAAACGGTCGTCTTTCTGGCGGTAGTTTACCCCTTTTTCGATTTGGATTGACTATTTATGAAAAATTTATACTCTAGTAGTTAACTAGAAGAGTTCTCCAGGGTATTATTTTATACTTTTTCGGGCCTCGGAGACTAAATTTTACGAAAAAGGATATTCTGGAGTCTTCTTCAGTTTCATTCAGACTCTCTAAACATGAACAACGCCGAGTTTTATTTCAATGGACTCATTAAACTAAACAATGAGAGACCCTTTTCTGGGAACAAACCCCTACTTTCTCAGGTTCAACAAACATATGAGAATGGCCTTATCTTATGATAAGCCGCAGCGAGTGTTTGTTACTCTCTTTGAACTTGTTAAAAAGTAAAGAGACACTCATCAATCATGATGGGGAAATTAAGGGAAAAAAACTATGTTTCATTTATAATAATGGCAGTTTTCTAGTCACCTTTGAACATGGCACCTATCTACATCTCATTCATACAGTTGGGTTTTCATCTTGTCTATGAGTCGATCCACTTTCATGAGTCATGTTACTCCTTTGAGTCTTTTTAAAGAATGCATCGTCCATCGTCGCATTATGTTATGGTATCCGCCTTGTCAATTCAATGTTGTCAAGTCTTCGCTCGTGTCGCCCAATGTTCAAAGGAAAGTTGTGTTGAGAGTTACCCACTAGAATCAAAACTACCTCTTATGTTGTGTCAATTACCTTAGAGTTAGTCCCGTGGCTACTTCATACTCAAAATCCAAAATTTTGTTTCGAGTTTCGTGTCGTTGACGAGAGATTCATCATGGCCCTCCATTGACAAGACTATTCCTATCGACTTCAACACATATTCTGGGAATTAGTCTTAGAAACAAATCAATACCTTGAGATGTGTATACCTCAAGGTCAGATGTTCTCGCTTTCAACAATAGGTTTTCATCATTGAACTTTGATCGAAAGATTCAGTTGAGTGTTTGACATTAATCCATCTATTCACATTAGAAGGAATGTACTTAGGTACCTAAGGAGTCATTAACATTAATGGTCATCTCCCTCGTACTTGTTAACGATTTTCATCATTGACTGGTAATCAAGTGGTTTCTACCATGTTTGATTTCAAGACATGTATTCGCATGATATAATCGTACTTTATTGAAGACGAGACGAAGACCCTGGGTATTTTTTAAGCATTCATTGCTTTTCCCAGGTTGCGATGGAGTATTTGTTTGAGTCATAGCATGTATCCACATTTGGATGTTCGTGGTTGTGCTTAGATTTGTGTCTGCATGACATAGATCTATATTGTATATCTGGTAGCAATGTCCAAATTTGAGTCTTCCTCATGGATCTACATTGTATCTTAGTAGCCATTATTGTTTATATCTCGCATGGATCTTCATTGTATTGGTTGGAAGCCATGTTGTGAATCATATGGATATGTATCAAAGTGTAAATGTACTGTAGGATGATATTGGCCGTTGATGAGTTGTGATCTTTGGATTATTGCCTCGAAGTGATAACTAGTTCTTACAAATCCTTTGCATATCCTTTCCCTCTAGCCTCATGCTTTGGGAGGCATTCTGTTACACCTAAATCTCATCAACACCATGTTTCAGGATAAGTATCTCAGTATTTTCCTTGAATTCCTCAAAGATTGGAGTTGAAAATGAGCAAGGATGAATAATTTAATAGTTTTGGCCACCATCGCACTTTACCTGTGCGCAAGCCACAGTACCCATCTCAGCAACACATTTATGCTATATACAAACAATGGTGCCACCACATGCTGCACATTTACAAGGTGCGGTGCTCCCTTAGCACTTCCTTTACCACTTATACAAGGCACAATGCTTGAATTATGAAGGAAAAAAAGGAAGGTTCAAAAGGATTCTTGAAGCTAGCCTTCGTGGAGCCTCATCCCTATGATTCAAGACATTTAGAGCTTGATATCCCCCATCCTAGGCTCATCCCTCCACCTTTCCCATAGAGTTCTCAACTTATCCTATCCTCTCAAGCCTTTATATACTAGCTCACTCCTCATGGGAAAAGGTAGAAAGAATGTGTTATTGCATCCAAATTCTGACCAAATTTTGTCAGAATCTTGAGTTGTCAATAGGCAAGTTTAAGGCTTTAATGCAAGGATCCTTTGAGAAGAGTTCTTAACAACAAGGCATTGGTTGTATACTCTCCTTCTTTATATTTTAATACAAATATAGTTTCTTTCCCATAATCATTTGTATGTCTGCTTATCATGCTATGTTTATTGTTTAACTCCTTGGTATTTTACATAGGATTATAAACTATCTTGTTACTTTTACTTGGTTTTTGTTTTGTTGTCTCTTGTAGGATATCCGTATAGATCAAGCACTTCAAGGATCATACCTTTGCATCCTATGGAAGGTGAGAAGAGCAATTAATTCAAGATGTGTATTCAATCCTAGGGGAATTTTCTTTATCTTGTAGTTGTTTTGTTTTAGTGTTGAGTGTTTCAATCCAGGGAAACAACCTATGTCAGCATTGGCTGAGAATTTACTGTAATAGTTGGAGGCTCCAAAATCAATGAGAAAATCTTGTGACTAAGAGAAGCCTTCCTTTAAAGCATGGAATCTCTCATGATCTTTAGTCTTGTTTCCAAGATTAGGCTTCCTTGCGCCTTCAAGAAGGGAAATATTGTTATGTTCAAGGAGTCTAGACGTTTGGCCTATGGTTTTCTGCATGCATAGGTTCTATGGATGATTCCCTCTCTTGCAATACGAGCACTTGGAATTTTAAAACCTTTTGTGTCTGTTCTTATTGGAACCCAGGGCTCCTTCTCCTTAGGATTGATATTAATGTTCCTTTTTTCCTTTCCTTTATACTTCCCCTTTGATTGCACATTCTTGTTCTCCCCAACCAAGAGAACTTGATTTTTGGAAGATTTAAGGGCTCCCATTTATATAATCTTATATTGTTCCTAAATAAGAGATTCTGTGAAGGCATCGATATATGGCATTTGCCAATTTGGATTTTTCAGTCTCCCGAAATGAAAGGTGGATACAAACATTGAGAATCCTAGGCCAAGTTTGCTCAGAATAGAGAGCACTGATTGCCCATCCTTCTTTTGAGTCCCACACTGCTTGCACTGCATGACTAAGGATTTGAACTTAGTAAAGAATTGCAGGATGGTCTCAAAATTGGTAGGTTGAAGAGCAATCGGTTCATTCTCTAGAATATTACCTCTCAGCTCATCCTGCTTGCCAAATAGTGATTCGATCTTTTGTCATACTTCTCTTGGAGTGTTTAATCCATCTAGGTGGAAGAGTAACTCGCTCGAGATATGAATGCACATGAAACCAAATGCTTCATCCAATTTGTTCCTATGCTTTGAATTTTCTAGAGGCTACCGAGGTTGGACCTCCTTGCCCATAGTGACCCTGTACAAACCTTTGTTGCACAACACAATCTACATATCATCCCTCCAGTCAAGATAGTTGAAGGGTGTGAAGATCATGGGTGTCAAGGCTGTTGAATTCTTCATTTTGCATCTTCAGGAGAAGCACAATTCTTTTGAATTCTTCAAATTACCAACAAAAACACTTTCAATTTAAAGGAAAACCAATTAAATCACTCTCTACTTCAACATTTGCACATTGTCAAGGTGATTCACACCTGGATAGACTTCTCTGGATGAATCCAGAGGGATCAAGGCACAAATACCAGGAATTATGTGGAACCAAGTATATTTTGGTGCATTGATGGAAGTTTTCGAGGATTGAAGTTGGCCTGATTACCTCCTCTGATACCATGTTTAATATAGAAACACTCTAGGATATTCAGGTTGGATTGAACCTCATTGTGAAAGAATATTGAAGGAGGTAGTAGAAAATAAGTGTACAATGATCAAACAATCGTGGTTAAATTGATCTGACAAGAGACAAAAATTCAACAAGATAACATTGATCTCATAATCATTGACCTATATGTAATACAACCATGATAAAATAAAGGAAATTCAAATCCTCTAGGAGCTATTCGAATTCCATAACTTGGACTAACTCCATAGATCACTAATTTTGGAAAAAACACCATTGGAGGATCACTAGTGCAACTCCAAACAATTGAATCTGTTCAAAATCAATTAACTGGCCAAGGTAGGTGAGAAAAGGTTCCCAACTCCCTTAAATCATGCAAATGTGGTGCTAGGCTAACTAAAGATGAACTAACTGATGCCCATCGGAGGATAAATCAATACATACTAGAGTCAATTGATATTGGGACTCCTAAGACTCAACGTGGGTTCCTAAATTATAGGATTGGTCTATGGAGTCCCCAAAGTTGTGCAAATTGGCGCATCAGGTGATAGGTGGGCTCCAAATGACTTATCCATCACACTAATGAAGTGGAAACATAAACTTAAGCTATAAAGTCAAATTTAGACTATGGTGGTCAAGGAGGATTACAATTAATCCTAACACCACATCACATGTCTTGATTTCCCCTCAAACAACCTTGTAATCAAGAATGTTGATCATTCCACCTAGACTTTTCTTACGTACCATATTCTTGATTCCCTTACCTACATCTTTAGAGAGGTCAAATTTACAAGGGTTTGAGCTGTGCACATAAGCCATTGGTTAATAAAAACCACTACTAAGTGACACATAGTTCATTGACTTATTGTAGGAAGAATCTCATCGAAGCACAAGTTATGGAGGAGTAAGACTTGAGGAGATTCCAATTGAGACACCACCACCACTACAACTAAAAATAAAAGTTCATACTTCAGGTCAACATGACATATGACCAATGGTGAGGAGGGGATGTTAACTTAAAGGGAAAAGGAAACAATAAGAGCCTTGGGTTATCAATTTAGATGGGTAAGCATCCTAGTCGAGGATTAAGAGGAGACCATTGATGAATATATACGAGTTCATTTATAACTAATATCTATAGATGAAAATTTTGAAACTCTAACCAGGATTCACCATAAAGGAAGCCCCTCCATCAACAATCATGGATACCACTCTTACAATATCCAATACATTGACACAACCCTCACTGGGTATATTTTATAACCCATTATTCACCATGCATACCACTAATTTTGGATTTGAGTTTTAAAATTTCAAATTGGACAAAGGGATTCTATAGTGAGGTCTTCAAGACAAATACGTGTATGATCCAAACCGTTCAATATACCATAATTATTCCTTAAGATATAAGAAGTCATCGAGGGAGATGAGGTTTGGATGCATCATGTCATTGACCTAGGGAAGATGGACCTACCCTTGCTCATTACCATCATCATATAATCTACTACAAAGGAAGTTAGCAAGGATAAGAAAAAGGAAAATTACATGAGGGAATTATACATTAGAACTTGTTGTCTAAGGAATAAGTTAAACAATGGGAAATATAAAGACATGTGTTATGGAGGAAGTTAGAGTAGGTTGTAAAAGATGAGAATCACTGTTGGAAGTGAGTAGAAGAGGTTGTCATAAATAAGAAAGGAGTGGAGAGTGCTACCACGCTAGAAAGGTTGAAGAAGCAAGTCACTAATGTGAGAAAGTGCAAGCTATGGTATATGAACTTGCATTGAAGGCAAGGGAAGAGATCTCCATATGTTTTTGAGGATTTTCTCCCACACCTCTTGAGACCCTTGGAATCACTTAGTAAGAAACAAACACAATAACCAAGGTAACAATGACCCCGCAATAGTTCACATATAATAGGAAATGGTTCCTAAATTTATTGAAAATGTAAAAGCAAGGTGAGGATGAAAAAAGAAGGAAGAACTTGAAAGAATGAAATCTATCAAGCCAAATATTGTTAAGGCTTGAACATATCTAAAGAATTTAGAGTGGCTATGACTAAAATGAAAGAGTTTATGAATGAAATTTTGAGCACAAAGACATATTGGCAATACTTAAGTAGAAAATTGAACATGAGATCAAGTATCTAAAAGAGAATTATGAGAAGGTTTACACTGAGGCCATCGCACCAAATTCTCTAGTTGACAATATGGAAGAGACTCAATGCATATCAATAAGGTGGGATGCTTTAGAAGATTAAAATAAACACCTAAGGAGTCCAACAAGGGAACTTGTGAGGAAATCATAGTCCCAATTTGTGATGACCAACAAGATGAAATAACATATAGAAACTGAGATGGAGATGTTAATGCAGGAAGTACACATAGTGGAAAAATTCATAGCCTTATCAAGAGCATAGTAAGCCCATAAAATTCAAGAAGTAAGAGAGAGTTGGACCCCATTTTTTATGAGATGCAACCATAAGAAAGCTTTTGGACTTGGAGGCAATTTTATAGGAATGAGATAACGAATCCAACTTGGGGACGAGTTAGAAGGCTTGGTCAGGGAGTTGTTTTGACCCATTTTTTACTATGTGTTGGTGCAAGGAGATTTCAGTAGGAGATGAATCTGTAAGATCCATGAGACAATAGAATCCCAAGTACATGGTTTCATAGAAGTCCAAGTACAAGGAGGTCGAAGGGTCATCTTATACATCCTTTGTGTCCAGTTCCCCAATCCTCTATGCATGTCTTTAAAGGAACAACCTCTTTTGTATGTGTGGGTTATGTTCAGAAAATTCCCTAGTATATTCTAGAATAATTTGTAACCACTCTAGTCACATATATACATGAGGATTGTTATAAAATTAAGATATTTCTTCCAAAGAGTTTATCAAAGTCTTAAGATTTGTTAGGAGTGGGTAGTTGTTGAGAACTATGCCTTGTCTATGAGTTGTGTGCATGTATTATATTGTGTTGTTCATTATGCTAATATAATCAGGGAAATTTTTAAGGATCCATAATTTTATCAAAGTGTGGAAACCTTAGCGAATATTACCAATTCTTAAATTTGCAACCATAAAATGTTTGGCGATTAAAAAAAAAGTCAAATCCCTAAGGACTTTATATAGTTTTTGGACAATTTTGGCAATTTTTAGATTAAAAGAAACACTTGAAGAATCCAACAAGGGAACTTGTGAGGAAAGAACAATCTGAATTTGTGATGACCAACAAGATGAAATAACATATAGACACTGAGATGGAGATGTTGATGCAGGAAGTACACATAGTGGAAGAATTGATAGCCTTATCAAGAGCATAGCAAGCCCATAAAATTGAAGAAGTAGGCAAGAGTTGGACCCCCATTTTTTATGAATTCACTATATTTAGAGATGCAACCATAAGAAAGATTTTGGAATTGGAGCCAATTTTATAGGAATGAGATAAAGAACCCAACTTGGGGTCGAGTTAGAAGGTTTGGTCATGGAGTTGTTGTGGCCCATTTTTTACTATGTGTTGGTGCAAAGGAGATTGTAGTAGGATATGAATATGCAAGATCCTTGAGACATAGAAGTCCAAGTCCAAGTACAAGGAGGTTAAAGGGTCAACTTATACATCCTTTGTGTCCAACTCCCCAATCCTCTATGCATGTATTTAAAAGCACAAACTCTTTTGTATTTGTGGGTTATGTTTTGCAAATTCCCTAGTATATTCTAGAATAATTTGTAACCACTCTAGTCACTTATATATATAAGGATTGTTATAAAATTAAGATATTTCTTACAAATAGTTGATCAAAGTCTTAAGATTTGTTAGGAGTGGGTAGTTGTTGAAGAACTATGCTCTGCCATGAGTTTTGTGCATGCATTATATTGTGTTGTTTATTATGCTAATATAATTAGGGAAAATTTTAAGGAACCATAATTTTCTCAAAGTGTGGAAGCCTTGGCGAATCTTACCAATTCTTAAATTTGCAACCATAAAATGTTTGGCTATTTAAAAAAAAATCAAATATCTAAGCACTTTATATAGTTTTTGGACAATTTTGGTAATTTTTAGAGTAAAAAAGACTATTCCATGGAATTTGGGTGAACCATCTTTGAAAAAAGGCAAATCGACAAACTTTTTTTGGAAAAAAGGTTAAAACATATCCCATGGGATAAAATTCATCCCTAAAATTTTCCTTGAGATAATGGGGACGTGTCCTACTTATGTGTGTGTATTGATGATATAACTTAATGATCTATGTGTTATTGTGATTGATGTGTATGCTTTTTTTAGTTAGTTTAAGTGATTGTTATTATAGTATAAGTAATAAAGTACACCCCCAACTAAGTCTTAATAATCTACTTTAATCATATGGAAATTATCATACATGCATTGAGTGAAACTTATTCATTTTGGAAGGTTGAAGACACAAACACACTATACTACATCAAGCCTAATTTGGACACCTTTCACAAACCCTGATTTTATCATAAAGTCAACACCTTTGATTCTTAGCACATTTCAAATTAACAACACAGATATACATTGATGACATTTTAAGGTTATTTGATTAAGCTCCATAAGATCAAAATAGATACAATAAGAATAAGAATAATAACACATATACATTCATTAACCTAATCCAAAAGGTATGCATATACTCATGATGTGCAATAGAGTAATACTCACTCATGCCATAATACACACAAATATTTATAAGGACCCCATAAAGAATCCATCATATTCATTAATATCAATATTAGAATACATCCTCATTCAACAACCATATCTTGTGCACGAACTATAGATCAATATTGTGAATGAGCCCTAGGTATGCATTAGAGAACAAGATCAAAACTATTTTGACCTCATAGAACTATGTACTAAAACACCAATAAAAATAACAACCACATCTTATAGTGATTTTAAAGGTCCTATATTAAATTGCTCAATCGTGAATAGTTTGGTTGCAATATCCACTTATTGGAATATATGTCAACATCATATAAAGTTTTTTGTGGCTGTGGGGAGGAGCACAAATAATCATGTTGAGATGATGGTATTAAAACTAGTTATGATTTTAGCTCATTCTAAAGGGGTTAAAAAATTACAGGTTTTTAGGCACTCAAAGCTAGTTGTTGAATGGATGAAGTTGAAGATCTATCTAGAATTGCGGGTATTTTTCCAGAAATCAACTTTTAACACATCTACAAAAAAGAGAGAAATAAATGCAATAGTAGATCAATTGTCCAAACATAGTCTTCATATAGGTGATGGCATGTGACGTCAATGAGAACATGAAAATGATACAATTACTAAGCATGATCCAGGTCCTCATCCTGGATGAACAATTAACTACATGATAAGAATATTCATATAGCTATGAGTAAAAATGACAAGTCTAACATTATTTTTAGGGATAATACAGAATAGTTATATCTCCTTTAAGTATAAGCTATGTACACAAGTTCAAAGTTCATATTTTTCTACAATTTGATTTTATAATGTGACAAATCCATTTTAGTAAAAACAATTGGTAATGATTTATATATTCCATGACCAAAGTAATTCATTTTAAATATAATAAATTGCTACTAAAAACAAAAAAATATATTTACCTAAAAATACAATTAAGAAAAATGTTATAATCATAATTGTTACCACTTACAATAAAGATCATTAAAAAAAATGACATAGCATTCCCTCACAAGACATCAATTTACATAATTTTTTTGCAAACGAGTTAACTAAGATTTGGACTTTTTTTATTACATGTTTCAAATCATTTTTATTAAAATATTATAATCATAATTGTTACAACTTAAATAAAGACCATAAAAAGAAATGAGATAGCATTCCCTCACAAGGCATCATTCCTTGTCCAATTTACATAAATTTTTTGCAAACGAGTTAACTAGGATTTGGGCTTTTTTTGGTTACATGTTTCAAATAATTTTATTAAAAATCACAAGGCATTATTCCTTTGCCCAATTTACATAATTTTTTTGCAAACGAGTTAACTAGGATTTGGGCTTTTTTCGGTTACATGTTTCAAATAATTTTATTAAAAAGGTGGCAATTTTTTGAAAGAGTTATTTAAATTACTTTTATTAATGGTTGAGATTGTATATATATATATATATATTACTTGACGAGATTGTTGTTGAATGTAATAGTTTAAACATACTAAGATTCATACATTGTACACATATTGGATCAATTTAATCATATTAGTTAGTTATTAAGATAGTGGACAGTTATGAGGCATCATTCTATTTTAATTTATATATTTATGATATATTATAATTTGGATTTTTTCTGATTACATGTTTTCAACAATTTTATTAAACTTATTCAAAATTTTAAAAGAACGACTTTAATGCCATACATTAGTGGTTGAAATTACTCAAATATAAATATAACGCATAAAAAGTATTTAAAAATACTCGATCCATTTATACATCTCAAAATGTAATCAATATTATGAAACAATAAAAGATTAGAGCGGTTAGCTTTCCACTCGACCATTTGCACCCATCAGACCTAGCTCGCCTGAGCGGTCAGCCAAATTCTCATCATGATAACAAAAAAAAATGAAATGTCAAAATAAGATGGAATGTCCTTACCACCCAACTCACATGTCAAAATCCAAAATTTCTACAATCATCATTTAATTTAATTTTCATTGGGCAATGCAGTCCAGACTGTGAAATGACCATTGGCCTGTGCTGTAGATCTCTACTGTGTAGAATCCATCTTTCAGAATCCGTACTACCCTAACTCAGGCCTACACCCAAATAAACTCATGACGGCCCAACCCAATAACAAGCAGTGGGCTCTACTGGTGGTAATGGTAAGCAGCATTATTCAGAAAGGAAAGTAGAGCAGTAGTGCAAGTCTAGGCCCATCCTTCTGAGACTCCATGAATGCTGTGGACGGTCTGTCCGTGCCAAAGAAAAGAGAAAAAAACAGAAACCCATCAACTCTCGTGACAGTCCAGGCCAGGCCTGGCCTGGAAGCTCGGGGCACAGTCAGTATGGCTAGCAGAGAGAGTGGCGACGAATTCGAACATTTACGAACGTTGGTACCTTTCTCCATCATTCACTCCTCCTTTCACGCACCACTAACAAGAACACAAATCAAGAAACCTATAAATATAAAAATATAAATATAAATAAAGATAACACAAATCAAGAAACCTATAAATATAAAAATAAAAATAAAAATAAAAATAAAGATAACACAAATCAAGAACACAAATCAAGAAACCTATAAACATAAATAAAGATAAGAAACCACGAAAGTAGACGACGAGGCGTGCACGATGGTTTTAGAATCTCTCTCTGACTTTGTTTCCTTTGTTATTGAATTCAATGAGTCCGTGAAATGGGAAATAAAGTGGCAGCCTGCAGCCTGCAGGCCCCGTCCTCTGATCCAACGGCCTCCTTTTGGAATTTTTTTTAATTTTTTCACAGCATGAAACAAAACCCAAAAATAGAAAGAAGTCACAGCATGAGCAGCAGCCCCGCCGGAGCTGACAACCACCGCCTCCACGACCACGGTGCCACTGCCGCCTACCGACACGCCACTCAATACACTGCTTGTCTGCTGGCGAATCATATATTATTAACACAACTGCATTTGCCTTCCTGTGTTTTCAGACTCTACACATAACATAACTTGGGTTGACTGCCAGAGGCTTTCTCGAGTAACGTATTGCCTTTCATTTTCTTCCATGGATTTAGTCGATCTGTTTAATTAAATTAGCAGTCATTGGAGATTGGGATGCCTGCAAATTAGACCAAATCAATCTCCTTTTCTTTGTCTGTTTATCCAAAATTGCTTGCTTTTTCTTTGTTTGTCTATCCAAATTTGCTTGCTTTTTCTTTGTCTGTCTATCCTCTTTTGCATCTCCCAACGACTCCATTCCATCGTGAATTTTCAAACTCAAATGTTCCATTCAGGATCATGCTTGGAGCGACAAAATTTTATGCCTGAGTCACTCATATCAAATACATTTTTTTAGAAGAAAAATAGTAGTTTCTTGATATTCAATAATAAAATTAAAGGTAACTTGTTATAGCACCATGATATCAAGATATCATATCAGAACAGAACCATAAAACAGTTCTGTGAACTCATTATGTGAACTTTGAAGAAAACATCAGCCAACTTTTACGAGATAGATCATCCATACCCATCTTAAAAGGAAACATAAAGAGCCCAATTCAATATATCCAAGGAAGTGCTCGCTGAAGTATACTAATAAAAAATACCCTCAGAAGAGCTCTTCTCCATGCCTATCTAATAAGCATCAAAGAAGAACATGATGAGAACTTTTGAGTTTATTCCATATTTTTTGGTTTAATGTTACATGATAACATCTCCTTTCATTCTGTGCAATTAGGTTTAGAAACCCATAGAATTAAGAAGCACTTAAGAATAACATTACTAAAATAATTGAGACCATGAAACAAAAGAAATGAGTTGTCATTTGAAGGAGAAGACTTTGGATTTTTGCTCCCCACTAGGTTAAAATCCAAACCATGGGCTCCTCCATCTCTTAATACATGATGCTAGACTTTAAGTTCCAAGCCTTCTCTTTTAGTGGTAATGTGGAATTGTGGTGTATTGGGTGTTTCTCACTAAATTCTTCAATGGATTTGAGTTGTGAATTAGACTTACCTTCTTCACATAAACACATGCCATTGAAAGAAAAACACTCCCAAATTTCCTAGGTTCGTTATTGAAACATAAGTTGGAACTCCATCTTGTCTTGAAAAGTTTTGGGGAGTTGCGTGCTTATATAGAGATGATTTAGCTCCACTTGATGGTTCATAGGTCATTGTTAGCTTCATGTGGGTATCATTGGAGAGAAAACCTCCTTATAGCAAACTCTCTTTTATTGCCTAGTTCCCTCTCACATCATTGCTTTATGTTTTTGGTTTTTTCCCTTTGTAGATTTGCAACACGAGATGATAAAAATTCTCTACTCCAATGCCATTGGTTTTCCCTTTGTATATTTTCAGCATGAGATAGTAAAATTCTCTGCTCCTAGGGACATTCTATTAGTTGAGATTTCAATGCATCGTTGGTTGAATGCATTGCTCGAGTATGAGCTCTAGTGAAATTATCCAAGTGGCCATCCAAGGCCATGTCAATAACAATTTTGATACTCATAGTTTTTGAGTCATCGTTTTTCAATGCATTTTTTTGGGCCTATGGAGCCCATATCCTAGTGAACCAACTCAATGTGTAAATTTTCTTTCCAATGAGCTAAGGAAGATCCATTGAACAAAGTAGCAAATAGAATTATATGGTCCCAATGAGGTTTCCCTTTCTTTGGATAACTTTGAGTTATCCAACTCAACATTCCTACGAAGGCCTAATCATGCTAGGGTTAGGGTTTTTACATTTTAGGGTTTTTGTTTTCTTGGTATTATTGTAAAATGTAGTTTTCGCTTCTTGTTATGAGTTCTTTTTCAAGCGATCACATATATCCTCAAATATAGCTACCACCATTCTAGTTATTTTGTAATGATTTATATTTTTGTAGTGTTTTTCACCATTTGATTCATTAGTAGAATCTATTTTTTATTGTAATACTCTGCTTTCAATATTGTATTTGTGTTCTCTTTGTAATATTGTATATTTTTCCATTTCATTCTCAATCTAGTTTGGATTAGTGGTATCAAATTGATATTCTCTCTATTGTTTTCCTGTGAATGTCCTTGATGAGGTCAAGGTACAAGGAGATGGACCTCAACTACTAGAGCATGGAGAAGATTTCCCTCACCAACCCTAGTAGCCTCCCATGGGAGATGAAAAGAAAGGTAATGTAACATGATATCCTATGAAGTTGTTTCTCCAAGAAGCCCTTTGGTGATAGAGGATAGATAATGGACCATTTCACCTGAATCTTTCAATGTGAGACACCTTTGACAAATAGTGATTTCGAAGGGACAATAGCCTCCAATATACAATTTAATTTTGATGTCCCCCTATTTGAAGGAAAGATAAGCACAGAAGTTTTGGAGAGATTATTAATCTGGATATTATTTCTCTATTCACATTTTTTACAATAACAATGAGAAGATTGCTTTTTTGCCTTAAAGGATTTCAATGTTTGGAATTTATGGAAGGCGTAGAATCTCACAACCTTGGGTCAAGACAAATCTATAACCCAAGGCCAAATTTAGATAAAATCCAAACTCTCTATAGTTGAAGTAATCAAAGCATCTACGCAAAATTTGGTCATAAAAAAAAATGAATTAGCTATGATAAGAGCCTCTAGCCTCATTAACAACCTTATGTCCTCTAATACCATGGGTCATGCACATAAATGCTAGTCCCCCTAATATCACATGGATGAAGTTAAACTTTAATAAGGCGATAAAAGGAAATCTGTGAATGGCAGCATTAGGAAATGAGTTGAGAAATAATAATGAAAGAATAACACCAATAAGCTTCTACTTCATAGAAATTGTTTCAAAACACACAACTAAAAGTACTACCCTTCTTTAATATTTGATTTATAGCATGGGAAAATTAATGCTATTGTAGTAGAAGCAACAAAAATATAAGACTCTAAAAAGTGGACAAATATACATATAATTCCTTATTAATTAGAAAAATATAAAAATACAACTTGAAAGCCTTGATTTTTACCAAACATTAAGGGCAATACTTGTTTAAAGGGTAAAGCTATTTAAAGCCCTATGTCTTACACTTATATAATGCGGTTGTCAATATAGGTTGACCCATCATTTATCATTTATATTATACTCTTTGTCTTGTGTGTTATATCAAAGAGATTTAGTTTAGTTTTGTATTTATATCAAAGAGATTTAGATGATCAATAATTATTTATGTTAAAAAGATTAATTTATTTTTAAAATAATATTATTATTTATTTATTTATTATCATGATTTAGGCATGACATTATTGAGATATAAATTAGTTTTAAAGATGATCCATAATTATTTATAAACATAAAGTGAATAAAAAAATAATCTATTATTTTTTAATTATTATTTAGACATTAATATTATTAAATCTTTTTTATATAATTATTTAACTATTCACCCCTAACAAATATCCAACTTTCCCTATGCTATTGATATTCTAAGACAAGGAAAAAATGCTAAGCAAGGGAACGATGATCCTATACCTGCTCTAAGGGAATGAGATTCCATCGTTGCTCGAAGATAAAGACCCTTTTCCTAACACGGACACTATCTCCATTAGTACAAAATATTACTTTCTAAAATGACAATTAACCGATTTATATTATTTCTTTGTTATCCTTAATTTAATACTATGTGTTATGGAATTTTAGTAATTGTACCTTCAAAACAAAAAACCTTCTCCCTATTTTGAATACTATTTATACAACTACAAACTATTATTAAAACATTGGCTAGAAAGTGCATCTCACACTTTGTAGGCTTTTTTTTCAATAATGTATAAAAAAAATTATTATCAAAGTTTCGAGATGCACTCTCTCTCTCTTTTCTAGTTCTCTTAAATGATTTAAAGGTATGGATTTATATAATATGGAAATTTATGACTAACCGTTGAGTGAGAAAAAGGAAAACCCCAAAATGAGAAAGAAATTAATAATTTACAAACTTAAGGAGTGAATAAGGTATGAATAAATTAATAAACAGTTAAATAAATAAATAAAATTATAATTAAAAAATAAAAGAATTTTGGAGAAAAAGAAGGAAAGATAAAAATATACAACATGCAAAATTTAGAATCATAGATATTAGTTATGGAAATTGCAAAATATGGGTGCCATAGAGATATTGGAGGGTGCTAGTAATTTACTTACGGATTCAAAAACACAATTTAAACACTTATAAATACCAAAACTCATTTTAAAGTGGAAAACTTAGAAGAAATAGTCTACTCAAATAAAAAAGGGGCTATGGTTAAATCTTATGAGAAAGAGAGATTACAATATCAAAATTACAAATCATAATTAGAGAATAATATTCTTAAAAACTAAAATTATATACTCAAGTTAATTAAACTATGAATCTAAAATTAATTTGATTAAAATAAAGGAGTGTAAAATTAATTTAATAAAGATAAAGAAAAAAAAGAAAAACAAAGGGCTATGGAAAAGGAGGAACTAGGACATATTTTAGGGGGGGATATTAAAAGAGAGAAGAGAGACATATATAGGAAGGAAGGTTGGATCTCAGAAGTTTGATGTAACTGATAAATTAAAGGTTTTCAAAAATGACTCAGCATATAACCATCATCTCTATTAAAATTATTAGGATTCTTTCATCCCTGAAAAAGTATATTTAGTTGTTCTCGGTTAATCTATATGGATTAATCAGACAAAAAAAAAGGATGTATATTGAGTGTTCACTATATTCCGTGAAATTCTACCCGTATCCAAACAAATTGAATGGTTGGGCCTCTTAGCTTTCCAAAGTACATTGAGCCCTATTGAGGTTGGGAAGGAAGCCGAGAACAAACATTGGGATTCTTAGTAAACTGATGGTTTCCTACCAACATGAATCTTAGCAACATGCAATCTCTAGTAAGAGGCCTTTCGTAGCAAGAGGAATCTCGAGAGCTTCGCGAATAAGCTGTGAGTTGTAATGAGATCTATGTGCTAAGACTTTAGTTTGATCAAAGCAAATAATATGTTTTGATTTGCAAAAATGTATCTAATAGACACATTTTCAAAAGAACGAGATTGGATTTTAGATTTGTTCTCGGGATTAGGTAAAATTTTCAATATTACATATGAAACCAGTGCCATTAATCTATATTCTTTAATTTATATGTTTAAATTTATTTTTATTATGACATTTAACATTTTTTTATTATATGCGGTGATTGGGTAAAACAATAGCTTGCTCCTTACAAAAAGGAAGGAATTGCATATCCATTGATAATGATGGACTACAGTGCAATTATATCAAGCAAATAATTAATGCAATGAAAGTTCTTCCATATGAAATGCAGGAAGTTGGTATAAACAAAGGAGAATTTAGTAGTCACTTGTGGCCAATATTTCAAAAGAGCGTCAACCACCATTAAAAGGGATGTTTGGGAATGATCAATTTGGACATTTTGCAGAAGTAGAGGACCCAATGGAAAAACACAACGAGGTCCAGGAAGAGAGACAAGCTACAGAAAATGTCAATTTCGATGAATATTTTGGCATGATATTCTTTTTTTTCACAGAAAAAAATCAAAATCTTTTATTTATAAAAGTAAAATGTTACATTTTTTAGATGAATCAATACCTGCAACATTGTCCATTTTCAAAATATTAAGGATTTTCAGTAAATCATTCAACAAAACTTCCTTTAAGAAGATTCTATACAAACCAGATATATACATTCTCCATTAATTCATATCTACACTATATGAAAAAGGCAAGATTTTAACCACAAGTCTGTAAAACTATCTATCACTGTCTATCATATCCTTAAACCAAGGCATCTCCAAAAATTACATATTTTTTATGACAAGAAAATATACCATATAGATCCATATTCCATATCTATACCATCACCAAAAAGTCGGCAATATGTCAAAACCAAACTTTACCTAAAAAGGAAAAATAGCCTCAGTAATTTCATAAAAATGATGCTTAATAATGTGCTAGAAACCTTCTTGCATAGTTGTACTAGCTTTTGCTAATTCATTGGCCAAATTATTTCTTTCCCTGTAGATATGCTTAAACTCCACTAATTCCAGTAACTCAGAAATTCTGATAACTTCATTTAGCATAGGAGAGAGTTGTAAATTATGAATTATGTACTGACTAGTTACCCAGTTTATAATAATCAGTGAATCACTAAAAACCTGTAACTTTGTTATATTTTTATCCAGTGCCATATTGAGTAACAATTTTAAACCAAGAAGTTAAGAAAAGTTATTAGTACCACTCCCAATTCTAACCTTAAAAGTGACAAAGTGCTCCTTAGAAAAATAAATTAGACCACCAGCTCTGCAGGTTCTCGAATCTCCAAGGGAAGATCCATAAAAAAACCCCATGGAAAAGATTTATCAATGGATTCCTCAACCATCAATCTGGTTTTTATGATAATAAGATCATGTGGAATAGATCTCAAAACTCCCAAACTTTGTATAGAAACCTGAATGGGAAAAGGAAGATGATCCTAAAAAAACCTCTGATTTTTTGCCTTCTAAATAAAACCATAAAACAATTAAAGGCAAAGATCTAATATCCTTCACTTCCTCTTTTGAACACCAGATATTAAGACAATGTTCCATTGAGTCACCCAACCATAAATTTTTCAGCTAAAGCTTAGATTCAATTTCAAGCCAAACACATTTAGTATAAGAACATTCCATTCGCAAATGAACATTGGACTCACCAGCCTCCTTGCATAAGTAGCATCTACCATGTCCTTCCCTACATTTTATGCATATATTATCCCAACTTAAGGCCTTATTAGAAAGTAAAAACCAACTGAAAATTTTAGACTGGAGTGGACATTTAAATTTCTAGACCGCTTTCCACCACTAGGAAATCTCAACATCAGTCCTATCCTTTATCAACTGTAAATAACCATCTTTAGGAGAGTATTTCCCAGTTTTTTACTGTATCCAAATGAACTCATCCACAACAACATAGATAACCTAATATTACTGGCCTTAAGAATAGCAATGTAACCATTCCAAATCAAAGCATCATGTATATCCACTATTCCAATATTTTTAGAAGAAATCCATCCTTGCTCCAACAACATAGACGTACCAGGACAACCAATATCATTAAGAAAGTAAAAACCATGATCATGTAAAATTTCAATCAAATGTGGAGGTAAAAGATGTCTCCATTTACAGCCAACCCAAGGATCAGTACCAATACACACCTCATCCCCATTTCCAACCTTCCATACAAGACCATCACCAATCTAATCAAAAGACCATAAACTGCTTTCCAACAAATTGAAATGTTCCTGCGCTATTTAGAATAACTTATGATCCAATCATACAAATATAAGACACATATATTTCTGAATAGTAATCTGTACCCATAGACTAGATCCATGAACAATATTCCAAGCACTCTTGGAAGCAAGAGATTTTGAGAAATATGTAGGAATTTTTAAACCCCATCCACCAAGAAAATTTGGACAAGCCAAAGTCTTTAAGGAAATCCAAGGTAAATTAGAATGATCAAGATTGACAGACCATAAGAACTTAAAACAAATTTTCCTGATCTTTTCAATAATACCCAAAGGGATCCAGAAATGCATCCAATATATCAGAATAGCCTCAAGAACAAATTTTACCAAAATCAACTTACCACCTTTAGACAACCAACGATGACACCAATTTTTTATCCGATTCTCAACTTTAGCAACCAACCAGTCCCAATCCTTAATGAAATATCTGCAAGGTTTCATATAAAAACCAAGATACTTCAAGCTTGTCTCAAAGTTAGCCAATGGAAATGAGAAAACATCCCCAAGCTTAATTAACTCAGATTCATCCAAACCAACATGAATTAAGGTAGATTTATCATCATTAATCAAAATCCCATATGCCTGACAGAAACAACACAAAACATCATTCATAGTCAATAAAGATTGATCAGAGCCATCGGTGAACATAGCAATATCATCAACAAAAAGAACATGAGTTAAAGAAATCCCGTTGCCAAAAGGAAGTCCAATAAATTCCCCTTTGTCCTTAGCATCAAGAATAGCTCTATCAAGGCCTTCAACTACTATAAGAAATAACAACGGCGCTAAAGGACATCCTTGTCGAAGTCCACGAACAAATCTAAATAAATAGGAAGTGACACCATTGAAAAGAATGGCAAACGATACCGAAAATAGACTTCCCATCTCCCAGGAGATAAAAGGCACAACAAAACCCATTTTATAAAGTATGAACCAAAGATAGGTCCAATCCACCCGGTCATAAGCCTTAGAGAGATCAATTTTTAAAACTAATGCCTTCAAATGCTTGCTCTAAATAGAACTCAACCTTTCCTGAATAACCCCCACACCATCATGAATCTGCCTCCCCGGAAGAAATCAAATTGCTCAACAGAAATATAATTACATAAAACTTTCTTAATATGTGTAGAAATAACCTTGCCAATAATCTTATAGATACAATTGCATAGAGAGATAGGCCGAAAATCCTCAAAGGATTTTGGGAAATCAGATTTAGGGATTAATGCAATCAGGGTAGTGTTAAAAATAACATGGATCTTTCCACTACTTCTGGATTCATCAACAACCTATAATAAATCAGTGCCCAAAACATCAAACAAAGCCCTATAAACCTCTACAGGCATCCCATCTGGACCGATATTTTATCATTTTTGCAAAGGGTTAGAACAACTCGAAGCTCATTTTTTCAAAGGGCCATAAGATCATCATTGTCATCATCATAAACAGGGGAAGGAATTTTTTTAGCAATCTTCATAATATCAGGGAGTTAAAGATTTTTGTCCTCCTGAAAGAGTGTCTCAAAATGATTAACCCTATCCCCAACAATAGAATCAAACCCTTCAACCATATTACCACCATCATCAGCAATATTCCAAGTGGAATTAATATTTTTCCTGTAATTAGCATACTTATGGAAGAAAGAAGTATTATCATGTCTGCAATTAAACCATAAGGTCCTACTTTTCTGGCGAGCAACATTCTCACGATCTAACAGAATAAGTCATTTACGTGCTTCCAAGGCAAGCAATTTAAACTTATCCTTCGCAGTAAAATAACCACGAGGTCTTCACTTGTTGACCAATATTCTATCACATTAGTTCATATTGTGGGTTTTAAAATTATAAAAAATTGAACCAATATATTGCAGGTATTGGGGGGGATGAGGGGCTTAAGGTGGGGGTGGGTAGGGTGGTTTATAAGGATTGAGGTATAAAAAGGGGTGGGGAGGAGGTTTTAAGTATTGGGAGGGGGTTTCAACAAAAAGAGTTTGGGTCAATATCTCTAGAAATTAAGGGTATTCTTTAATATCCCATGATCATACGTGCTATGTGAGAGGTTCACTAAGTGAAGTCCCTGTGAAAATAACCAAACCCAGTCTTATTAAAACAATCAACCAATTGTAGTTCAATATCCACTAAATATTTTAAATCCTTATCTTTTTTTCTAAACTAACCAACATATAGACACCTCTTTAATAATTTTTAAATTATCTACAAATTGAGAGGCAAGAGAAACCAAAGTATTTTCCACATAAACCTTCCAAGAATCCTTCAATAAGTGACAAATTCTTCATCCTTTAACCAGTGTGCATTAAACTTAAAAGGACTATGAGGTTTAACTTCTCCATTGTTAATCTGAAGAAACACCGGATGATGATCTGAATTACCACCAAGACCAACCCATTGGCGAAATCTAAAATCCTTTTCCAGTAGATCAACAGACATAAGTACCCTATCAAGTCTCTTACAAATATTATCAGCTCCAACCCATCTATTAGACCAAGTTGGAAGAAGGGTAGAAGGCTCAATGTCCACCAAACCAAAATCAGCTAAATTCAAAGTAAAGAAATTAGAAAGATTATCCACACGATCTCGAGACCCCCAAATCTCAGAAAAAACCAAATAAAAATTCAAATCTCCACCTAGAATAAGATTAGATTTCTCAATGCACTCATTAGAAAAAATATTATTCCAGAACCTTTCCCTCTCCAAATAAGGGTCGTAAACATTAACAAACCAGATAGGAATTTTGAGTTCAATAGAATAGAGAGAAAATCCAAGACCAGAAAAAACCGTCCGATCATTCAAGAAATGAAAGCAAATGACCTTCCAACCCAACAATAATCCTCTAGATTTACCTTTAGCATCCACACAAGAAAACTTCCAACCTTTAATCAATAACTCCAACTCTGCTACAATAACTTGGCCATCACACACACTTTCATGTAGAAACAAAACATCTGGGTGTTTCTCCAACTACCGACCTACGAATCGCTAGTTTTTTGGGTAAACTAGCTAACCCATGGAAATTGAGGGAAACAACAATCATTAAGTACCCGAGAAAGAGGCATCCTTTGCTCTAAGTGCCCCAAAAAGTTTTTCATATGAACAAACAAGCCCTACAACACTAATAGAACGAGTAAGTGCACAAGGCTCCAACAGAGACAAATTACCAGCAAAAGACCTAGATAAAAATTGACTCCCATCATCAATACAAATGCATGACGAAGGATCTTTAGAGAAAGACCTCAAAAAATAACCTTCCACTTTAGGAGGAGAAACCCTTTTAGGAGAGACAAACCCTAACCCACACAGATTGTGAAAAAAAGAAGATACAACACGAGATGTAGAGTCACCGATCAATGGGACAAAAGTATCCCCCAAATATCTAAACATAAAATCAGGACCATGATAAATGCGAGAAATCGGTGAGAGACATAAGGGTTTTAAAGGCTCAGTATCCAAACCAGAGAAAGGTAAAACAAGAGTGTCACAGAAACCAATCGATTCCAGCCTTATAGAAACCAAAATAGTGGATAAAAGCTCCTACACAACTTCATCTATCAGCTGTTTAAAACATAAAGGATCATCAACATGAACCACTTCACACAAATGAATCACAGATCAATACACTAATGTTTGTCACGTGGTTAAAACCCTCGAGAGGGAAATAGTCCATGGCCCCAACCAAATAGCTACTTGGAGCAATTTATTATGAAAAAGAAAGAAAGTTACATGAGCTTCTCATAATCGATCAACTAGCCAATGACCCTCCATGCTCTTTAAATATAGATCACGGACCAATCAGGTGTTAAGCCACAGGTCAATGGTAGGTATGATCTAAGAGAAGTTGAACCATCGGATCACTTTATGTCTAGAACATATCGTGACCGTTGGATTAGAATATTTACAAATGCATACTAATGCATACTAAAGAAACACACTTTACCTAACGGATATATTACACAAGTTGATCTTAACTAACTCCTAAGTGTCTAAATATCATAACATCCCCCCTTAAGAACAACTTGGGATAAAATTGAAGGATTTACAAAAGTGACACTATTAGGAGAAGGAAGGAGGCATTAGAGCCCATCCCCCCTTAAGGACACATTCCTGAACTCCTAACATAGATTGAAGTTTAGAAAACTTGGCTTATGTAAGAGACTTGGTGAAGATGTCTATAACTTGATCATCTGTAGGGCAATAGAGCATTTCAAGAACACAATCATGAACAAGATTTCTGATGAAGTGCATGTGTAGCTCAATGTTTTTGTTGAGTTGATGTAGAACTGGATCTTTGGCAAGCTTGATGGCACTTTGATTGTCACACCAAAGTGGAGTAGGGTGTTGCTGCTCGAATCCAAACTCTGAAAGGATCTGTTGAAGCCATAAAGCTTCCTGACTAGCATTAACCGCGGCTCGATATTCTGCTTCTACTGAAGAAAGAGAAAGATCTTGTTGTTTCTTACAAGCCCAAGTGACAAGTCCAGATCCCAGATTGAAAACATAACCTACAGTAGACTTTCGATCATCAGGATCGCCGACCCAATCTAAATCAGTGAAACCAACCAACAAGGTGTCCCCCCTGTACTGTAATGAATCCCAAACTGAATTGTACCTCGAATATATCGAAGTATTCTTTTTGCTGCTTTACAGTGACTTTCATGAGGTGTTTGCATATAACGGGCAACACGACCAACGGCAAAGGAAAGGTCAGGATGGGAATGAGTCAAGTATAAGAGACTACCAACAAGCTGATGATACAAGGTGGCATCTACTTCAGGGGAAGTACAAGTGGCAGAAGGTTTGACTCTAGACTGGATGGGTGAAGGGGCTGGTTTACAATTTTCCATGTGAAAGTGACGAAGAAGGTCATAAGCATACTTAGACTGGGAAAGTAAGATTCCTTCTTTGGTTTACAATACTTGGAGACCAAGAAAATAATTCAAAAGCCCTAAGTCTGACATTTCAAAATTTTGCTTAAGACTGGATTTCACATGGGTTAAAAGTTTAGGGTCACTACCAGTAAGGATAAGATCATCAACATAAAGAACAAGTATAATGACATGGTTTCCTACTTTCTTGGTACAGACATTAGGGTCAGAATGGCATCTAGAAAAACCAGTGTCAAGGAGAAAGCTATCCATTTTGGCATACCAAGCTCTAGGAGCTTGCTTAAGGCCATATAAGGATTCCTTAATGAGACAGATAAGGCTAGAGTTATCCTGAACATATCCAGGAGGTTGTTCCATGTAAATTTCCTCCTGTAAATAACCATGTAAAAAGGCAGACTTGACATCCATTTGATGGACTTCCCAGTTATGTAAGGATGTAAGGGAAAGAACAAGGCGGATGGAATTCATTTTTGTGATAGGAGCAAAGGTTTCATTATAGTCAATCCCTTCAACTTGGGAAAAACCTTTGGCAACTAGCCTTGCCTTAATTCTTTCAAAACTTCCATCTAATGCATACTTAGTTTTGTAGACCCATTTACATCTGACAAGTTTTCTTCCTTTTGGAAGAGGAACAAGATCCCAAGTATGGTTTTCCATTAATGAACGATACTCTTCATCAATAGTTGCATCCCAATTTGTATTTCTTGAAGCTTCCATAAAAGTTTCTGGATCATATTTCTTGGAAACTTGAGCCAAAAGAGAAGAGGCTCGTTGAAACTGAGAACATGTTCGACGTTGATCTCTATGATCACCGGCAAGATCACTAGCTGCTTCACATGTTGAACGGACCCATCGAGGAAGCATTGGTGTTGGTGCAATCGGAGGAACATGAGCAGGTGGAGGTGGATTTTCAACCTCACTGTCATCATCAGAAACTGGAGTTGGAAACCTGTCAAAGAAGTTGGAAGAAGAAGAAGAAGAAGGAACAATTGCCGAATCAGGCTCGCAGGCCAAAGATGACACACCTGCCAAGTTAGGTTCGCAGGACAAGATATTTTCATCAAATTTAACATCTCTTCTAATGATTATATCATGAGAATGCAGCTGAAGAAGTCTATAACCTTTTACATCTTCCGAATATCCAACAAATATGCACTTTTCCCTTTCAGGATGCAATGCTTTCCGTTTTTCATTTGGAATGTGAGCCCATGCTTCACAACCAAACACACAGAAGTGACTTACATCTAGTTTAATTTTATTCCATGCTTCTTCCAGTGTTATACCTTGTAAAACTTTACTTGGTGTGCGATTAACTATGTAATTTTCACAATATATGGCCTCAGCCCAATATTGAAGACTTAGTCCCTTAGATTGGATCATACAATTTGCCATTTCTTTTAAAGTGTGGTTCTTCCATTTAGCTACACCATTTTGTTGTGGTGTATATGGATCAGTGTGTTGTTATTGGATTCCTTGTTCAGTGCAGAAAGTAGTGAACTTTTTGTTAACATATTCTCCTCCATTGTCAGATCTTAACTTAATAATTTAATGACCAGATTGTTTTTCAACAAGGGCCTTGTAGGCCAAGAACATGTTAAATACTTCGCTCTTAAGTTTTAGGAAGTAAACCCAAGTGTGTCTGGAGTAGTCATCAATGAAAGTTAAGAAATATTTGAAACCAGAAAAGGAAGCAGATGGAAGAGGATCACACAAGTCACTATGCATAAGCTCCAAGGGAACCGAGGCTTTCCAAGAGGCACGTTTGTCAAAACTGTTTCGATGATGTTTTTCAAGTACACAACTGAAACAAACACCATCCTTTCAAGATACCGTCGAAAGACCAGTCACCATATTGTCTTTACATAGTTGTTGCAATGAGCGATAATTTAAGTGACCAAATCGCTCATGCCAAAGTTTGCTCAAGTTATCACTATGAGCAACAAAAACTGAAGGAAAAGGTGATGACCCGAAGTTGTTAAATTTGTACAACCTGGTAATATCATCAACAATTCAAGTAGCAATGACATTTTGAGGATTTTTAAAATCCTTGATTACAACTTGGTGAGGTGTAAACGTCACAGTTTTACCTTCACCTGAATGAGTAATTTGATAGACTGATAAAAAATTGTAGGAAATTTTTGGAACATATAGTACATCACTGAAATGACCATTTTCTACTGGAACTATTCCAAATCCTACAACACTTAGAGATCTATCATCACCAACAAATATTTGTTTGGTGTTACATTCATGCATAGTAGAAAAGATGGCTTGATCCTTATCCATATGATAAGATGCTCCAGAATCAATGAGCCATTCATTTGAAGTAGAATAAAAATATGCAGTATAAGAGTAACCAGAAGCACAAAGTGCATGTCAATGAGAGGTAGATTCCGAAGACGAATATAGGCGGATGTGGTGCTTCTTCATTGCTGCCTCCAAGGCTGCCATCGTTTTGAAACACTTAGATTCATCATGATTATCTTTTCCACAAAATTGTAATGACGCTCAATCTTCTTTCTTTTTGGCTTGGATCATTTGTCATTTTTTAAAGAAGGAGATGACTAAGAGGGTTTGGGGACCTTGTTTGGCTTATTATTGCGAAAATTCTATTTCTTGGAAGGCTTGGACTTTTCTTTATGTTGGGATAATAAGGCTTTCCTAGATGTATCTGGATTCTTAATTATTCCAAGATGAATGATCTTATCTTGCTCTCTAATTAAGGAATCACAAAAAGATTCAAGACTAAGCTCTTGATAGCTAGCTGCAGCCAATGATTCTTTCATGGAGTAAAATGTAGATACAAAAACAGAATAGGCAGGTCCAAGTTTGGAAAGAATATGATAAATACATTGTGTGTCTTCTTTCTTAATCTTGCATTCTTCACATAAGAGTCCAAGGGTTTTATACTTAGATAAATAGTCTTGAATGCATAAAAATCATTTGGATTCAAAGAAATCAACTCATTCTCAAGTTGATGACCTCGAATTTCATTGTGTTTACCAAGCACAGATTCCAACTTTTCCCAAGCTTTATGAGGTTCATCAATTCCAGATATGTGGAATCGCAAATTAGTAGAGATTAACACCCCCATCAATCCTCGAGCTTCATCACATCTATTTGCCCATTTTATTTTCTTATCATCATCAGTGGGTTTTGTTTCTTTCCTTGAGGTAATTCTGAAAAGTCCCCTACTTCGTAGAACATCTTCCATACGAGATTTCCATGAGAAATAGTTAGAATTGGTAAGTATAATATCACAAGGGGTGGCCATAATTTAAAATAATGGCTGAAAGAATAGAAACTAACTGTCTAGATGCAAAGAGCTCGAAAAATTTGGCCGTTTAAAAAAAAAACAGCACTAAAAACTGATTCTGGATGATGAAGTTATGCTTAATCAAAGAAAATATTGAAGATGTTCCCAATAGTGATGTGGCAAATATTAACTTGACCAACTAAAAAAAAAGAACCCCCTTCTTCCCAAGATGAACCTTTGACAATCACTTATAAGAAAGTTGTTTTTTAGGTGAATCACTTTTGTAAAATAAGTGATGTTCACTTTTACAATAATATTACTTTTAAATAGTGTGGTAATAAATTAAAAGACTTAAGTGACTCACTTTTTATTTTATTTTATTTATGTGAAATGCACTTTCACAATAAAGTAACTTGAAAATAGAAATTGCATGCACTAAAAAGTAACTTAATAATATTTGAATTCAAGACCTATTAAAAAATAAAGCAACTTTGAACCAAGTGAGCTAAGTTTAAATGGTATGTAAAAGAATGGAAAGAGGAAGGGCTTTTTTTTTTAGTCTTCTCTCTCGTTCTCCATGTTTTTTTTTTCTTTCTGCAAATCACAAAAAAACGAAAAAAAAAATCACACTATGGGTGGGGTTATATCTTGGTTAGCTTACCCAGAAAGTCTACGTTTTCAAGTTTTATCATTGTTTCTGATTTGCCGTGATTGCAGAAAGTGCACGACAAAGAGCATACGTAGTTAAGAAGACAAGAAAAAAAACTTTCCCTTCCTGTTTATGATTCACCGCGATCGCGCAAGGTGCACGATAAAGAGCATACGCAACCAGGGAATGCAACAGTCCGAGACTAAAAAATATATTATAATAAAACTGATAAAATATGAGAGATTAAAAAAAAATAAAACAAACCCGTCACTGTAACATTATACCTTCATATTTGCAGAAATGGGTGTTTTTGGATCAAACAGAAACGATTTTCGATGAAACAAAAAATTTTTCACAATGGAAATGGCATTCCAGACGCAATGGAATAGCTCCAACAGGCCACAAATGCACAGAAACTTTAGAACCAGAAACCCTTTCAACGTTTCAGCAACACCGGTTCCAGATCTTGATCAAAATCGGAAGCGACTCTTCATAAACGCTCTGATACCATGTTCAGGTACATAGGGTACTCCCAAAAGACTGAACACCTAGAGAAACCACTTCACACAAATGAATCACAGATCAATACATCGATGTTTGTCACGTGGTTAAAACCCTTGAGAGAGAAACAGTCCATGACCCCAGCCAAATAACTACTTGGAGTAATTTATTATGTAAAAGAAAGAAAGCTACATGAGCTTGTCATAATCGATCAACTAGCCAAGGACCCTCCATGCTCTTTAAATAGAGATCATGGGCCAATCGGGTGTTAATCCATGGACCAATGGTAGGTATGATCTAAGAGAAGTTGAACCGTCGGATAACTTTATGTCTAGAACATATCGTGACCGTCAGATTAGAATATTTACAAATGCATACTAATGCATACTAAAGAAACACACTTTACCTGACGGATATATTACACAAGTTGATCTTAACTAACTCCTAAGTGTCTAAATATCTTAACAAAAAGCTCCTACACAACTTCATCCAACAGTTGTTTAAAACATACAGGATCATCAACATGAACCACTGAATCCTTCTTCACCCTCCAAATTTTATTAGTCTTAATACCTATAGGGGACTTATTTTTCTTTTAAAAAACAAGTTACACTACAAAATAACATTGGCATAACGGTGACATCGATTGCAGTGAAACGAGACACCAAATAATTCAAAGGTTGTAAAAAAACCCTATCACCCCATTCAATCAAAATATCTTCTTCCAAACCCTTACGTAGATCAATATTAACTAATACTTTACCCATACACATCACACCAGTCTGAATAAAAGATAGATCCATATCCACAAAAGACCCCAAAGAATTCCCCACAAGTTTAAAAAACTCCAGAGCCCAAAATTTGAAAGGTAGATAGGGCAATTTAACCCAAATATGCATAATGTCATACCTTTCAGAGCACAAATCAAAGAGAGGAGTCCATCGTTTCATCACTAGGCCAGCTCCATCCCATTTCCAGGAACCCGCAAGAACATATGACACATCCACATGAGAATGAAATTTAAAGGCCAACCATCGACGCGGCAACACAAAAATCACAGGAACCAAGAACAAAGACTCCGCCCAAGTTTTTCTTGCCTAGAAATTAACACCCACCGCATTAGTTTTGTGTCCACTAAACTGACCCACTAGAGTAAGTTCATTGCTCAATACAATGTCATTCAATGCCACATCCTCTCCCACAAACAATAACAAGGGTTGAGTCAGATTTTTTGATAACCTGCTTCAAACGCTTCAGACGTGGACCTTCAACAAGTGAAATCCTCACACGAGAAATGGAAGCAGGACAAGGTAAGACAGGTGTCGAAGAAACCTGATAAACCCCAACAGCTTTAGGACCAAGGTCAAGGCCTACATTCAAACCCGTAGATTCCAAAACAAGAGAACACAAGGTTTCAACACCTTTGACTGACAAATTAGAAATCCCATTCATGCAAGAAGTAAAAAATAAACCAGCCAGAACCTGACCAAACTCATCGTAAGTCGGAACATTAAAGCATCCATCATTGTCTTCAGGAAAGAAAGAAACCCCATCTGCACAGGGAGGCAAAAGTGAACCAGCAAAAAACTCAACAACATCAAAACCGCCACCATTACCACCATAGAAAACTATCCCATCAATTGAATGGGCCAACAGGCAACGAAGAAACCCTATCCGCACTAGAGCCATAAGGGAACCATCAACGACCAAACCTTTCATATCACGGGTCGTAAAACTACGGTCCTTATAAAGAAAAAAATTACGAACACAAAGGTCAGAAGGAGAAGTTTATGCGCTCCGACACTTGGGAGGGGTCCAGGCCCTCTGTTTGAAGTCACGAAGTGACATTGCAGGGTCACCCAAGGAAAAAAAAGGTAGGGAAAATGTCACCAACCCTAAAAGTAAACCACCATAATTACATAACGTACTTCTTAAGACGCTAAACTTAAGAAATACTTATACACATTATGACGCATAGATTACGTTTTAATACACCTGCATGCATGATATTCTTAATTAGTTTCATGTCGTTGAGGAAAATGTCAAACTTGACAATTTTTTTATAAGATATTTTTGTAATGTTTTGAAATTAAGATTTTATTTTGAGAATAACTATTATGTTTTCAATATGTTATTTACAAATATATGGTATACCTCTTTGTTGATTTTACGTAAATCATCACTTTATGGAAAATAATGTTAAATAATACAATTTTTTAACATAAAATAACTAAAATACCTTAAAAATTATTTGAAATGTATTTATTTCCCTTTTTCTTCTACAAATTTGCCCAAAACTCACTATTTTAATAAAAAAAATTAAAGAAAAAACTTCCAAAATGTATATATTTTTCATTCTAGCTTCTAAATGTTAAAAAAATGTATATATATCTTTATTCTAACTAGCTACTAAATGTAAACGTTTTTGTAAAACTTGAAAAAACACTTTTGTAAATAAAAATTATAGTTTTTTTTATAACCAAGAAGTTTTTAAATCGCAAAAAAATGACTCGAAATGAAAGATGGTGCTACCAATATATGCACTTTTCGAAACGGAGGTAAAAACAACTACTAAAATTTACCCCAAAAAATGAGAACAATGTTGTGCTGACATCAAGTTGTATAACTTGTTTTTGATTACTGAGGTTGGATACATTGTCATTCAATAGAGAAAAGTGTTGAAGGTTTCTCAAGAGGCTTGGCTATTCTTTAGAAATCAACGCTAGTAAATATGGAAAAATGCATTGAAATAGGAAGCACCCTTACTCTGCAATTGAATGAAATAGGAGCATCTGGCGACAATTCAATTACTAATGATTACAAATCCAATGCTTCGGTAAATAAATTATCCTTCTTAGACATGATCTAAAAAATGGGAGTATCCTTGAAAGAGACTCCCGGGATCATTGGAGGAGACTTTAATATGATCACCTCCCTTAGGGAGAAACGAGGAGGCTTAATGTGTCTAAATGAGAATAACACTAAGTCCAAAGAGAAAATAGAAGAGTTGATAATTACTAACATGGTCATGAACAATGGATGTCACACCTAAAATAAAAAAAACGTTTGGATTTAATTAGACAATAGCCATATTAGATAGTTTCATGGTTGAAAAATCTTTAATAAACTTCGTGATAGTTATGATAACATATATTTTCCCAAAATTAGGGTAAGTTCACTAAGGCCTGTCCGCCTCTCATGGGATAACAAAAGATCTCTAAGGCCTAAACATTTTAGAATTGAATATTTTGGTTGGATCATCTATATTTTAAAGAAAACATAAAAATGGGTGGAGGGAGCGTGAACCATCCAAATGAATTATAATGTATAGGTTTCAATAGTGACAAAAAAAACTGGAATAACAATCGTAAAATATGGAACAAGGAAGTTTATGGGAATATTTTTTTAGGCAAGGTAAGTGATGGAAAATCAAAAGGAAGAAGTTCATCTTTCTATTATCAATGTAGACATAACTCAAAAGGATGAACTTTTCAAGGAATTGATCAAAGTTAAGGACATGCAAGAAGATATTGTTTGGAATAAAAAAATGAGAGTTATATGGCTAAAGGAGGGAGAATGGAACTCTAGGTTTTTTCATAATTCTATAACCAAAAAAAGAAATATAAACATAATAACATTTCTTAAATCTACTCAATGGGATAGATTGGAGACATTCCAAGAAATAGAAGAATAATTCAAACCCGATTACAAGTCTGATCAAAACCTAACATATTAAGACATGGATCAATGTAATTAATGCTAAAGAATATACCTAATTTAGTAACTCCAATTCAGAATGTTAGTTTGATGAGAGAACTTTTACAAATGATGAAATTGAGATAATAGTGATCGAGATGGCCTTAGAAAAGTCTCGAAGGCCCAATATTTTTACAACATAATTCAAAATTATTAGTCTATGGTGGGTATTGACATTTGAAAGGTGGTGGAGAATTTCAGCGCAATGAAAGCAATTTTATAAACCTTTAACTCAACATTCCTCAGACTCATTCTCAAGGAAGAAAGGGACAACTCTCCAATTTTTTTTAGGCCTATCTCTCTTTGTAATGTGATCTGCAAAATCATCTCTAAGATAATTTCCAACAAATTAAATCACATTATGAATCATATCACCGCAAATGAACAAGGTGGATATAGTAAGGGGCATTAGATTCTTGATGGAATCATTACTACATGAGGCTATGCACTCTTTGAAGATGACAAAAAAACAAGTATGTTAATTAAACTTGATATGTCTAAATATTCTAATTGAATAAGATGGGATTTTATTGTTCATATGATTTCAACCTTTTGATTTTGTTATCCTTGGTTCCAATGGGTCAAACATTTAATCTCTTTAGCCTTATTTTTTGTTCTTATCAATGCGTATCCTTCTACTCCCTTTAATCCTTCTCAAGGAATCCATCAAGGAGATCTTCAAGGTCTAAGGAAAAGCCTACACCAAGCTAGTATCTCAAATGACAAGCTAAAAGTCCTTTGTGTTCTTGACTAGGTATATCCCCTCTCTTGTTTGCAGTTTGTGGATAAAACCGTAATGGTGGGATACCTCTCCACCTTTGAAGCATCCTCTCTTAAATACACCCTTGACACTTTTCTTTGGGCCTCACACATAGTTATAAATCACGGGAAGTCCCTCATATTATTCTTTAATACCCATCTAATAATCCAATGTAACATGATTATACTCAAGGGATTCTAAAAAGGAAAACTTACTTCAAAGTAACTTTGTGCTCTGCTTATCCTAAACAATGTGAGAATCTCTTAGGAATATCTTCTGTCGAAATTGGAATGTAAACATAGTTATAAATCCATTTAGTCTCTTAGTATTCTAGGCATGCTTACCCTCCTCAAACATGTCTTCAGTCTATGTCATTGCACCTCTTTTCACCATTGGATACTCTCGAAAATATTCTAAAATATATCAAAAGCCTCTAGTGATGTTTCCTCTAGGGAGGCCCTATCAAACAAAGGAAATGGGCCCTAGTGGCCCGGGACAAGGAGTGTATGCCAAAAATGGAAAAAGGTTTGGGGGAAATATACCTTCAAACCTTTAGTGTTTCTCTAGTATTGAAGTTGTCGCGACAACCTATGAAATTCAAAAGGGAATTATAGGGACGAATCTAGAGAAATAAATATGCAGAGGAAATAAAAGATTATGATGTCATTAAAATGGAAGGGATCAAAACATGATTGGTTGTTTGGAATAATCAATGGAAGAATAGGAAAAGGATTTAGGCCAACTACTTTAGGAGGTTTGAAATGGGGCCTCGAATCACTTTCGAGACAACTCTTAGCAATAGAGAAAAAACCAAAAGAAAACCTTTCTCTTTTAAAAGTGAAAGAGTACTTCCAATCCTCTTATTGGAACCTAGTATGCAATTGTTGGGAGGAAAACTAGAGGACAAATCCTATAGGTTGGTATATATGGAATACATCAAAGAAATAGCCGCCCTTTACTACTCGGAGAGCCTTGAAGCTATTAAAATTAGAAGTACAAAACAAAAAATTATGATACAATGATAGGAAAAACACCCTTAGATGGAGCCTAAAAGGAGAGGGGATGTACTTAGTTAGGGAAGCTTATAAAATAGTAGTAGGGCACATCTTTGCAGAAATAGAAAAAAATGGAAGTAGATTTGGAAGCCTAAAATATGGACACAAATATCTACTTTCCTCTAGCTTCTTACTAGAAGGAAGGTATTAACTTTGGACAAGATTCGTAAAAGCGATATTTAGGGCCCATCAATTCGTAAATTAATGTGTTAGCAGGAACATGAATCATTGGACCACTTCTTTAATTAGTGCACCAAGCAACATTCCTATGGGACAAAGGTGTAGTGACCTTCATGTCGTCGAATCATAGGAGGAATGATATCTCAAAGACTATTAAAAAGTGGTGAAGTTCTCCCCTAAAAAGGTCAATTTTATCTGAAGTCTAGATTATATTCCCTAGTTCCTCTTATGTGGAATTCAGAAAGAAAGGAAAAAAAGAGTACTTAAATATAGAAAAAAAGGAAGGGGAAGAAATATGGAAGTTAATTTGATACACTTTAAATAAATAATACAATCATCATCTTAATCAGAAGAGATTAAAAAATATAATTGACATGAGCCACAAATTATGGCTACCTAGGACATTGACGCTAGAAGCACTACGGTAATATTCATATCCCCTCATCCTATAGTTGTCTCAAGCGAATATTGGTTTCCACCTTCCTAAGGCGTCATCAAGTAGTTTTTATGGATCCTCAAAGGGTCATTTGGGAGTTATTGAGACAACAGGAGTATTCAAGCAATATTCTAAGAACTTATGCTAAATTCCTTGGGTGTGACATGAACAATTATGCATAATTAGTAGCCATGGAGAGTGTATTTCTCATTGCGAATCCCATGGGAATGTAAGGATAATTGTAGAAGGATACTTACTCATCTTGGTGAATGCTCTCAAGATATTAGTGAATGAAATTGGAATAGACAATTTGACAAGAAAATGGAGGTTGACTTAAGGTTGAGTCCATTCTACAAACTATCAATCACATTTTGGTGATGATACCTATCCATGGTATATGTAGAGGAAATAGTCTTCATGCTTATTAGTTAATGAGGGTGCAGATGTAGTTGTCTAGGAATTGGAAAGTGCTTGAGCCCACATAAGTCAAAGAAATCATAAAAATATTGTATGAATACTATGAAAAATAGACAGGGCACCCCTAAATGAGATCATAGAGATGCACTACACTCATGCGACCACTTGTTTCTTGCACATCCACCTATCACAATGTTGTATACATGGAAGCATGCATTAATGAGCCATTCATCTGGAGGAGTGGCATTAATTTGATGTCTCACATGAAGAGATGTGGGTTCTATCAATAGGTTCAAATGAAGGCTTGTCACCTACAATAATAATCCAATCGTGTACATTTGATGGAAGAAGTCATTAATGCAACTGGAGGATTCAATACCCTAACACTGGTGTTGATGGCTCCATGTGGGCAATCAAGTGGTTGCATGAACCTGTTAGTATTAGCCTTCCCTGAAAGGTATTTTAAAATGATCCCATTTTTTATTTATTTGGTTGTTGTTGGTTTAGTTCTCTTGAGCAATTGAAACAACTCCCATGATACTCACAACAATTCTCCAAACTCAATCAAATTCAAGCTTCCAAATTTAAAGTAGTCAATGGCTCTCATACCCGTTCAATACAACATTTATGTAGAGATGGTAAACGTCTTTCCTCCTAAAGTCCATTCTTAGCTTCCTAATATTATTGGTATTTGCATTGTTTGTAGCTAGAAAGGATTTGGGTTAAATCTTCTAGGTCCTCTATAGTACATTGCAAGTGTTTAAGGGAAAAAACAACCTTCGTTTTACACCATGGCTAATGGGAATCATAAGGGAAAATCAATCATGGGAGACACCAATTATGCTAGACCTATTAAAAGATATCATCTAGAAAATGCAAGAAGGATCCCTATAAACCCATAAGATAGGAAAAATACACCAGAAAAGTTTGCATATGATATCATATGTGGTACAATGCCAACATCAAGGTGGAGGATGAGGAAAGGGAATAAAATGTGAGGGAAATAATTCATATGAGGACATAGACTATGAAATAATGACTTGGATCCTCGAAACTGAATTGTCTTATAGTAGATATACTAAGTATATCAAGCAAATTGACTTTTATTGGCACACCAAATCTATTGCAGCTCGGTTGAGGAACGTAATGCCATACACATAAAATATATTATTTCTAATGTTTTTAAAGTAATGGTTTCTCAATAAAAGGTAGTTATGAAGAGATTAGAGTTCTTGGGAAAAAAATATGAAGACCTTGTCAAAATACTCTGCAATATGGAAGCTCTTGGATATGATTAACAACAAGGAAAGAAGTCCCCAAACATAGAGAATTCTATTGAATCTACTATGTTAATTACCAATATGAATTTAGATTCTAAGGATGAAGACTAGGTGTTGTAGTAACTACATAATTTTCCTTTTCCTTCTCCTTTAAGTATAGATAGACAACAATAGATTATAGGAGTATCAACATGAAAATATATCAAATGATTATATCTTAGTTATGGATATAGTTCAATATAATTAAACTTTGTTAAGGCATAATACTCTCTATTTAGGGCTTAAGAACATCATTGGTAATTTTTTTATCCATTGCAGTCCCAATTTCCCCTGTGGAAGGCTATAGTGGGAACTGTGTGTACCTTTTTGTACATTATCAATAGAATATTTAAGCTAACTTACAAAAAAAATGTACACGATAATGCATGCAATCAATAGTAATTTATTTTGATATTTTATTAAAAAAAACCATACCTTATTTTATATTTATATTTTTAACATATAAAGTGTGCACCAAGAAGACAACTATAAAATCTATATAAGTGTTAAGGCCATCGTTTATCAAAAATAATTTTGTAAAAACTTGATTTTTAAATCTTAGAGTTTTTGTTTAATGTTTTAATGTGTTTAGTTCCAAGGGTTAGTTTAATCAATTGAACCATCTACCAAAGACATATTTTCAATTAGGAGGTCATAGGTCACAAGTTCAATTTTAATCAAGTCCCTTGGGGTTACCAACCAATGTTGTGACTAGTAGTTGAGTCACCACTCATACACATATTGTAGGAAGAGGAAGGAACATGCAAGGTTTTCCTTGGAAAAAAAGGTCCAATGGGTTGGTTGAATTAGCTCCAACATACCTTTTCAAGGTGGAGTTCATTGTGAATTTTTCATTTTTAATCCAACTGAGGTTTGATTTTGTCTTAGTCTTGTTGATTTACTATTAGTGTTGGTGGTTGAAGTGCCTATGCAATACACATTTTTATGCAATGAGGAGGGGATCTTGTGAAACTTTCCTTAAACATATGGTGTGCCTCTGATGCAGAAACGACCTGGATGTCCATTCGCTGATCAATGTACACAATTAAAACAAAACAAACACACCACACAATGTGAGTACTCGCCAAGAATCATGGATTCAATTAAACAACAAACAATCTCTTTACAAGAGAAATTACAATATGAGTCTCATATCGACTTAGTCGGAATAGACATCGACCAAACAAAATACAAATGCACGAGGGAATATTATGTTCTCAATGCTCTCACACACAGTATAGTATCTGTAGGCCTTACTCATAGAAAGAAACTTCCTTTTTTGTTCCATTGCTGCCCAAAAGCTCCAACACCAATCCCCTTTTCTAAATGTTCATTGGTATGCACCTCTATGCATAGTACTTGGCTCTTGTTATAGAATCTTGCATTCCCCTAGCCACCACCATGGATGTATTAAATACACCCTCTAGTTCTGCTTAGCAAGTTGTTCCACATAGATTTTCTACAATAATTGCCATAACCAATATGAATTGTTCCAAATACCCCAACTACTTCGTCATTGGATTCCTGGCTGAACAATTGGTCCTTTCACCTAACCGTCGTCAGTCTGTTCTTCTATTGACTCCTTCTTATTCTGGTCGGCATGCCTTGTCGACCATTTGTCAACTCTTTTTTCGTCAATCATCGGCCACTCACGATTGGAATTATCGTGACTCGTTCCTTTCCATTGACCTTTCTGTCATTGAACTTTCTGCCGGAGGCCTTTGACTGTCCTCCGAGAGTCTCCATAATTTATATTCAACTGTTTTTAGTGGGCCTAGATTCCTTTGCATCAACCTATTGGGGTTGAAAAGAACTTTTCTTATTCCTCTACAACCTCGTAATCTCTTATTCTCGGATCCACATCGCATCTTCCAGGTCTCTATTCACCCACTGAACCAGGTATTCCTTTATCCGTTGACTTCTAGTCGTCCCGACTTCTTTTTCGTCGATTAATTTTGTGACTTCATCCTTTGATTGAAATAGAATCTGTCTCAGCATGTCGTTTATATCCTTTTTGTCGATCATCGAACTTTCCTCAAATTTTTACACGTAAAAAACATTGAATTTTAGTAAGATGCCCATACATTTAGGAAATTCTATCACATATGCATTATCCGATGTCTTCTTTAGGATTCTGTATGGTCCAATATTCTTCATATTCAACTTATTATATGTCCCTTTCGGGAACCTCTCCTTCCTTAGGTGTGTGTATACTAAATCACCTTCTACAAAAGAATGTAGTCTTCATTACTCTTTTCAGGTTGTCACTTCACCTGGTCATGTACCTCCTTCATGTGGTCAGAAAATGACTTTGCATCGACACTTTTCACTTCTGTCGACATGTCGACTAATTTGGCTACTCCATGTGGACTTATCCCTTGCAAAATTTGGAATAGACTCATTCCAGTCGACTGGTTCACTAAATTATTGTATGCAAATTTTCCCTGTGCCAACACATTTTTCCACTACTTCAGCCGATCAGTAGTTAGGCACCTTAACAAATTCCCTAATCTCTTCATCATGAATTTAGACTTCCCATCAATATACGGATGGTATGTAGAACTGAATTGCAACTTTGTGTCAAGATTCTTCCATAGGGTTCTCCATAAAAGACCCATGAGCTTAGTATCTCAGTCCAAAGTAATGCTCTTTAGCAACCCATGCAATCTCACAACTTCCTTGGAGAATAGTACAACAATACCTATCACATCACTTGTCTTCCGACACAGAATGAAGTTATCCATTTTGGAAAATTTTTCGAATACCACAAAGATGGAGTCGTTCCCTTGTTGTGTCTTTGGCAATATTAACACACAATCCATGCTTATATCCTCTCACGGTGCATTCGATATGGGAAATGGAACATATAGTAATGTATTCTAAATTCTCCTTTGGACTGCTAGCACACTTATCACTGTCAGATCCACTTCTTCACATCCGTCTTCATTCCCGACCAGTAATACTTCTCCTCGACCAACGCTCTAATCCTATTGACGCCAAAATTACCACCTAATCCTCCACTGTGCAATTCCTTGATGAGATTCTCCTGCATTGATCCTCTAGGGATGCATAAATAATGACCTTTGAATAGGTACCCTTCTTGGATGAAGTAATATAAGTATGGAGTTTTGTCAACACTCCATGGCTCCTTTGACGCTTTCCATGCATCGTTAAAATCCTCCTTGATTTCATAGTTGGCCTGTAGTCGTCCTTAACAATGTGACTCTTCGACTTAAGGAATCGACTACCTTGTCAGTATTCCTCGACTTGTGGTTCAACATAAAGGTATAACTTTGCATGAATTCGACCCACTTCATGCACCTTTGATTCAACTTCATCTGAGTATTCAAGTACCGCAGAGCTTGATGGTCGGTAAACAACAAAGATTATTTTGGAAACCAATAGTTCCTCCACTTCTTCAATGCTTGGACAATATCGTGGAACTCTTAATTGTAGATCGAATACTTCTGCTTGGATTTATCCAGCTTCTCATTGAAGAATGCAATTGGTCAGCCTTCCTAGCTCAAAACAACTCCAATTGCTAACCCACTTGATTTGCAGTCGTCTTGAAATAATTTTTCAAAGTAGGGAAGAGCTAAAACTAGGTTCCCCATCACCTTATGCTTCAATGTCTCAAAAGATAATTGGTTTGATTTCATCCACCTGAAATCGCTTTTTCTCATGCACGTTGTCAAAGGTGCACATATTCGACTGAACTATCTAATGATATTCTGAAAAAAAACTAGCAAGTTCATGAAAAAATTGTACTTATATGGCACTCTTTGGCTCCAACCACTCCAAAATTACTATGTACATCTTCAGGCCTTGTCTAGGAAATCATGAATCCCAGATATACCAACTACTTATGCCTCAAAGAACACTTCTGCAAGTTCATCAACAACTTCTCTTGGCTTAACTTTTGCATGACCTCTCGAATGTGTGATAAGTGCTCTTTTGTTTTCAGACTAAAACTCAATGTGTCATCAAGATAGAAAACAATCCCCATAAATTTTTTCAACACTTCATTCATCAATCTCATGAATATAGTGGGTGCATTGGTCAGCCCAAACAACATAACCAACCACTCGTACAAACCATCCTTTATCTTGAAGGTTGTATTCCATTCATCACCATCGCTTATCTGGATCTGGTGGTATCCACTCTTCAAGTCGATCTTGATAAAGTATGTCACTCCACTCAAATAGTTGATTAAATCATCCATCCTAGATAATGGAAACCTATACTTGTTTGTAATCTTGTTAATAACCCTAGAGTTGGTACACATCCTTTATTCTCCTCCTTTCTTCGGTGCTAGCATAGATGGTATTGCACATAGACTCATGATGTCTTTGATAAACCCCCTATCCAACAACTGTTGGACTTGTCGATTAAACTCAACATTTTTCTTTAGCGTCATTTTGCGCGGTTCCTTGTTTGGTAGACTTGACCCTCGAATCAAGTCAATATGGTGTGATATACTTCTTAATGGTGGAAACCTAGTTGAAATTTCATCGACCATTTTTCCTTTGACCCTTGACAACACTCCTTAGACATCCGTCAATATATTTTCAATTAGCTTGTCCACATGTGTCCCTTAAGGAATAGACACAAAGCAACATTGCTACTTCTCTTCCTCTTTCATGAACTCTTTGGCTGAACACATCATCACTCACTTTTCCTAGTATCCACTTTCCTTTTCTTGGTTGTTCAACTCTTCAACCAAGCGTATAAGTTGGAATACTTTTCTGTTCTTCTCGACTATAACTATATTCTGACGACCGTCATATAACATGTTTCGTTTGTATTGCCATGGTTGATCCAACAATAGGTGGCATGCAACCATCATAATCAAATCACACAATACACTATCATGCAACCCTCCAATACTCAAATTGATCAGGCACTGTTGTGTCACCGTCACATGATGACACATTTGTAACCATGACAACTTATATGCATTTGGGTGCGGTTGGCATTTTATTCCCAAGTTGTAAATCACCTATGTTGAGACCATATTTTCCATGCTGCCTCCATCGACGATGGTCATACAACATATGTCCTGAATTTTCACCTTTGTCCAGAATATGGACTTCCTCTATGTCAGTTATTTCTCTTCCGGCCATGTTGATTATAGTAGCGTTCTTTGGGTCATCAAGTTCCGAACTCCTTTCGACACAATTTCATTTGAATTTCCCTTCATAGTCGAACCAAATTCATTTTCACCTCGACCTACGGATTCTTATCGACCTGTGGTATGTAGATTCTCTGGAAACTCATATTCTTTTGTCCTAGCTCATGACACTTATATAGACTATTTTGGACTGGTCTGCATGTCATCCACCGAAATCCCCTCTATGACCACTTTTGCCTCAACTCCTAGAGTTTTATCCTCCCTATTGGAATTCATATGCACTATCTATGGTCATTCTTTCCTCTCATCAACCATGTTGACTCTCTTCCTTCCTCACTCTATTTGTTTTTCCTTTGGTGGCGGAATATTTCTAACTTCGACCAGTCGACTTCCCCGTGCTCGTCAAAGTCATTCATGCTAGTTTCTATTCTTCCATCAGAGCTAACTGATAGGCTTCCCCATCCGTCTTGAACCTTGATAGGCTTAACTCGTCCTGAATGGCATACTTCAATCCATTCACATACCTGGTGACTTCCTCCTCTCCTTCATTGGTCTGTCTTGATCTAATCAACAATTGATAGAACCCCTCAGTGAGCTATTTCACCGTCATTTCCTTCTATCGCATGTTTTGTAGTTTCCCGAACAGAGAAATCATATAGTCGGTGGGAAGGAACTTGTCCTTCAGCTTGGCTACCATTATATCTCAAGTCTTCACCTTCTCTTTTCCCTTTTTTTACTCTGTCAAGATGCACATTGTCCCACCAGAATGAATCATGACCTTTTAACTTCAGACACGCAAGTTTCATCGTTTTGGGGTTCTCTATCTACTCTTTATCAAAATATTTCTCGATTTCCCTGATTCAATCTATCAGATCCTCAAGGTTCAAAGTTCCAAGGTAGGAAGGAACACCCATCTTAGCCTTTCCCTTCATTTCCATTAACACTTGCAAAATATTTCCTTTTGGGTCTTCTTCTTCTTCATCACCCAGTTCATTCACTTCATCCTCAACCTCTTCATCACTTGGTGGAGGATTTCAGGAAGATATCCCTGCTGCTGAGATTCTTTTATGATTGTTAACTTGTTCTTCAATGTCCTCATCATCTGGACATATTATTTGAATGTTTCTTGGTCAATCATGACTCCTGTGCCTCCATGCTATTGTATTCCATTAACATTTACACCTAAATGAACCATTCCTTTGCTTGAACGACTAAATCACAACTTCCATAGCTCTATCCAACCACATCCGGAGTCACCTTCCTCCGTCCAATCACACTGGACTTTCTTTGTAGGAAAACTTCCTGCTCTGATACCAAATGATACAGACATGACCTGATTGGTTGCTTGCTAATCAATGTACACAATGAAAACACAAGAAACACACCACATAACACGAGTACTTTCCAAGAATTATGGCTTTCAATTAAATAACAAGCAATCTTTTTACAAGAGGAATTACAATACACGTCTCATCTTCACTTAGTCAGAATAGACATCGACCAAAAACCATACAAATGTGTGAGGGAATGCTACATCCTCAATGCACACATGCATAGTATATGACATGTGGGCCTTACACACAGAAACAAACTTCCTTTTCTATTCTACTGTTGCCCAAAATATCTAGCACCAACCCCCTTTTCTAAATGCTCGTTGGTATTTATAGTTGCGCCTCTATGCACAATACTCGACTCTTCTTCTAGAAGCTCACATGCCCCTAGGCACCACCATGGATGCATTAGATACACCCTCTGGTTTCGATCGACAAGTTATGCAACTTTGATTTTCTGCAACAACCGTCATAACCATTTTGCAATTGTTCAAAGTACACCAACTACTACATCCTTGGGTTTCTCAATGAACAGTCAGTCCTTTCAACTAATCGTCGTCGATCGGTTCACCTCTCGACTCCTTCTTGTTCTGGTCAGTATGTCTTGTTGTCCATTCGTCAACTCTTTTGTCATCGGTCATCGACCATTCACAATTCAAATTACCATGACTCATTCCTTTCTATCGACCTTTTTTCCATCAACCTTTCTCTTGTCGATCTTTCTCCCGTTGACCTTTCTACCCATTCTGCTATATGCCATCGACTGTCCTACGAGCATCTTTGTCATTTATTTTTGACTATTTTTGTGGTCCTAGATGTCCTTGCATCAGCCTCACTCAAAGAGGTTCAAACTAGACACCTCTTATTGTCGTACCATCCAAACGACTAACAAAATTAGTGAAACTCAATTATTAACCCTTTGAATTAGGTCATTTTGATATATATACATATATACACATATATATATATTATATTATTTTCAAATAATCTTATAATATTTAAGAAGGTTTACCAATTTTGGTTGGGGAGGGGTACCAACAACTATGTTACACTCTTAACATTAAATGTACTTTTAAAGCTGTTAACCCATAGAGGTTAACACAATTTACAAGCATATGGGGAGTCATCAATGATAATAAATGGGACCTTATAATATTTAAGAAGTTTTATGAATTTTGGTTTGGGAGGGGTACCGACAACTTTGTTGCAGTGCTAGAAACCTGCTTTTAAAATTGTCGACTGATAGAGGTTAACACAACTTACAAGCCTATGGGGGAGTCATCAATGATAATAAATTGGATGGATGAGACTTTTAAGATGAATAATGTGGTTTTATATCCTATTTAATAAAAATAATGGTCACATTGCTTAACTCTATATGAAAATTCAACTCGAGGTTGATTCTCTCTCCAATTAGTTGTTAGTTGTTGACTTTGGGTTGGTTGTTAAGAAAATCAGGGATGACAAAATTGTCAATGAAAATATATCATTTGTCTTTGGTTTCTAAATTTTGTTTTATGTAAGTTTTTAGTGGTTAAGTTTAGTAGATTGTTTACTTTTCTCCTACATCAAGACCTTTCATAAAGTTCTTAATTCAAATACTGTAATAAACAATTTGCTTCTTTCATACATAATGACCTATGACCTATGGGCATCTCATTCTTTTGAAATTTTTGTGGGATTCATAGCTCTTCCATAGCTCTCCATCTAAACTTACTTAAATTTAACTCGTATATATATATATATATATATATTAAATGATAAACCTAAAACTGACATATATCTTTATTCTTTACTAAATAACATAACCCAATATCAAGTAAATATCATCCACTCGATGTTCTGTGGATGCTCTACAATATCATGATATATAAAATGGATATGATATTTTGAAAAGTTTAAGACAGAAACCTCCGTCCATGCAACCAGACATAGTCCAAACTCCAAAATTCCCAAAGATGGTTAACAGTCCCACACTGTATGAGAATCATCGTTTAATTTTCATCGGGCAGTGAATGTGAAATGACCATTGTCCTTGAGTTGGGTTGGATCTCTGGTTTGTAGCATCCATCAGAGTCCGTGCTGGCGCAGCCCATGCCGATAGCCGAATAGTCCAACAGGAAGCAGAGGAGTCTACAGCTACTGGCTGTTGGAAAGCGAGAAGACAGATAGAGATGTATGTAGCGGTAGTGGCCACTGGCATTATTCATAAAGGAAATGCATGCATGATGCATTGCAGTGCAAGGGACCGTTTTGTCTGAGGCTCCATGAATGCTGTGTATGGGTCCGTTCCCAAAGACAAGAAAGAACAAGCCTCGTGACAGGCTTAAGGGGACAGTCAGCCAGCTGCCTCTCTTGGTAATCAATCCTCACTGTGCACAGACTGTCATTGAAATCAAACTTTTACCTACCGACCAATCTGCATCATTCATTCATTTCATCGATGCATCACAAAACCAAAAATGGGAATGAGTCTACCAAGAAAACACACAAGTATGACTTATTAAATGAAATGAGATGGGGCGCACTAGTGGGCAAGGAGTGCAGGAAGTCTTTAGAATCTCTTCCTCACTTTGCTTAATTTGTCAATGAATTCATGGGATGTGAAGTGGAGGCCAGGCCGTCCCGGCCCGTCTTCTGATCCAACTGCCTCTTTTGAAATTTTGTATTTGTATTCTTTCCTCCTCTTTTTGCCATGGGAAGATCTGAAACCTAAAAAAAAACAAGAGAAGAAGTCAGCAGGACTCAGGAGCCCCGCCCGGAGCTGGCAGCTGACGCCTCTACCAGGACCACGGTGCCCCAGATCTACAGATTCACTGTCTTCTGACTAATAAGATAGTTAACGTACAGTAACAAAATTGCCATCCCCTCCGCTTTCAGAGTCCCCACATAAGATAATTTTTGGTTGACTGCCAAAGGCTTCCTCGATTTATGAATTGATCGGTCAGTATGTTTACATTATTAGTTATTGGAAATTGGAATTCCTCGGGACGATACTGACTTGTTTTAGTTTGTTCCTTCATCCACCGATCTATCGAGTTGTTCATCGTCCTCCCCAACCACTCCACTCTTACCATCAAATTTCAATTACAGATCTATCCAGTTGTTCATCATCCTCCCCGACTACTCCACTCTTACCATCAAATTTCAATTACGGTTCTTCCATTCAAGCATTGTTATGGTTGGAGCAACAAAACCTAGTGCAGCAACAAAACCTAGTGCAGAGAATGAAAGGGCTTTTAATATCCACCTGGCAGTGTAGCATTTAATGCTGCCCAATGGATGTGAAAAATTGGATCTAATTGTTGAATCAACCCAATAGTTGACATCCACCTCACAATGCTGCCCAATGGATGTGAAAAATTGGATCTAATTGTTGAATCAACCCAATAGTTGACATCCACCTCACAACAGCATTAAATGTTGGATTGAAGGGTTGATATTGAAAGCCAAAATTTCAATTTCAGTTTTTCCATTCATGCATTCTTACGGTTGGAGCAACAAAACCTAGTGCTTTAGTGGGGAAGGAAATGTGAGCGGCTTTTAATATCCACTTGGCGGTGCAGCATTTAATGCTGCCTTGTGAATGTGAAAAATAGATATAATTGTTGAATCAACTCAATAGTTCACATCCACCCGACAATAGCATTAAATGTTGGATTGAAGGGTTGATATTGAATGCCAAGATGAACAATCCACTCATCCATTTCTCCATTAATGTTTTTTCTAAAATCTCCTTTCACTTGGAGGCTTTTGCATAAGCCTAAACATTTGATGTTTTTGCCCTTTATGGACATATACTAATGATTTCATTCTTTAGGGACAACATTTTTAGGCACCATTACAATTTCAGATCTTAAAGAACAACATTTAAACATGCTTAATCTAGATACCCTTGGCTATTTGATGGCATTCAGAAGCATGATTTGAACAACACAATAAAACATTTATGAGCAAAAATTGTTTTGGTTTAATGGACACAGAAACCAGGAATTTTGGTCAAGTCCTAAGCCATTTGAGCTCATCATAATCTTCCATGAAAGTATTTCAAAACATTAGTCCCAAAGTCTAAACAAGAACTAATATTTGAGCATTTCAAAGCGATCTCCTTTGAATCATATTCAACGATATTAATTAATTTACCATTTGGTGATTAGGTTTTCGTTTGCAAGTTGTGAAGCCATGCAAATATGTATTGCATGCTCCAATTCCGATATACATGAGTCCCTGGTTATCTTAAGAAATGGAGTGCTCCTAGTGATGTTAAAGAAAGCTGGTGAAATAATATTAGACAAGAGTTTCAGTAATAAAATTTCAAATTTCTTCTTGGGTTTTCTCAATTGAAATAAGGATGAACCAACTATTATTCCTAACTTAAGCCCGCTACACAAAAGGTAAAATTCTATACAACTTTTTGTCATAAAACAACATAAGATTCCAATCTACAGAGCTCCAAAACGCATGTATACGTCGTTACTTTGTGTCCTGTACAATGGCATGATCATAATCAAACAAACTAAGGTTATAATTAGAAGTTGCTCCTCTGGAAAATCATGCGATGATCCTAGGGCAGGAGTTCTTGCGGATGACCAAGGTAGTTTCAGTTATATTTGTGAATGGTTTGGCGTTCTTGGATAAGCCCGAAGTTTGGAGTGTTCCTTCACACAAGGAACAAGACCCAAAGTGTGAATAAAGCAATGGACCCAAAGCGTGAATAAAGCAATGGACCCAAAGCATGAATAAAGCAATGGACCCAAAGTTGAGTATGTACGTATTCCACAATCCATTTGACTGCACAACCACTGATGTGATCTTTCGGACCAGTGTCTTCCCTGTAGGATGCAACAATGAAAGTGCTTTTATGTTTATGTAGAACCAATTGCTATTTAGGAGCTTTGAATCTATCCTTCATGGTAGTAGTGTCCTTTTCCTAGGTTGTCAGATCTTCCTTGCGCATCGCCCACCATTTGGCTGGAGTAGCCTTCAAAGCAATATCCAAAGTAGGAATCCTCTGTTCATCTGGAACCTTCTACTCCATACTACTGAGGATTGAATGTAGGTCTGATACTCCATCATACACTAGAGGGTGTTGGACTTCAGTACCAATCCGTCTTACTGACCTAATAGTGGAACAATGTATAATAAAAGTCTCATGTATTCTATGCTGCCAGTCATTAAATGCATCCTTAGAATCTCCATAAAAGGAATTGATACTCCTCCAACGTATTGATCCATTTGTTGTAGGGTTTATATGTAATCAGATTGTGAAAAGAGATTGAAGAGACAAGGTCGATGCTCTGTCGACACTAACACACAAAGCACATCTCCATACTAAATTGGACCTGGAAGGGTCATGCAATTACTCACACCAGGCAGAGAAACATTAAACAATAAAATGCCAACTACTTTCAACTAAGCGTGTATTAGAGTTTCTCTAAACTGCTGTCAAGGTTTTATTATTGTTTTAAGATCATTAAAGGGATTACATAAATTACATCCATGGACAGGAAATTAACAACTAAAATTAAGAATTCCAAGGATTAATGCCAGTTTGTAATTATTGTTATATGTATGGAACTTGCATTTATTTTTGAATCAGAATCTCATAGACCACGTTGTAGAATGCACCAATCTCCTTCACAACAATGTCTTATAGGAGAGTAAAAGAATGAAATTGTACTATTTAGGGTTTTAAGAGTTTGCTTACTTAAAAATAACAAGACCGAGGAGATCTTTATTGTACAAGTTTTTGAGTGTTGTTGGTCTCATAGCGTAAGATGTCATGAACTTGAACATTATCGTTTAAGCATCTTCATAAGCCAACGCATATGTCGCGTGTAAGCATAACTAAGCAAGTAACCCTGAGAAAGTTGTTAAAGGAATCAAGCTACCATGACTATCTTTTGCATGGAATATAATTAGGGTTCGTTGAATCCGTTGTAATCCTGACAACAATACCATTCGTCGTTTCCATCCAGCCTAGCAATAAGCCATTATAACCCAGCTTTCCAGTGTGTCACCTTTGGAAGTTGTATAAATGGGACACTAGGCCAGTTGATAAACTGATGTTGGCATCACGCATATTAGATAAATGAGACTACCGAGTCAACTTCTATATAATTAGGGTTTGCCTCCATGGACTCGTTATGAACTTAGTTTGGGATTAGTTTCACATGCAATTGCAGCTTTAGTCATCCCTGCACCCACCTAAAAGCATCATTCCATTCATTGGAGCATCGACCTGAGTAATAATTAAAATCATAAATTCAAGATGATCTCAATGTGCTGCCACATCCTATGCACCATTCTACGAATCCGAGATCATCCATACCAGTCAATCTAATTAAAGAAAAATCATTAATAAAACAATATGAAAAATTACATACCATAGGCTTGACTTTGGAAATGGAAAATATTTACCCCACCGACATGAATTAATACCACCTTTGTGAAAACTATATTGTCCCCCGTCGGAGACATAACAAGATATGCTTTCTTAATCTTACTTTATAATACAGTATCAACATTTGCACTGGTTTATACATCCTCATTGGTGGTAATATTTGTTTTAGCTAGATATCTATCATTGAGTATCATAATATACCGAACTAGCACCTATTTTCCTTTCACATTTCTTAATTTACTCAAGATATTATTTAGTGGTATAACCCATCTTATTAAATTATAAAAATTAAGTTCCTTCAAGTTAAAAATTAAATTCCTTGCAATTATCCTTAACTTGAAATAATTAAAGCATTTGAGAAGTCTTAGCTCCAAAAATCTTCATAATTGTAGCATTTGAGAAGTCCTAGTTCCTCTTTTGTCCTTCATGGTTATCTACTACATGATCCTAACCTCCAGCTTGTTCACTTTCTACCAAATATGAACTCTTTGCAAAGTTATATATCATCTTTTACATAGTGCAATAGTTATTAATACTATATATGATATACATAGAAAATTCACAATGGAAACTACTAAGAACAATGGTATAATTATGTAAAAGGGAACAATGGTGTGGAACATGACCACGCTTATGATATATTTCACACTATTTAGCTTGAGTACCCCTTACAAAAGAAAACAACATAAAATTTGTACTAGAATGAACTCAATACCAAGGAACATTCATTATAAAGTTGATCCACAACACAACAAATAGTTAGTAATACATAATTCCCAATACTCTTCCCTTTATCTATCTCCTAGGTATGCTCTCAACACAACATAGAGTGCATAATACATAATTCCCAATACTCTTCCCTTTATCTATCTCCTAGGTATGCTCTCAACACAACATAGAGTGCATAATACATAAATCCCAATACTCTTCCCTTTATCTTTCTCCTAGGTATGTTTTGATAGTGAAACAAATTTATGTTCACTAAACACAAATGTATTTTTAAGTTCATATATAACCTATACATATCTTGGGTTTTATATGGTAAGATACTCATTAATTATATTTTTAAATAATGTTTTTTGTTTTTATTATTCCATATCAATGCATGGACTATATTTTTCATTAACTAGTCAAAGTTCTTTGACTTTGCATTAATTCAATTTTTATAAAATTTTCCAATATTTATAAAATTCAATTTATTAAATTGATTTTTTTGAAAATTAAAATTAAATTTCGAAAAATTTTAAATTTTATTCGTTCCATGTTTCTATTTACTTATGTTATATGTCAATATGCACATTAAGTATTTAAAGGATTAATAACACTCACCTAGGTTTCCATGCCTCTAATTTATTTCCTTTAATTCAATAACTAATCACTATTTGAATTTTGATCCTAAAATTTTAAAAGAAAATATTTCTTTATTTCATCCAAACATATTGCATGTCCTAATACTGTACTATTTTGTACATTGGTGTACTCTACTTGTACTTCACATACCACTACAACTCTTTACCTATCATGGTAGTTTTGAATTCACCAATGAGTACAATTGATGTATATAGTTTTATGCTCTAGGTACCATCACACAAGAACCACAATTGTTATGCATCCCCATATGCTCTCCTAAAGAATAACAATGTTGGATCTCCCACTCCAACTTCAACAATATATCTTAGTTTGCAATATATTATAAAATCCTATTTTCCTTGATTTACTAAAAAATCACAATGCCTTCCTTTTACTAACTTACTATCATTTCCAGTTACTTTAGACAACATATGAATATCACCAATATATGCGAGCATATGATTGGTCTTATAAATAAATGATCTACCTCTCTAATGTGTTTCCATTATGTTTTTAGGCTACAAGAAGCCTTATATAGAGAGCACATCTCCTTCATGTAGCACACATTTTTTAGTGGCACTATTGGTGCTCTCAATCCAAAAATTGCAGCTCTTCAATTAACACTTTCCTTCCACCTACCCTATCCAAAATAAGCATCACCAAATTATTCCATCTTCTCATTCAACTCCCATCTCCAACCGCTTTCTTCCAACTATTTTTCAACCTCATTACCTCCTATCCTCAATTCTCGCATTCTATCTATATTAATCTCAACCTCCTTTTTATATTCCTTCATAATGGCTTACTTCTCAATGTGAATATCCTCTATACACTCCTTCCAACATGTCTCTTGTTCAACTATTATTCTACATGTAAGATGCAAATCACATACACTAGTTCTATGCATTTCTTCATCCATATTTTTAGAATCCTAAAGCTCCACCTCCTATCCATCCATCGAGTTTCACTCCAAGCATATATCTTAAGATTTCATCTTATTGAGGTAGAAGGCCACATCCCCTACTCCACCAACAACCTTTTAACTAACACACATAATCTCCTTGACTAATCTCCCTTGAGGTCCTTTGATAAAGAAATCTCCCCATGCCTTAAAAAAACTAAAAATTATCAATATAAAACTTCAAGCATATACACTTCAAATATGTATTTAATTTAAAATCAACATTTCAATTTAGTTTGTAAACCAATATTCACAACTTGCCAATAAAATTGCTCCAATCAATCTTTTTAATCTTTCTTATAAATATATTAGTTTTAACAAATCATTTTAACAATTTTTCCTATACATAAGGAAAATTTAACCCAACTTTTTTCATAATCTTCCTAAAAAAAATCCTTACATCTCTAAAATACACAGCCTAATAAACTAATTTCTTGCACGCAAACCAATCCACTTAGTGATGTAACAATCTTTGGTTTTCCTAGATAGCCACTTGTGCCCCTTCGTAATGCATAGCTAATACTTTTAACAATGAAACCAAACTTTAATGCTAAATATAACACCTAGGCCCTTATAATGGTGTAAGTTTTTTTAGTTCAATGAAGAATGATATCATATTCATTTCATTCAAGGAGATACCAATGTCAACTTAAACATCCATTAAGTAGTCACTTAAATGTTTCTCACATCATTGGTTAACAACATGGAAATTTATTCGTAATATTACAACACAAGGTCAAAATGGATACACATAATAGTAACCGATATACATATTAACCTAATCCAAAAGGTATTCATATGATAATCATAAAATAATGAAGTACTTATTTATATGATAATCATAAAATAATGAAGTACTAGGTAATAATTTTTTTTTCAAAAAAAAAACCATGAACTTGATATTGAAGGCGAATCAATATTAAAATGTCGATACAAAACATTGAGCATAGTTTTAGAGTCTAGCTCATATAGAGCAATAAAATAGAAAGCCCCATAGACCTCTTTTATCCCAAAAAGAGGATATTACAATAAATTCAAACAACTCAACCAAGTTAATGAAAAACAGTATCAGACCACACAGAAAAAAACCAGCTAAAAAATAGTGCCTATCCTTAACCTGGAAGATTAGTAACTAATACAACAAAATAGATCCTAGGTTAGTCATGTCAAAATCATAGAATTCCTCATATAATAGCAGTCCTTCAAAACTGTTTAAGGTTGTTTTGATAGCTTGTCAGCCATGGAGTTCAACTTCCTATAAATATGGAAAAATGAAGCAATCTAAGACTATCGAATAACCTTTTGATCCTATTGCATCAACGCCCCATAGTGGATACCTGAAGGTTTGTAAGGTCCCTAACCCAATCATCAATGATCTTAGAATCCCCAAAGATCTGAAGGTCTTGAATATTTTTCCAATAAGTAAAGGTTAACAAACCCCAAAGCGCTAAAAGTTATGCTCTGTTATTTGTCCCTCCGCCAACATTTATCCTTGACAGAAAATAATGGTTAGTGGCCAAATGAAGGACCATGCCTCCCCCAGACATTCCATTGTTGCTGGAACCATAAAAGAAACCCCAAGGAATATTAGGTTTAGAAAGAGGGGGATGCAACGAATGTGGATTTTTCACTGCAGGACCTTGAAATAATCCTTGAAAATTTTCAAAACAATGATGCTCACCTGAACATGAGACTGATAAAAGCCTTCAAAAATCTTAAAATTATGAGCTCTCAAAATGCCCCACATTATGAAAAAGGCAGGATTTTGAGAACATAATGGGCTTTAAACCAACTACACAATTAGACATCCAAGGAGGAGAGTTTGGAAATGCACTGCCCCTGTAACGCCCCACAAACCTGTGACCAGACCTCTAGGCAAAAGGCACATTCCACAAAGAAGTGTAAAACATTTCTTCAGTAACTTTACATAATAAGCATACATTAGGACCATCAAAACCCTTCTTAATTAGATTATCCATTGTTAGTAGTTTCTTTTCCAAGCACAACCAACTAAAACACTTCATCTTTAGTGGAAAATTCCAGGACCAAAGGTGTTTATACCACCAATGTGAGCTCACAATAGATGAAGTCATCGAAATTGCTTCATATTCATCCTTAGTAGTGATCAGAGCAACATTTGTGTTCCATGCCCAGAGAAGAGCATCTTCCTCTTCTGAAAGTATGATCCCACTGTGGTTGAGACCATGGGTTAGCTGAGACCACTCCACTACGTCTTCAACTGATAAGCCCAAATCTGAGACATAGAGCCAATAATTGTTAGAATTCCCAAGCATCTTCTGTTGTTATAACATGTGCTAGCTTGGTGAAGCCTAAGTCTGATAAGATAATAACCAAGGTAACAAAGAGCTTAAAGAAATATTCACTGCCTATAAAAGGATCAATTCCCAAAGGCACACTTTCCCCATTTCCAATCCTCCATATTATCCAAGCATCAAGCCAATGAAAAGTTTTGTTAAAAGCACCCCAAATGATGGATGCTTGAGCAACATTCCTATTGTCATTCCTCAACCACTTGTCAACCAAGCCCCCTTTGATATATTTAGATTTGTAAATTTGGCTCAACAATCTTGTACCAAAAAAGGCCCTCAAGAGATTTTTCAGACTAAGTGCCTAATTAAACTAAATAAGGTTTTTAATACCCATCCACCCATTTTCTTTAGTAATCATATCCTCTCCCAATTCACTAAATAAAACTTGCTTCTATCTACCTAACCACAGGAGAGAAAATTCATTCACCTATGAAGAATGGATTATAATAATAACTTACATACATATTAACCTAATTAATCCAAAAAGTATACCTCTAATAATGACAAAATAATGGATTCATATCAACCCAATCCAAAAGGTATGACTATAATAATCATAAAATAATGAAATGCTATGTACTAATATTCATTTGCATCATAAGGATTTAAAGGAACCCATCCAACATCCATCATATTCATGTTGTTCTTGAAAAGCACATTTAACATATAAGGAGTAAACTTTCTACCCGACCATTTGCACCGATCGGACGACTTGGCTCGCATGAGCTTTTACATCACGCGTTGCTGGTCGTTCGATTGATGCAAATGGTCGGGTAGAAAGTTTACTCCGACATATAATGCCACAAAAAAGTAAAGAAATGAAACAAACATATAATACCTATTTTAAAGAAAAAGTAATTGAACTTGCAATTATTTGTTTCTTTCCTTGTATATCCTTGTCAAATCTTAAATCAATATAAGTTCTAATAAAAGTGTTTACACTTATTTATTAAATTTTGAATTAAAAACATTTTTTTATTAAATTTATATTAAAAATTATAAGACAAAATTTGAACATCAAACAAAATAAAACTATAAAAATGACACTATTTGAACATCAAACTATTTTATTCATTAAAAAAAAGTTTGTGTTGAAACTAATGATTTTTCTTCCATGGAGACTCCTCACTTTCAACTTAAAAAAAGTTTTTGTTAAGACTAATGATTTTTCTTCCATGGAGACTCCTCACTTTCAACTAAAAAAGGTTTTTGTTAAGACTAATGATTTTTCTTCCATGGAGACTCCTACAATCTCCATATATAGTTCTACAATTTTTACTACTATTTCCAATCTTTATGTGATGGGACTCAAATTCATATTATGGCATATTTTTTTATAAAATAATATAAATATCATTTATCACTATTCAATTTTGAAACTAATTCACTCACTTTGTTAGTTATATACACTTAAAGGTATCCTTTGAACCACTTGTTATATTGTTTTTGGGAAACTACTTCACTCATTTAGTTTGTTTATTCCTTATATAGGCTTAAAGTTATCCTTTGAAGCATTTGTTCATTTTATTTTTTTTCTCCAATTTGTAGAAGGTCATAATTAATACTCATTAATTTAAAGTTGCGTTTTACAAGTGGTTTATAAATTTAAGGTTTTTAAAAGAAACGACGTGTTGAAGGAGTATATGGAGCTTATGGATTTGGTGAAAGAATATGTTAATAATTTTGGAAGCTTTAAATTTGGTATTTAAGGTTCTTAAAAGTAATGATGTGGTAAAGGATTACATGGAGTTTATGAACTTGCTGAAAGAATAGGTTAACAATCTTGGAAGCTTTAAATACCAAATTTAAAAGGGAAAATTTAGCATATTTTAAATTTGGTATTTAAATAGATAAAATATATGTATTTATTAAATGATCAATTATAAATTAGCGTGTTTAAAACGTGACAATTTTTTTTTGATGAAGTCTATATACTTTTTCCAACTTCCTATTAAAATGACATGACATAACTTCTTATTAAAATGACATGACATGACATTACATTAGAAAATGCATGTATAAATGACATTTTCCATCTTATTTCATGGCAAGAGCTATCTATTGAGTAGCAAAGCATTTAATGCGGCTGCAACAAGCTTAACACATGAACCATAGGCATCAACCATGAAATGTGCTTGACTTAGCACATGAACCATAGGCATCAACCATGATCACCTATACACCATAATCAATGATAGGGCCTTGGCCTTGAGCTCCTTGCCATGTTTCCATATAATATTTACATCACATACATTCACTGCAAATGGGGTCAAAACCGGGGTGTTACATTCCCCTCCCCCTTCAACAAAACTGTCCTCAATGCTTTACAAAGTTGAACAAAATGTTGCACTAGTACTGCCCTCAGTGCTTTGCAGAATTGAACAAAAATGGGAGTGCCAATTGCATGACATCCTCCATCTCCCATGTAGCCTCTTAAGGACCATAGTGCTCCCATTGCACCTTTACTTGCTCTATGGCTTGGTTCCAAAGCATTATGAACTTCTTGTCGAGGATGCACATTGGCTCGATTTGGAACTCTCCTTCGGGTTCCACCTAAATCACATCCCAATTTATCACATGGTTAGGATCATGCACATATTTCTTAAGCAAAGAAACATGAAAAACATTATGAGCTTTAGTGCTAGCAGGCAATGCAAGTCTATATGCAACTAGCCATATTCTTTCAAGCACTTCAAACGACCCACAATATCTAGGTGACATCTTGGCACAACTTCCAAGCTTCAAGGAACTCTTCTTTGCCCTCACTCTGAGGTAAACATGATCCCCAACACTGAACTCTCTGTTCACCCTATGCTTATCTCCATAGTTTTTCTGTTTGTCTTGGGTTACTTTCAGATTCTTCCTAATCTTTACTACTTCTTGCTCCATCTCCTTGAGCAATTATGGACCAAGCACAACCCTGTTCACTGGATTATCCCAAGTCACTGGTGTCCTACACCTCCTACCATACCAAGCTTCATATGGACTCATCACCAAGGATGCTTGTTGTCCATTGTTATAAGCAAACTCTACGAAGTGTAAATAATCTTCCCATTTGGTTGGTTTGTCCATCACGTACATGCAAAACATGTCTTCAAGCACTTGATTCACTCTCTCTGTCTAACCATCAGTCTGAGGATGGTAGGCAGTGCCGAAGTTTAGATTTGTACCCAAATCTGCAAACAATCCCTTCCAAAAATTGGAAGTGAACTTGACATCTCTATCAGAAACTATTGCCTTAGGAAATCCATGCAATTTGAAAATCTCCTTCATGAAGATATTTGCAATGTCATCAGTCTTATGCGTAGAATTAACCGGTATAAAATGTGCTTCCTTTGTCAACTTGTGCACCACAACCATGATGGAATCATGTTGTCTCCAAGTCATTGGAAATCTTGTAATAAAATCCATGGAAATAACTTCCCATTTCCATACTGGAATGGAAAAAGGCTGCAACAAACATGCTAGGTGTTGATGCTTAACCTTCACCTGCTGACATTTCATGCACCTTGAAATATATTCAGTCGTGTCCTTTTTCATTCTTGGCCAAAAGTACTGCTTTCTAGCTATAGCAATTTTTTTCTGATATCCCGGGTGACCAGAATATGGAGCTTGATGGATCTCATCCATAACAACCCTCCTCAAATTTGTTACATTTGGAATATAAATTCTGTTCTTATAAGTAAGAATTCCATCTTCTTCCAGTTTATATCCCTCATACCTCTTTTCAAGGCTTTGTTGTTGCAACTTGTCCTTGATTTGCACATACATTTCATCTTCAGCAGTATGACTAACAATCTGTTGTCTCAAATATGATTGGCATATACTAATGGCTGCCACATGCATTTCCTACACCTTCATGCTAAGTGCATTAGCTACCTTATTCTCTTTTCCCTTTATGTGTTTGATTTCAAAATCAAACTCACATAAAAAATCTAGCCATCTAGCTTTCCTAGCATTTAGAGTAGGCTGATCAAACAGTTACTTCAGACCAATGATGGTATGTCCTTAAATCAAATCTTCTTCCCATCAAGTAATGCCTCCACATCTTGAGAGCATGTACTATGGATGCAAGTTCCATATTATGAGTGGCATAGTTTTTCTCATGATCCTTCAACTTTCTAGACTCATAACATATCACGTGGTTGTCTTGCATAAGGACTCCTCCAATCCCTTGATCACATGCATCAATACACACCACAAAATATTTCTCTAGGTTTGCAACTTTCAAGATGGGTGCACTTATGAGAAGACTCTTCAACTGCTGAAAGCTCTCTTCACACCTTGATGTCCATTTGACTTTTATTCCCTTCTTTTGCAAAGAAGTGATGGCATGCGCAACCTTGGAGAATCCCTCTATGAATCTCCTGTAGTATCCTGCAAGTCCCATAAAATATCTTACATCTGTCACATTTCTTGAAGTAGGCCAATTCATAATATCTTCAATGTTATTAGGGTCCACAGATATACCCTCTTCTGAGATAATGTGACCCAAGTACTGAATTCTATCTTTATAGAAGTCACACTTGCTCAACTTTGCATACAACTGATATTCCCTAAGAAATTGTAACGTCAATCTCATATGCTCTTCATGCTCTTCCTCATTCTTAGAATAAATAAGAATGTCATCAAGGAAAACAAGAACAAGCTTATCCAAATACCTGCTGAAGACACTATTCATAAGGCGCACAAATGTAGTTGGTGCATTTGTGAGACCAAATGGTACCACTACAAACTCATAATGTCCATACCTTGTTCTGAAGGTTGTCTTGTGAATGTCTTCATCCTTGATTCTCACCTGATGGTAACCAGACCTCAAGTCAATATTGGAAAATACCTTTACTCCTCTCATTTGATCAAAGAGGTCATCAATTCTAGGAAGGGATATTTGTTAATCACAGTGACTTTGTTCAGTTTTCTATAATCAATACACAACTTGAGTGTACCATCTTTCTTCTTCACAAATAGAACTGGTGCTCCCCAAGGAGACACACTTGGCCTGATATACTTCTTTTCCAACAACTCTTGCAACTGCATCTTCAGCTCTAGCATTTCTAATGTACTCATTCTGTAGGGTGTCTCGGACACTGGTGCTGCTCTTGGCACAAGCTCAATTGTGAAATCAATGTCCTTCCTTGGAGGAATCCCTAGAATCTCATCAAGGAAAAAATCCCTGAATTCCTGCAACACATGGCATTCCTCCAACGTAGGAGTTTCATTCTCAATTTCCTCTAAAACATGAGTTGCATATATCTAGAAACTTAACCTACAAAACTTATTCAACTGCTTTATTGAAATATGCCTCACAGAAATCACCTTTAGAATGCCTCTTACAACTATTGGATTCCCTTCTTCATCCATGCATTCAAAAGTCTTATTATAACCGTCGAGCTTTACTCGATGAGCTTCTAACCAATCCATTCCAATAAGAACATCATAGAAACCAAGTGGTAGAACATTCAAATCTACACAAGTGACCAAGCCATTCATAACCAATGGACATTTCTCTACCACTTCACTAACCTTTTCTCTTAGTTCCAGTGGCTAGCTGAACTAACCACAATTTGTTATGCTTTACTTTCTTAAAAGAACACACCTCCACTACTCTAGGAGTAATGTAACTGTGAGTAGAACCAGGGTCAATCAAAATAGAAACAGATTGCTCAACAATCTTACTTGCAATTCAACTATAGTTGACTTGTGATCTGCCTGACGGTTCTCCAGTGTTGCATAAATCCTAAGGATGGCCCTCGCTACTTGACCCACTATTTCTACCTCTTGAATGTTGTAAGCTGGCCTTGCATTCTTATTCTCAAGTGGACAATTCTTGCACATGTGGGGTCCTCCACATCTCCAACATTGGAGTGGTTCTCTGTTTTGTTGTGGATCTCTTGGCTTTTCTCCCACCACTCTAGTTGGCCGCTTCTTAACTTGGGATGCTTGTTTCTATTGATTCCTAAAGTTAGAAGGTTTGCAACCTTTCTTCCTTTGGTTAGAATTCTCATTCTTCTTGGCCTTCCATGTCTTATGATAATCAGGTTTTCCTTTGCTTTGCTCATAGCAATACTTAGCTTTCCTTATCGCTTATTCTAGAGTTCTAGGTTCATAAAAATCAATTTTGTCTTTGTAAGACTGAGGAAATTCGCTTAGGAAACGCTTGATTTTCACCTTTTCATCTTTGATGTACCTGACATACCTTAAAAGTTCTGGGAACTTGCTTGCATACTCTTCCATGGTCTACTGCCCCAATCTCATCTCATGGAATTCTTTGATCTTATCAGCATAGTACTTGTCGGAGAGGTACTTCTGCTTGAAATACTTCTGGAATTGTTTCCACCCAATATTCCTTTCATTAATGTTTTTCACTTGTCTGAAGTGATCCCACCATATGGATGCTCTTCCAGTCAAATTGAAGACGATTACTCTAGACTTCATATTTCGTGAATAGTCTTGGACTTGGAAATATTTTCTCATCCCAAGAAGCCAAGCTTCAGCTTCTTGATCATTCTTTATTTAACCATTGAAGGTAGGCGACTTTTCCTTCTTAAACTCATCACGTGAATGGTTTTGGTAGCGCCTCTTTCTCCTATTCTCATGAGAAGAAGAACTTGAACCACTAGTGGATCCTTCAGAATCAGACGACCCACTAGGAGATCTCTTCCTTCTTCTAGCAGTGCTCTTACTGCCTTCTGGTCTTGTTGTCTGCCCCCCAGAGTTCATCCGCTTATGAATGTCTATCAAAATTTGCTGCATGGATGTATTCAGCTGATTCTACTCCTCCTCATCCTTAACCAATCTTTCATTATCTGCCCTGTAGCTTTGCATCTCCACCCTTATGCTTCTCATGGTGGCTACAAAATCTGGGGGAGTATCTTGAAACCTCCTCCTGTTAGGTTCTGTCTCAACATTTCCAACTTGAACATTTTCCGCCATAGCATCTTCCCCGTGCTCATAGGGATCCTGTGTATCATTCATGCCATAGGTTCTCATGGTGGAGCCAACAACCCACTTTTCCAATATGTACTATGACTCTGCAAAATGTGTTATCAACACCATTTGTTAGATAATTTCAGAATCAAAACCACTTACCCACCGCCCATGGCAGTTTTCTCTTGTTATGCAGCTAACAATATGTTGACACTGTTTACCAACAACTCTGTTAACGATTCAACTTGGCCCCTTTTAGGCCCAGTGCTGCAATCCACAACTCTATTAAACCACAATCTAGATGTTCTTTTCTTTTTTAACTGCTTGTTCTGGCCCATCCAGGTCCAATGCTGCAACCAATAGCTCTGATACCACTCTGTCACGCACTCATACCCCGACTACCATGCAGAATTAAAAATTTCATACATAACCTTTTCATTCTTTGAAACACAGGGCATGGCCGTGAAACATTCCTCAACATTCCTATTTTGGTACCACACCGTCACGTTCTTTTTCATCCACCATTGATCAATTCAACGATCTACGAAGAAATATCTGAACGATGGGAAAAATTGTGATGAAAAATGACGGTCACCATCTACTCCGCATATGGGAACAGATCAACGGTTGAGAATCAACCCATAAGAATCAACGATGCAGAAAACATGAGTTGTGGAATTGAGAAAATGGAAAATTGCGATCCCTACATCTAGCATCTCGCATGTAGAATAGACTGTTGCAGAAAGGTGAGTCATGGAAGGAAATATGCGAAGCCGCATTCTGCATCCCACATCCCGCAAATTGTGAAATGGAGAGTTGCGGAAGAAAAAATGCAGAAAACCGAAATTCACCAAAGGACATTTCCGCATCCCACATGTCGCAAGTTGTGGAATAGAGAATTGCATAAAGAGATATGCAGAAACAGACTTTGCAGAAAGACGTTTCCCGCATTCTGCATCTTGCCTGCGGAATAGACCATTGCAGAAGGAGAATTCAATCCGAATATTCGACTTGCTAATCGAAGTATTGGATATATTTGGCCATTTAGGCCATCACCAACCGAGAAATCTAAGCCCCGCAACTTAATGCAAAAATGCATTGAAAGAACATAACAGGATGCATATAGTTGCAATTATAGAGCGGAACAATTCATCCATTCAATACATTAAACATGTTCATCATATTTCATTAAGCAATGACAAATGTAAAGGTTAACACAGACAAGAACACTTATCTTTGAAAGAAGTTTGTTCATCAACCAGTTATGTCACTACAACATTCCACCCAACCATAGTCCAGTGTGCTCATCAATCTCTCCCACTGCCACCCCCGAGATGGGCATGATTTCCCCAAGGAATAAGGAAACACTAGCAGACTCACACATAGCTAAGGATACATAAGAACTCAGCTAAGTCAACATAGTTAGGTTTATCAGGATGCAAGCAACAAGCCAATATATTAATGGGTTTATCAGGCTAATCAACCAAGCCAACTAATAGTTGGGTTTATCAGATTGCACATAGTCAAGCCAACACTTACATAAAGGACTAGCCAAGCCAACATATGGGTTTATCATGCTAAACAACCAAGCCATCTCACTATTGGGTTTATCAGGCTACTCAGGCAAGCCAACATTCACAGTTGGGTTTATCAGACTGTCGAGTCAGGGATCACACAATGCCAAAAAAAACAAGACAAAGCCAAGCCAACATATGGGTCTATCAGGCTATCAGCCAAGCCAATAGATGGGTTTATCAGGCTATTAGCCAACCCATCCTTCAAGTTGGGTTTATCAGGATTCTAAGGCAATGGATAGGAATAACTGCTAACATAGTGAGCTCATCCATACAGCTAAGGACAGCTTCACAATACCTATCTGGCCTGGAAACCATGTTTCCTACACACCCAACACAAGGAAGTGTCCCCTTCTCTGGTCCACAGTCCCTCAGGCTACACCTTCCCTTCCAGTTCTCTTCAGGATGTGCTAGCAGATTCACTGACCACTCTTATCTTATTGTGAGGTTCCACACTAGGTTTATCAAGCACATTCTACATCTCTTCCACTCCTAAGTCTTGTATATAGTTCATACTAGAACCAAGGTGCACAACACAGCAACCATATGGAGACACCGCCACACAGGATTCACTCTGATACACAAGTGACAGGGTCTCATAACACTCTGCAGTTCAGGATAAGACTACAACACAACAACCAGGGTCTCGACAAAGGAGAAAATACTTGCAGAAACGTGCAACAACACCTGCTAGTTCTCACTGTGTCTGTTTGATCTTGAAAGGATGGAAAACACGTGGGTGAATCATTGTGAATGAACAATCTCCCCATGAATGAAGGATGGATCCTCCCCAAATGTCCTGCAGCTCCCCCAAAACGTGAGGAAATATGAAACGTTAATGCACGAGGGAATGGGCGTACATTTTTTGGTGTTTTCTTGCCAACGGGGTCAAAACACATTCTTCTAGAATGGGTGCTTTGCCCAATTCAAATTTTTCCCATACTCTTCCCCTCCCATGCAATAACTACCTCAACCAAATTCTGGTAGCAATAAGTGGTTGGGGAAAAGACAAGAAAATGGGTAGTCACACAGTTTTGATGAGTTTCACCCAAAGGTTCAAGGTTAAACATTCCCCCCCCTCCCTATCCTTGGAAAATCATGCCCCCATCTCATTATTTGTTGCATTGACATCGCTGGTTGTGGGTTTTTCATTAAATTGCATATTTACATGATGTTTACAAACGTGAACGACTTAGCACATGAACCATAGGCATCAACCATGATCACCTATACACTGAACATTAATCAATGGTAGGGCCTTGGCCTTGAGCTCCTTGCCATGATTCCATATAATATTTACATCATATATATTCACTGCAAACAAGGTCAAAACCGGGGTGTTACAACAAACAATCACTAGTGTAGTCTAGGTACGTAGATTGCTACTAGGTACATAGATTGCTACAAAGAGGATCCCAATCTCATTCATACATAGACGAACCAAACCCTCAATAGTGATTATCTAAACTCAACATATCCTATGTTGTCCAATAATAGGGAAAAAAGAGATGAGAACCTCAAGTTCTCTCCATCTCTTTATAGAGTTTCTGAGACTTTCCATGTGTCTTGTCCATGAACGTGCATAACTTTAGGATTATCAATTTACTTTTCTTTTATTATTTCCCTTGTTCTGAGTATCACTTTTCTCCTATTGGAGTGTGTGCATGGTATTACTACTTTTTAAATAACTTAATTCAATTTCTTTTCTTCATTCACAATTAATTCCTATTTGTATTTAGCCAATTACCTAGCTTTGTGTGAGCATTATGGTTAGTAAAGTTGTTGTAATATAATTATTTCAAAACACACATTCTTACCCCTTTTCAGTGTTTTAGATTTTATTGTTACATTCTTGTTGCGAGGAGCATATTATGGGTGCCATGCTCTGTGCATGCCCTTCAAATATTCTTTTCATGGTGGGGATTGGTATGACAACTAAGACCTCGTTAACTCAGTCCAACCGACCCTATTGAGGGACTAATGGTTCCTAGGGAAGAAGGTTGAACCCTTATTGTGTGTTCCCCAATCTAAACCTCGTGAGTGATCAAATCCGTGGCCTACCCTTATGACAACATGCATTTGGAAAGCAAAAGCCTCTCTCGCTTTTCAACTTACCATGTGGAGTAGTCACTAGTCTTATATCTTCTTCGCATTCAACCCGATTACTTGATGTGGACCAATTGGAAATCACAATCCGACACCTACACATAAAATCTACGTGTATCAAATGTTTATAAAACATAAAATATTAATTGTACATTAGGTTAACATCACCTGTCATGGATACCCTGACTCAATCCGGAGTCCACTCGGTATCGACGCCACCCTGCATCACATGTACCTATATTTTTCTGTCACACTTGACAACCCATCAGAAGTACATGCTATCATAACGTTTTTGCATTTTAATCATCATTCCATCATCTCATAGCATCATAATCATCATCAAATCATATCTCATAGAATTATAGTCAACCTTAAATCATAACTCATTCTAATCATCAACAAATCATCATTTCATATCGATAACTTTAAAACACCCCACTCATTAATCAAAGCAATAGTTTCCACACACAGCTGGGTCATTCGAAACCGAATTCCCACACATAACAATGTTGTGATAATAATCAAAGTCTAAGTAAAAGTGGGGCACTAAATACACCCCCTATTTAGGAAACTTTGTCCCGGGTTTATAGGATATATAATGAGCTATTGACACAAGTATTTTCGTATATAAGTGAAGGTGAAAATGCCTTCAAGCACAATAATGTGCATAAGCCTAGCTACAATGGGGGAACTACATTGATTTAACTCATCCATCAAAACATTAATAAGAGGCACATGGAACTAAATTTTTAATAGGTTGACTTAATTTAGCTAAACAAGCATTGAACTTCCAAATTACCTCTAAAATCATGCCATGGGAATGCCACCTCAATGATGAAAGTGGGCATGTGAGAATTCTATGTGGCTGGTGAGTACAAAAGGGTGTCATCCCTTGTTTCCCAATGGATTACATCATTCTCTTCCTTATAGATTTATACGTTATGAATTGAGGACCTCGATGTTATGCCCATGGTCCTTTTGCCTCTGGTTAAATTGCAGATCATTTTTTTTGTGAACCTCATAAACTTTCATTTAACTCTACTTGAGTCACATAATCAGATCTGCCCTTTAGTACTTTCTTTTTGGAAAACCTTGGGTTCCCACTATAGAATAAGAGTGAAAATGAATTGGGCTCTCATACTAAATTGCAATGATGTGCTTATATCAAAAAATGACACACGTGACTACAATTACGAAAGTAACTGAAAGTCACAATAAATATATGGTAGTTGTAAAGGTCAAATAACTAAAATATACAATATTCATCCTCATATGAAAATAATTGTGGTTTAATGGTGGATAAGTGCATGGGGTTTCACTTAGTAAGCTTATGACATAACATCTTCTTCGTCCCCCCTTGTAGGGAAAAAATTAGGGGATAAATTTCTCCCATAGCCTAATTTTTTGTGTATTTGTCTAAATAAAGAGTCACCATTTTTTTTCTTTCTAAAATGATTCACCCAAATTATAAAGGATAAAATCTCTTCCCTTTAAATTTCACTAAAATTTTCTAGAAACTATATAAAATTATGGTTAATTTCTTTTAATATTTTTACAAATATCACCAAATATTTGATGGTTAAAATTTTAAAAGTTAGTAAGATTTGTGAAGGTTTTTGCACTTGATAAATATGGATCCTTAAAATTTTTCATGAGAATCCCCTATTTACTTTTCTATCTTTCAAAACTCAAAACTCAGTTATTGAACCCCTGCTCAATACACCTTTCCATTTTGAAAACCTCCTATTTCCACTAGAAATTATAGTTTCCTTTTAATAATCCATGACATTTTTCATATCCCTTTACATATTTATACCGCTATTATGTTGATGTTAATATATTTTTCACCTTTTAATCCTTATTATTCTTCATCCTTCCTCTTCCTTTGAGAACCACTAAATTTTTCTTTCTTAGGTCACACTTAGAGTCTCTTAGGCTTCTGCTCCTTCTCCCTTATGAAATCTCTATATCCATATCTATGAGTGAATTAACATACACCCCTCTCACTTCGTTTTTATTTATTTATTAAGTCAAAACATGTAGTGTTTGTATTGAATGAAAGACGAGGTCGTACTATTTAATAAGTTAATAAAAATCAAAATTGAAAAAGTTTTAGTTGTTGGATTCAAGGACCTTTAACATTTACAAAAAATTACATGTTGGGAAACTCTTGTAATCCTGTTAACATAACTGTGTGCTTACCTTTATATATTCTAATGAAGTGGTCTAACAACGAAAAAAAACCTTGCATTATATGAAAAACCTATGAATTTAGAAGAAATAATGCCATTGAGGTCTTCCTGCTTGACATCCACCTAAAGGAAAGGGTCCAAATTTTGATTTTTAGATGTATTTTCTCTTGGAGCTTGTTGTAGTGTCATGTCATCACTTGTCTATTCTCTTTTCTTGTTTGTCCACTTTTGTTCCTAACTCTGCCATCATGATAATATGAGACTCTAACTGTGGAATCATTAATTTGATGGTGTGTTCCAATGCAACTTAGATTTTAGCCCATTAACAAGCCATTCACCTCTAAGTCCTTTGAAGGTCAAATTTCACTTGGAATACACATACTAAAATCCCTTGTCTATCCATTTCGAACATGAACATGCAACCTATACCTAAAGAGAAGTAATACATAATTGAAACAAAAGGGAGAGAATCGAACCCTAATGTCGAGGATGCACCAAGAGAGGGCTACAACAACTAGAGTGTCAATCGATAAACATATAAAAATAAGACACAAATATAAACCATGCCAAGCTAGCTAAGGGAGAAATCTGACATAAAGCGCATGAATTCATAATACTTACCCACTTTCTTTGAATCACAACATCTTTTCGGAGTTAAATGCCATCCCTCTACCGTGCTTGGATTAAGGAGTAGGGAGTATGAGGGGGAATGCTTGATTTAATTCCCATCATGATAACTTAAAAGCCTCATGCCACTTGTACATTAACATGTGATATGTATTGTTTTTTATGGGGAAATTTTAGGGGCAAAATTTAGACCATGAGCTAATTTTCGAGGTTTTTTTCCAACCATTTACCATTTTTTTCCAATATAACAAGTACAAATTCCATAGGATTAAAATTTTTTAATAAAAAAAAATTCTAAAACTATATAAAACCCTTAAAAATTTAAATATTTTTTAAAAATATCCTCAAACATTTAATAAATAATAAAATTCACCAATAAAATTTAATAATAATAAATAATAAAATTTTGTCTTTGTAAGACTGAGGAAATCCGCTCAGGAAATGCTCGATTTTCACCTTTTCATCTTTGATGTACCTGACATACCTTAAAAGTTCTAGGAACTTGTTTGCATACTCTTCCATGGTTTGCTGCCCCAATCTCAGCTCATGAAATTCTTTGATCTTATCAGCATAGTACTCGTCGGAGAGGTACTTCTGCTTGAAATACTTCTAGAATTTTTTCCACCCAATATTCCTTTCATTAATATTTTTCACTTGTCTGAAGTGATCCCACCGTATGGATGCTCTTCCAATCAAATTGAAGACGGCTACTACAGCCTTCATATTTCATGAATAGTCTTGGACTTGGAAATATTTTCTCATCCCAAGAAGCCAAGCTTCAGCTTGTTGACCGTTCTTTATTTCACCATTGAAGGTAGGAGACCTTGCCTTCTTAAACTCATCACGTGAATGGTTTTGGTAGCACCTCTTTCTCCTATTCTTGTGAGAACAAGAACTTGAACCACTAGTGGATCCTTCAGAATCAGAGGACCCACTAGGAGATCTCTTCCACTACAAGATTTGAACCTGAAATCTGACGACAGAATCCGACGTCATCTGACATTTCGCACGGATGTGTCGGACAGCAATCAATCTACAGAATGTCGACAACAAAATATTTCTATCACCGTCGATTATCCGACACTTTGGAGTCGGAAGTCCGACTCTTGTAGTGGCGGTTATCCGACACTTCTATGCCGGATATCCGACACTTCTATGCCGGATAGGCGTCGGATTTTCGACTCATATAGTGGCGGTTATTCGACACTTCTCTATCGGATCTTCGACATCTATGAACTAAACACAAGTCGGATATCCGACCTATAAGAGTCGGATATCCGACGGTCCATATATATATTTTTTATAAGGTTTACATGATTTTAAATTTTATGGTCCCATACTTTCAACGGTAACTATGTTCAAGGCGTCGAATATCCGATGCATGGCCATTATAAATATAAATTGTTTTAAACATTTCAACATGTTTGTTGTGGAAGTGACGGACGATTGCAAAAATTATTTGTTCCTCGACGAACGTTTTCAAGAATAGTTTTATTCTTCAACAGGTGGTTGTGGGAATTTTTTTTCATCGATAGACAGTTTGCCGATAATTTGTTATTCTTCGACTTCTCTCCGTTTGACAAAACCTTGATGCGTGGAACTTGATTTTTTAAGACAACTGGTTATATTCATTAACGAAGTTTATGACAAAATGTCAAATAGATTAAATCTTCTGGATCCAAACAAAGACCACCGACAATTGCTTACTAGACTATGGGATGCAGCGAAACGAAGGGGTGATGGCAAATGTTATTGTCCATGTACTCAATGCAGGGGATTTAAGAGGATAAGAATATTGAACTCAACAACCATAAAACATTGCAGGGAACATGGACACGTTGAGGGGGGGAACGAATATCGTCCATTTTTAGGTTTAGCATTATAAACATTATTATATTCGTTTTTTTTGGTAATTGTATGTATTTTTTTTTCATATATTAATGTATACCTATTGATGTTTCCATGTATTTATATTAAAGGAAAGAAACCCTATAGCATGTCGTCCAGAGGAAGTGCTTTCAGAACAAGTTTAGGATCAGGATCATGGAGCGTGTATGTTTAATGGAGAACAAGTGAATGATCATATTGAACAAGATGATCATGTCGATGATGTAATTGAAGATGATGGTACAAATACATTGATCCATGATTCATTTAATGTTAGAATGGATGACGATGATGTTGATAATGAAAATGATGATGACTTTGATGATGTTCACGATATACCTCTTCTCGATAAGGCATATGAACCCCTTTATGAAGGCTCCAAAACAAATCTTCTCTCTACTATATTGTTGATAATGAACTTGAAGGTTATGAATGGTCTTTCAAACATTGCAATCACACGTATGCTAAGGTATCTAAAATAATCCATCACATATATGGGATCGTGATAAAGTTTATTTGCATTCCTCTAATAATTGTATAATGTATTGTTAACTCATTATTGATCATCTTACGGATGAAGAGTGTTTCGTTAATATTATTTATTTATTACATTACCATTTTTTTTTGTAGCTTGATAGCTGATTTTTTGTTACCACCATCAAATATTTTACCTCGCACATTTCGAGATTTATCCTCCATCATGAAAGAGATTGGAATGCATTATGAAGCAATTCATGCATGCCCCGATGACCATGTTATATATTATAATCAGCATGAATTTGCAACAGAATGTCTGGAATGTCATGTAAGTAGATATCGTATCGGATAAAGTAACAAAAAGGGTGCCTTAGAAGGTTCTTCGTTATATTCCCATCATTCCATGTTTTCAATTACTGTTCAGGTGTAAAAACATAGCACAATTTATGGATTACCATGCCAGGAACAGAAGTCAAGATGATGTTATCTGAATGCTTGCAGATGGTACCGCTTTTAGAGATATTGAGGAAAAGTGGCCTCACTTTAAAGAAGAACCACATAATCTTAGGATTTCTTTGGCAGTAGATGGTGTTAATCCATTTTGCAAAGATGAAACCCATTTACACGGTGTGGCCTCTTTTTTTTTATCAACAATAACATTCCTCCATGGTTGTCAATAAAGAGGGAGCACATAATGTTGTCGATGACTATTCCAGGTTTTATTGACGAAAACTTTTTTATTTATAATGTAGTTGTGGCATATCATTTGTTGTAATATGTATCTTAATTTCATATATATATATCTATTATTTTACTCTTCTGCATGGTTTATATATTTTAATGGTTCTCATAATGATATATATTTATATGTTCTTCAAATTATGAATCAGGTAAGTTCCAAGTCAAAGATATGAATGTATACATCGAACCTCTAATAGGTGAGCTAATGAAGTTATGGAATGGCATAACTATGTATGACGTATCTAGACCGATACGAAAAAGGCAATTTCAATTCCATGCAATGGTTGTATGGACAATACACGATGCCCCTGGGTTAACTTCATTTTGTGGTTTGTAATTTTAAGTTCCACTTTAATTGCATTTAATGATATGGAGTAGTTAGAATATTTTATAAATGATTATATTTGACATAGATATTCCATATGTAAATATTGTAGGTCTTCAGACAAAGGGTAAATTTGGATGTCTAGTTTGTGGTCCTAAGATAAAATATCGACGTTCAAAAAGCTTAAGAAAGGAGGTGTTTGATGAGTATAGGAATTTCCTCTTAATAATCACAGGTATAGAACAACTGAAAGAAATTTTTTCAATGGGAAGTAGGAGACTGCATTAAAACCATGGAGAATGACACCTCACCTTTGGAAGATGCAATACAATAGAAATCATCATCATGGTACGTATGGATCATTGTATATGAATTTTTATGTATTTTAATTTTTATTGTGAGTTGTTTGTTGTAGTGGCCATATTTAATTTATGATGTAATTTATTAATTATAAACTAATATTCATGATGTCCATCGTGATCATGAAGGCATTAATTGTCTTCCACGAGGAACAAAAAGTTATCCTATTCAGTTCAGCAGGTTGCCCTACTATGAGCACCTACAAATTGCTCATTTGTTTGATACAATGCATATTGGAAAGAATGTTATTGAAACCTTATGGAGACTACTAGAGCTAAGGAGGGAGAAAGATAAAGTTGTGAAAGTGTGTAAAGACATTCAAGAAAGGAACCATGCAATGAAAGACGTCATGCAATTTCATACCAATGGAGAACAAGTTAATATAAACTCAATTCCATGGATGTTTACGGAGCAACAAAGCAATGTTGTCAATGAAGTAATGCGGAAAATTAAATTTCCCACTGGTTTTTGTGCAAACTTGAAGAATATCATAACTAAAAAAGGTGATTTTGTGGGGGTCAAAACACACGATTGGCATGTCTTCATCAAGGTAATTATTATTGTTATGTCCATATAATTTTTTCTTGTTTGTATACTCTTTTTTTAATAAATGGTGTGGTTTGTATATTGATACAGTATGTTCTACCTCTCTCTCTCCTGGACAACTTCGACAACAATGTCAAACAAGTTATATATAATCTTGGTAAATACATGAGGTAACTAGCGATTACTTGCATGTGCTTAGTGTTTCTTTAATTCTCCGTATAATAATTTATATTTTTTTTTGTGCACTATTTCATCAAATATTGTAATTTAATGTTTATTTTTGTTAAATATAATTATTGGTTTGCATCACTTGTAGATGGTTGACATCTAAATAAATCCATAAAGAAGATATAATGTATCGGAGGAGAGAAATTCCTCGTCTCATGTGTGAAATGCAGAAGCATCTACCATTAGCATTTTTCAATGCACAGGAACACTACATCATACACCAAGTTGAGGAGATTGAGTTGTGTGGACCTGTGCACTCAAGGTCCATGTGGATGGTTGAGAGGCACTTGAAATTTATGAAGGGTTTGGTGAGACAACTAGCACATCCAGAGGGTTCTATGATGGAAGGATATATGGTATACCAAAACATGTTGTATGTTAGTGAATATCTTCCTATTTTAGCATCAAAGCTCAATTTACGTCGCATTTGTGATCCAAACTCCAATAACAAATTTGAAGGGGAGCAACTAAAGGGGAAAGGTATATTGAGGAAGTTGAAAGGTAATTATTAGCTACTGGATTTTTATTATATCCTTCATATTCTAATTGTATTTTCTAGTCATAATTGCTTCAATTAAGAGCATATACGTCTTTGTTCAGGAGATTTACACCTTTCTTTGATTTTAATGGTTATTGTCATTAAACAGTTGGTCAAGAATGGGATGCAATTCATTTATACATCGCAAACAATCTTGACTGGATGAAGGTATGGATTGAACGATGCGCACAATCGGGTCATGGAATATCATGGGAAGGTGTGGCTTCATTGGTAAAAGAAGCACAACGCAATGGAGATAACGATCTAATAGAAAGGGAAATCGATTTGGCATATGGTGTAAAAGATAAAATGACAAGTATATAATTAATCAAATATCCCTCTAAATCTTTATTTTGTTTGATACTTATTGAGGTACGTGTTCTTTTTTTCCATGTATTGTTGCATAAGGACTGATTGGTTGTGTAACTTTTCGTGTATTGCTTATTGCAGGTAAAACACCATAAGGCTATGGTCTGCAATGGAGGTAGATATCGGATCAAAAAACTGGATGAAATAAATAAAACATTAGATTCTGGGGTTTCGGCTGTCTTTGAGGTTACCAATGTTTCATCTAGAACTAACAGACATCTAGAAGTCTCAGAAAATCGATACTATGGGTATTTGGAAGATATTATACTGTGTGACTTTAAATCCTTTAAGGTAGTTCTATTCATTGCCAAAAGGTATAGGTTACGATTGAATCAACGTGATCTTGATAGAACTATTATTGAACATGATAATGGATTTACCATGGTAAACACAAGGTTGTTTGAGCCAGGAACAGAGCCCTATGTTCTTCCAAGCCAATGTGAACAAGTATTTTACTCAGAGGTTCCAGGTAAAGCGTGCTGGTTGTTTGTTGTGAGACACGATCCAAGGGGAAGGCCGGTAAAGTATAACCTAGATGATGGTAATGAAGAGGGTTCTCTGGAAGAAGAATATGATGACGAAGAGCATGATCAACTTGAGTTAGCTGATGATGATGATCCAATAGAATATGTCCAAGGAATAGTTGAATCAGATGATGTAGCAGACAATGCCGTTGAAGATTATTCCGACGATGACATGATGAGCGTAACTGATGATGACGACGATGATTATATGGCCAATCCTTACAATGTTGACATAGATGATGATACAAATGGTGCATCATCTTCATCATCATTGTCATCATCATCATCATCTTCCTCATGATGATGATACTCATCATCAACATCATCATCATCGTCATCCTCATGATGATGATAATCATCATCATCATCATCGAGATCATCATCATCATCATAATCATGATCATCATCATAATCATAATCATCGTCTTCATCAACATCATAATCATCATCATCATTGTCATCGTTGACATCATTATTGTCATCATCATCATCATTGTCATCGTCTTCATCACCATCATGATCATTGTCATCATCTTCATCATCATCATTTTCATCATCGACATCATCATTGTCATCATCATTGTCATCATCATTGTCATTGTCTTCATCATCACCACCATCATCATCTTCATCATCATCGTCATCATCATCATCGTTGTCACGATCAACATCACCATTGTCATCATCATCATTGTCATTGTCGACATCAACATCATAATCTTCATCATTATCGTCATCATCATCATCATCGTCGTCGTCATCATCATCATAATCATCGTCATCATCATTTTCATCCTCATCCTCATGATGATGATAATCATCATCATCATCATCGTCATCACAATCATTATCATCATCATCAGGATCATCATCATCATCATTGTCATCATCGTCATCAACATCATCATCATCATCAACAACATCATCAACATCATCATCAACAACATCGTCATCATTATCATCATCGACATGAACATCATAATCATAATCATCATCATCATCACCACCATGCTCACAAGCTCACATGCTCAGCTTTTCAATCATCCTTCAAAGATATATTTTCATTTATCCAAGATAGGGATGTGTCATTATTTAGATGGTTCTTCCCTCATTAATGTGAAGGTTCTTTATTCAAGTTAGGATATAATAAAAATATCCTAATACTATTATGGCAATTTATATAATATAAAATAACATATAATAAAAATAAAATACATATAATATAAAATAATATATAATAAAAATAAAAAAAATATAATATATAATGTTTTTGGGTGACAAGGGTTTTTTGTGCACGTTGTGATGTTTGCTCCTTTGTGGGACAAGCTTGAATGCAGACAGACCCTTCCTCATTTAGTGGGTTATTTAGGGATTCAATTTACAAACCTTCTTACCTTGCAAATGAAAAACTCGCTATTTGGGTCATGAACTTAGAATAGGGCTTCACGCCTCACCCCCTCTCATATCTGTGAGTCGCTATTATAGTGATCATTCATTTTGTAGTGCATATATAGATGTAATTATGCAATTTCTCTAGTTTTGCACAAACAGGCTTGATAAACATTGTAAATACTATATGATAGTGTTCAAGACTGCTCATACCATAAGGTTGGGAGACTATGGTATTGTTATCTCCCAAATTGACCACCGTCATTTTGGATGATAGAATGGGTAAATTTTTTTTTATTTCTATAAGTCATGGCCTTCAAAATTCAAAATCTCAGCTTTTGGCTGTTAACTAAGTATGTGAAAGTTTACTTAAGTGCCGAAACAGGCCAGTTTCGGCAGCTAATATGGTTTGCTAGAATGACTTTAGCTGCCGAAAATGTTTCCATGTGCAAAAATAATCTCATGCTTCCAAATACGCTCCAATGTCCAGCTATATGGTGACTTCATATACAACACCTTGAAGAGCTTTTATCAGCGGTACAAGATCCTTACACATGATATTATTATGACAGATTGTTATTCTTTAGATGTCTTTGTGTTTACAGGTGGCCCTTAGAGGGAACGAAACAGTTGCATCAAGCTTTGGAAAGCAATTACATTTAACAGAAGATAATGCCAGTTTCAGGCTCAGCTTCAGCGTTTTGAAGAAACTCTAAAGTCTGATCCCGAGGATCTTCAGGCTCTAGAGGGCGCAGCTGTTGCTCATGCAGAATTAGGAGAATACACTGAAGCTTTCGCTCAGAGCTACAATGGAAGAACAACAAAGATCAACAAGAGGAATTTTTTGCTGAAATTGCGTGATATTGCGGGGCAATTTTGACAGCCTTCCTGAACTCCAAATTCAAATCTGAAAGCACCAGTGGATAGCTTATGATCTGTAGATCAAAATCGACTATTTGAACATGCAAAACGGACATCGGACGGCTGAGAAAATCGATTTTTTCCAAAGGCAGTTTTTTTTTGAATTTTACAGGCTTTCGGCAGCTTAGGCGAGCCACCACAGCGCTCATTAGCTGCCGAAAAGGCTAGATTTTGGCAGCTAAAGGCGTTAACAGAAAGAATGTTAACTGTCAAAAGCCTGTTTTCACAAATTCTCTCAAATTTCGCCCAGATCGCGGATCTATTAGCTGAGATGGCAAAAGGCTAATCAAAACAAGTGCATTATGAATTATCTTATCAGTATCTAAAGGGGTTAAGAACGAGATCAAAGTCAAAGTGGTTGTTTTGTTAAGTTCAAACATCTTTTTAAGGAAACAACTCTAAGATCAAGTGCTACATCATGAAAATCAAATCTCCGAGCCTTGGAAGGCTGCTTCACTTCACCAACCATCAAGCTGTTGAAGGAGATCTCCATATCAGAATTTCCTTGTTTTTAGGGATCAGTCCCTATCTTTTTGTTTTTGATTGTCAGTTATTGTTTTAGTTGAATTAAATAGATCCACACTTTTAGGATCTGGAAACAGTTTTGTAAAGGCTTTAAAAGCCTATGAACTCATACTGAAAAGGAGGCGGTTCAATCTTGGAGAGAATTTGGCCTATGTACTGATTGCTTATCTTAATACAATCACAGTCTTCTTTTGCTGCTATTATCAGACTTTTCATCTATCTTTCTGTTCTGTACTCTGTTTAAGTTTAGCTCAGCTTTATGCTCATGAACTTGAATGAAGGAATCCTTTACTATTTAGTATGACCCTGCATTCAAATGTACTTGGTTATCTTTGACCCTGCATTCCATGTACTTGGTTATCTAAAATAGTATTCTTCATACCACTCACTGTTATATTACATCTGATTTATAGTTTCTAAAAGCACTGGCTCATTAAGATGTTCTGATAAGTTAATCTCTTCATTGTGCTTTCTTGGTATCCCATTGATCCACCTACTGAAAACATAATTTCTAAGTTACCAAGCATACTCAGCCATAACCACTGAGTAGTTTCTTGGAGAGCTAACAGGTATAAATACGATGTCCTAAGTACTAAGTCTGCGTTGATATTTAAAGGGTGGCGAAACCATAGGATAGAGGGTTTAACATATGACTTGGTTGGTATATGGTATAATGTTGATTCCATAAACTATGGTGAGGGTTTGTGCATGCATTAATGGTCACTAGCTGAGGGTTTGTGCATGCGTTAATGGTCACTAGCTGCTTGTGCAATATGGGTTTTGGCATTTTGGCTTAGTGTGGCCTCTGTGCATTTGGAGAAGGGAGATGACCCCATCGATTCGTAGGTAAGCTAGATCGAATCTGTGTAAAAATGCATTGCTTCATTGTATTCTCCATGACATGTTCATGCTTTTCATGCCATCATTGGTTTGTCTGCAGGTGAACGCGAAGGCGCTCCAGGGTTTGAACAGGCTACACTATCAATTTGGGATTTCTTCTTCATGGCCATGGTAAGCATGCTAGCAAGATTTGCTTGCCTCCTCTCGTTCTGGGCATTTCTGAGTTGGAAAAATTTACTGGGTTGGAGTTTCGTGTGGCACTTGTTGACTCTACCTTTGGGGTTTATAATGTAGCCTGCTCTGGTTTTTAATGGACCCTTTTTGGGAGGTTTGGCATCTTTGGGCCATGGCTGCACCATTACTTGTAATGGTGCCATAGCTCACGACTTTGCCATTTAACATTTTTAATAGTTTGACTGTTGTAAAAGAGGCTTCGTGCCTCACTGTGTAAATACATTGCGCGTTAGATTTTATGTAAGGACTGCAATGTGATTTGGTATATACGATTTCATTCGACGTTTATAAAAGATTACAATATGTAAATATTTTGGACTGTGTAGTAGATTTAATGCTGCGTTTTGAATTGCTGACTTACTGGGTTTGAATCGTGGCTTTCATCCTGTGGGATTTACTCTATGCATTAATAATGGTTTTGGTTTGGGAGTATGCATGACAATCTGATTTTATTGTTTGTAAATTAAGTCGGGAAAGCTTCTAGAGCTCGGGGTGTTATGCCATGGGCTATGCCATTGTAGTAATGGTGCCATATCCCATTGGCTTGCCATCATATGCTCTGTGTTGGCGTTAAAATGGAGACTGTGTTTTTAGCCAGAGTATAGAACTTTTGGATTTGCATTAGCTCAATGTGGGTGCACAGAGGTTAAAACATCCACTCTACAGGAGGTTACTCATTGAGGCATCATTTGAAGCATGCTTACACTATTTTATACACCATTTCATGAGAGATATTACATGCTTGAAGGTTACTCATTGAGCTGGTCCATTTCATGAGAGATATTACATGCTTGGCAGGTGATGCAGGCACCAACTGCCATAACTCTATGCAGACCTTAGTTTTACAAAAACCCTGTTCATAAAATGAATTTCAGGAAAACCCTTAATTTCTCTCTTCCCTCTCTGTCCTTCTCGAGCTACCCAATCTTCTGCGAGCTGCCTCACCTCAAAATGAGCTAACAAAAAGCTCCTTGAGCTAACCTAAGCTACCTAACTAAATGATTTGGATTTGCATTAAATAAACCTCTATGTCTAGTCTAATTATGTTTACATATCCTATAATTAAGGAGCAGAGTCCTTAATAAACTCAACTGACCCCTACGAGTCATCAGTGACTCATTTCCAAACTAACAACTCTTATCCAAACATTTACAAGTGGAAAGGACAAGTGTCCTCTTCCAGATTATTCAATTTTTAATCAAGATAAAATAATTTACAAGTGTTGAGACCTTAGGTCTCTCAATTCATATGACTTTGATCAAGCCATGGATGAATTCGTTTCCATGAGCCTATGCTCCTGCATCACAAAGCAAGTTGTGTTTTACTCCAAATAGTGTTATGATGTATAGGAATCCTACAAATCTAATTGACTCAACAATGAAGTAGGTTTAGAGTCTAGATGTTTATATTTCTAGGTTAATTTGTTTTTTGAATTGAAGTGTCATGTGTGTGGCCTGTGCATTCCCACATTCACTTGGTCAATTTAGTATGGATTGGGACGAATTGACCATTTTGTTACCGATCCATTCAGTCATACCCTGATTTTCCTGGTTCAGTACCAAACTTGTCACTCCAATCGTTTCAAAGGCCGAGTTAGCTCAGTTGGGGGTCAACTCGGTTGACTCAGGAACCTCGGTAGAAAAACACTTGATTAAATCTGCAACTATTATTGTTGAAAAGGGGTTAGGCCAATAAAAGGAAAATGAAATGTTAGGAAAAGGAAATGCAAGCAATAATAAGTGAGAATGGAAAATTGTATGTAACTAAAAGAGGGGCATACATAAGATTTCTTAAGGCATACATAAATTTTTGCATACAATCCCATTAGTATCATAAATTATGGGAAAGATAAGAAAAATATCCCTACACAAATATTAACCGATAAGTATGGTTTTGGTGTTTCATTTGGAGAATAAAATCCTATAACAATAGTTGTTATTATGAATCTTAAAGGGTCCTAGATGAGATCTGTGCACTTTTAGGCAATTCAACTTTCAAGCAAAAGAAGCCAATAAAAATATCCTAATACTATTATGGCAATTTATATAATATAAAATAAGATATAATAAAAATAAAATACATATAATATAAAATAATAATAAAATACATATAATATATAATAAAAAATGACAAGTGTATTTGGACATTGTCGGGACTCGTTTCATTTTGGACAGTTCAGTTCAATTTGGAGGTTTTTGTGAATTTGGGAGTAGGTCCGGTAGACATGGCAGACAACTCTGTTGACCCGTGGCAACAAGAGCTCAACATCTTCTCCTCATCGAAAATTATCAGTATACCGTCCCCGAACACAGTGCAGAACACGCTAGAAAATTAGACAGCTGGAACCGAGAGTAGGGTTTCGGTTTCTCCGCCAGATGAAGAGCTTCTAGGTGTGTTCGCAGCATAGCCATTAAACCCGAACTTAGGAGGAGGCTCGTACTCATTATTCCACTCCATCCAACCTATGATTTTGACTAAATAAACTATTTCGATAATTGTACCTACATCTTCTTTGATGGGGCTTCAGCCAATCAAATTGGAGGTATAGGTGTTCATCTTTTGATCACCCATGACCACTATTTTTGCTTCAAATTAGGTGTTGGTCTGAGTACAAACACCCGATTTGAACTACTTGCTTTATGGAATCTCCTTTATTGTACTAAATCCATGGTCCTTCCCACTCTGCACATTCATGGTGACTCCACAGCCATCATTAATTGGTTCAATAGAAGATCATAACTAACTTTACTTGCAATTGATGGTTGGTGTCAACTTATCCGTGATATGGAACCTTACTTCATCTAGCTAAAAGCGGTTCACATATTCAGAGAACAAAATACTAAGGTTGATATCTTAGCCAAGGAAGGATTAACCATGGCCTCAGGCCATTTTCAGTTTACTGAATTCACTGATGGTGAATGTACTGGTCAAGGCAGTTTCCAACTTTTCTAGCCCTTAGCACTTGAGTCTTTTATGTGATGTTGCTATTAACATCCTTTGGATGATTGAGGTGGATGATCCCATCATATTACTGATCTCTCTTATTTATTGCTTCTTTGGATTAGCTACTTCAGTATTAGACTTGAATTATCAGTTTGTTGAAGGTTAGCAATGTGGATGTAGTCAAGATTCCTAGATTAGAGGTGTTACCTTTGAATGTTTGTCCAGTATTCCTGTGAAGCTGATCAATTGTATTCCTTTGGGTTGCCTTAGGGTTGAAAATTAGTATGGGAAAACAAGTTAGCGTTGCCTCAGGGTCGAAAATTAATATGGGAAAACAAGCATCATCAAGACAAGCTAAAAAGAATAAATCGGCAAATATTACAGACTGATATAAATGTATTTAACATGCCAACTAGCTAGATCTAGAAATGCCCACTCTTCACCACCACTGGGAAATATGCCTCTGAAGTGCCGGCTTATGCACTTCAGAGTAGCACAGAGGTTAAAACATCCACTCTAAAACTAAAATCATCTACAACATCACAAAATCATTCATGGGAAAACTAAAAACCACTTAGAGGAGATATGTTCTTTGAAGGAGATAGTCCATTAAAGTAGAACCTCCAGGTTTTGTATAGACATATATTGGCATAAATTGCAGTGTTATATGTGATGCATATGCATAACATATCATCTCAAGCTTGACAACGTTGAAAGGATAAAGTACAATGGCCACAAGCATACATTTGAAGCTTATGAAGCCTACCCAATTCATGTTAGCAAAAGGCAATGCAAGCAATAAGTTAGAATGGAGACTTGTATGTAACCAAAAGAGGGGCATACATTAGAATTTTTAGGGCTACCAAATGCCCACACCTATTAACAAAACTCATTCTTGACAAGATTTTTCTTTAACAAGTTATTGGCTTACAAGTCTTTCAAAGTTTTTTTTCTTATAAGTCTTTCCACGTTTTTTTGCTAGTATTTTGCTATGCTTATGCCAAATTTTTGTTTGGCCACGGTGCAGGTAGAACCAAACAGGTATTTGTCAGACTTGTCTTCCTCCAGCAAAGGGAGTTTGGGAAGGCTAGAGGAAACTGAGACATCCAGTAGGTCTACATGGGCTAGATCAACTAGATGTCAGAAGATCAGAAGAAAATTCGACAAACACATGAATTTTTTTCTCCAAGGAGGGGGGTCATGTTCCTATGATGATGAGACAGTGGGAGACATCGACGTGCCCTTAAGGTACCAACACCTAGTGAAACAATGGGTGCCTAGCGATATTCCTAAAGTAAACACTAATTTTTGTGTGAATGAGATGATATATAGAATTGCACCGTCCTCATTGCATGGATTGGGCTTGTTTTACATGGACGACATAAAGGTTGGATACAGTAGATGTATAGAATTGATGGAGTATGTTGGACCCTGTTACAACTACAGTGATTGGATGCACCTGGTCCAATATACACAAAGTATGTGTAGATATGGGTTGTCAGCGAATTATATACAACTGAAAGACAAAGCTCAAAATAAAGGAGCAACCATGTATATGGATGGAAGGCCAAAAACAACCGGTAATATTGTGAGGTTTATAAACAGTACACAACCAGGGTCTACATTAAAGCAACCCAATTGCATATTTGAGTCATGTGAAGGAAACCATGTCTTTGTATGTGCAATTAAATCAATAGCTGTTGGCGAAGAACTGCTTATTGATTACAATTTGAACCGTGTAGATACAAACAATGTTAGTATGGTTGTGGTACAACAAACAATTTATAAGTCCTTTTATTAATTATTTTAATGTCTATAGGAATTTTTGTTCGCATATAATTGAAATTATCTACTTAATTTCATGTTTCCTTATGTAAATTTTAGTATGCTTTTGATGCAGGGTTCTCTCAAGGGCACCTCCATCTCCGTAGATGTTTGTTGACCCGAGTCAAGGCAGCATGTATACATCGATATTGCCAATGTAATATTAAATTTTAGGATGGACATACATATACGTTGTTATGTATTTTCATTAGTATATTAGGTTCGTTTATATAATATTAACGATTTTCCATGCAGAGTGTTGATCAGGGAAGCCAACCGGCTATTGATCAGCTGACTACAACATCAAGGCAACAACCAAACATGAATGTAATTCTCCATTTCAAATACTTTAAAATCGTAAACATGTCTATCGTGATGCATTATGTTTATTTTGTTATGTATTCTTTTGTTTTTATGGTTGCGTTCATGATGGTAATGTTGTCTACCTTTTTTGCAGATTGACTGGGGAAACTCCCTTGCTGTTGATCAGATGGATAGAGACTCGAGGCAACCATTTAACCTAAATGTAATTCCACATTCTAGATACTTCAAAAATGTAAAAATATAAAACATGTAGCATAGTGTTTATTTTTGTTTTTGTTCTGTATTTGTTAGCTTATACATATTGCGTTCATTGTGAAGAGGTTCTCTACTTTTTTTGCAGGTGGCTGATCGAGGTAAATCCCCATCTGTTGATTAGACCATGCCCTTGGCTAGGCTTCAGGTAATCCTAGATGTAATCCCTAATATAATTATTTGTGCACACTATATTTTCAAAGACTAAGCAATTTTTTATATATTCCAATTGCAGACAGGGGATTCCGTTTATGAAACGATGTCTCAAAACTCTTTACAGAATGAGGTCTCTCGGTTGATGAGAGATAGTGAAATTAGAGAGTCTGTAGACCCGTTGAGGGTGCTACAAAGGAAAAGAGAAAAACAAAATGAGGAACTGGTTCGTCTGACATTGGTAGTTCCACTAACAGAAGGGCTCGAACAAAAACTTCAATTGTTGTTACAACAACGTAAACAACTGGACGTACGTTATTGAATAAAAATGTAATTTCATTTATAAAAACTTTATAATATTTGATTTTATATGCTGTTGAACTTATAATACAACGGGTTTAATTTACAACATGCTATGGAGATTATCAGTGGTGGTCAAGGCAATGTTGGTCCCATTGACCAAACCATTCCACGTACACCACATACTGCTCCCATATTGTCCACTGAGCAATCGACAACACACTTTGTGACACCACCAAGGGTAGCGGAGGGTGAAGCTGATGGTGCCCCACCCACAACAGATGTTGTAGAAGAAGGGGTGGATGCAGGGCTAGATAGAGATGTGGAAGCATTTCCTGGATATTCTCGTGTGACTAGCATTGGTTCAATAAAGTGTACATTTTTGGTGAATGAAGAACTAATTCCAATAAAGATAGAGAGGATTCCAGGTCATTATATATTGTTCAATTTATTTTTTATAATTTGTGTCTAATATACCGATAATATTTTCTAATGTTCACTAATGATGGCAATAATGTTTTGCGGGAAATGATATATTTTATAAACATCTATATGATTTGGCCTTGGATATCTTCGGGCCCACCATCCGCACAATGTGGAACAGGCAGCCAAAAGATTTAAAGGATGATTTGACTAATCACTTGGTTAGTCTGTTCGAAAAAGATACCTTGATACATCGAAGGTACTACAGAAGGCTGAAATTGTCCGAGACCAATATAGGGTTTACCTAGAAAAGAACCCTAGGTATGAGCGCCCTCCAATGATTCCATCTATGGAGTGGAAAGCCCTGGTGGAAGATGGAAAAGAGAAGGGCCTGAGAAAATCAGGAAAGATACCACCAGGTGGAACAGGGAAGTATGTAATTCATTCCAAAATGTAGTGGTAAGCCTTATTATTACTAGTTTTTATATCAATTTTGGTACATAGACTAATTTATTTAAAAACTTAATTAGGCTCTCAGACACATCTAAGGCCACAAAGGCAAGAATTGAAAAAATTGGCCAACACAAGCTTGGGCCTGGTGGTTCCTCGAAATTGGCGGCCCGATATGTAAGTATCGCAAAACCCGAATATGCATCCAAATATCATACAGATTATTATTTTTGTTTTGTTCTGACAAAAGGCTTTAAAATTAATGACATCATGCAAATATGAAGGCCGACCGGTTCAAAGAATTGCCCAGTGCGAATTACATGAAGCTTGGATTCGAACATGGCTTTGACGTCGTTGTTGAACGCCGAAGAAGCTTGTTTGTGAATACTACACGATCTTCTGCTGATCCATCTAGTGACTAGGTTTGTGAAAACCATATAGTTTAATGATAATTTATTAATGCTCATGCAATTTGTTCCTTATAAATAAACTAACATAAATTATTTATTCCTTTTTGTGCAGGAAAGCAACGATCCCGTTCATGTCGAGGATGAAGTACATGACCAACCAAACGAAGATCATGCTTCTCATCGTGGTAATGAATTTATTAATGTGTTACTATTTTTTATAGACCAATGCATATGATGAACATTAATTCTAATTCTACACAATTCAACTATAGAACATGTAGCTGCAAATCATAACACGGAACAGGTTGGGCCCGTACGAGATAATGTTGAACATGTTGATGTGCACATGGCAGGTAAAAACACACATTTGTAATGTTTTTTTAATGAATTACTTGTATTTATCAAAATATAAATATATTAATGAAAGATTTTGACATTATTGCAGAAATTCATCGCCCCTCGCCTGAAGTTCAACCTTCTAGCAGACTAGTAAAGATACCGATGATCAGATTCCCGAAGATGTGACTCTAACTAAATATTTAGAGAGAAGAAAAGTAAAAAGGAAGTGACTAAACAAATTTTCAGTAATTCTTATTTATAAAAAAAAAATTAATGCTTTTTCCTCTGTTTTATGAATGAATGCTTTACTGAATTGTTTACTAATATTTTTTTCTACCATTTACTAAATTAATGTTTTAATGAATGGTTTTTTCAGCTGTTGAATGATTGAATGGTTTAATGAATGTTATAAAGAATGATTTAATGCAAGCATTTTTCAACTATTGAGTGAAATAATTTGCATTGTGAAAATAGTGAAATAAATTGTTATTTGCAAGTATAGGCATTGGGTTTGGGGAGTTGAGAGTGATGTGAGGGGGGGGAGGGGCCATAAGAGCTTCCACCTTCACGTGGTTGGTCCTGTTTAGTAGAGAATATTAAATTATTCTTGAAACAGAGAGGAGTTCAATGAATGGTAAGGAAGAATACATTAAAAAACATCTATTTCTATATTTTTACTGTGTAATTTTCACTATTGCTATTTGACTCCTCCATTGGAACTTGTTGCAGATAGCGTTGAGAAACATTTCCATAGTTAAGAGGCAAGAAATGTAGTTTTGATTAGATCGATGGCCTTATATACATAGTATTTTTGGTTATCCATGTTTTATCAGGTGATATATTCTTACTAATTCTAATTTTTTGCTTACATAATTTATGTTAGATCATTATATTTTAAATTCCTTGATTAAATTAAGCAATTGAGTGTCATTTAATGTTGCTTGAGGATTTTAAAGAACTCAACTACTTGAATTGAATTAGTAAATGATAGATGTTATATAACATGTTTATATAAATGGTTGGGCATGATAGCTTTGGAGATAGATTGTTTGAATACTTGGTCAATTGTAGCAAGATGCATTTATTTTCGCAACACACTCATGTATTCATTTTATGTTTTCAAGATGATTTTGAACAAATAATGGCTTGTTTCTACATCATAAGTACACATTCAATGTTTTCAAGATGCTTTTGAACAAATAATGGCTTGTCTCTACATCATAAGTCCACATTCAATAGCCTTTGCAGCAAGAGTTTTTATATACCGAAAAACTAACATTCATTCTTTACTTGTTTATGGATTTTGCAATCCTGTAGATGCAAGATGTGGACAATGGTACACTATTAAAATGGACTCTTCAAAGGTTACCTTGGAAAATAGAGCAAATCTTCTTCAATGAGCTGAAGTTCATGTGTGTGCTTTTGATATAGAGACAACCAAGGTTCCTTTCAAGTTCCTTGATGCCGAATATGACATGATAATGACGATTTCACACATGGTGGATGGGCAAGGCTATCTTATTAAAAATTGAGAGGTAAAAACACTTGGCATTGTTTTATGCCCATTGGCTAGCCTATCCTTTGGTTTGGGATTTCTTTTAGCTATGTTTTGGGATTTTTATTGTTTGCAGATTGATGTTGCATTGATTGTTATGAACATCGTTGCTCTTCTTTAGTTTTCCAATTCCTTTTCATTTGTTTCCTGAGTGTGTAGGGGTGGGGAATTGAAGACTTGGAGTACACTCCAAAACCAGAATTTGAAGGAAATTTCAAAGTAGCAAATGTGCCAAATGAGGTATATCTGCCATTTACTGTTTACCCTAAGACTATAATTCTGAAAACAAGTATTGATCCCCTGGAAGTTTGCTAGACTATTCTACTGTACTATTCTACTGGTTGTTTGGAATTTGCAAGAGTGAAGTTAAATATCTACTGTACATTATTAATAATGATTTAAGGTAACATACTCTATTGTTTCTTTGTCTCTTTGCTATATGAAGTGGTTATGTATTTGTAGGATTCAATCTTATTCTATATCCGTTCCTTGAGCAAAGCTAGACTATTCTAAAAGTATTGAATGCCTCTTGGTCAGCGAGTTTATTTCTGTTATTTTTTTATCTTAGTTGTTTCCTTTGGTCCCCTCTGTTTAGAGACTCTATAGGTTTAGTGTCCTCCATTATTAAGATTGGGGATGTAAAGCACTCTTTGCATGAGAGCTCTTTCTTATACAGGGAGAAACTTATGCAGATACTTATACAATTAGCACAATGCATATGAAGGATAAACACAATTCTTTAGACCCATTTCATCTTAATCATGTTATAAAATACCACCGTTTAGAACTTTATTCAACTCAAAATGGAGGTCAGGGACACAGACAGTGTATGGGGATTGTTTCATTCCACTTTCCAACTAATAGTCTCACCCAGAGAAGCACTGCATTATGTTCAACTACGAAAACTTGATTGCAAGCAACCTTTCTCCGACTCTCTTGAAAGCCAAGTCACATAGGCCATTTCTAAGTGGGTAAGTTGGAACATGTGGGCATGGGATTACGCAACCTTTGTACATGTGGTTCACACTATCGTGAAGTTGTGTTGTAATCACCTACCCTTAGCACATGTAATGTCTCTAGTTAAGGAACATTCTCTTAAAGTGTTCATGGATTGGTTAGATTGGACTTTGTCTTGTTAAATGGTCCACTTGTAGACTTAGTACAGGGTTTGCTTGTAATTACTCTCTTCGTTATTCCATAAATAGAAAGGAGGGTGCTTCTCTTGAGGATATTGGGTTTTCTATTTTGTGAAAAGTAAAGTTAAGAGTAAAGTAGTTGTGATAACTATATGTGCAAGGATGAAATATATACTTGACATAGAATCCTCTAGTTTGCTACCAGGATTCCTTCAGCAGTCAAATTCTAGGCTGAAACCATGTGGCCGTAAGTGAAATCTTTGGATTTTTTTTTTTTAAAATCCATCAACAGGCGTCACTTTTCTGATGTTCCTCCGACACTCCGGCCAACCCATTTGACGATTGTGCCATGACTCTGACGCTTCCTCCCGTCGGACGACCGATGGTTAAAGTGTCGGACTGCGTCGGAAGGCCGACTCTTTTAGTGTTGGAGTGCATCGCAGTACTGACATTTTCTAAATTAAAAACAGATGACATCGCCATTTCTCAAACACTTTTGTCCATCGGACAATTGACGCTTCAGGGGTCGGATGACGTCGGATTTCTGACGGTTTATGCAATTTTGGTTGCCACTTCGGAAGGAATAACGGTCGAATATGCGACACAATGGTCTGTCAGAGCTTCGAACCTTATTAGTCAATGGTCAAAGATCCAACGTTATGCCACCGACAGCAAAAAAAAAGTGTATGTGTCGAATACCCGACATGTTAGTGTCAAATTTCAGACATGGTAGCCATTGGATTTTGGCCTCAAATTCTGTAGTGTTCCTTCTTCTAACAATGCTCTTACTTCCTTCTATTCTTATTGTCCGGCCCCCATAGTTCATCCGCCTCTGATTGTCTGTCAAAATTTGCAGCATGGTTGCATTCAGCTGATTCTACTCCTATTGATCCTTAACCAATCTTTCATTATATGCCCTATAGCTTTGCATCTCCACCCTTAGGCTTCTCATGGTGGGTACAAAATATGGGGGAGTATCTTGAAATATCCTCCCGTTAGGTTCCATCTCAGCATTTCTAACTTGAACATTCTCCCCCATAGCATCTTCCCGTGCTCATAGGGATCCCGTGTATCATTCATGTCATAGGTTCTCATGGTGGAGCCAACAACCCACTTTTCCAATATGGACTATGACTCTGCAAAATGTGTTATCAACACCATTTGTTAGATAATTTCATAATCAAAACCACTTACCCACCACCCATGGCAGTTTTCTCTTGTTACATACTTGACCATATGTTGAAATCGTTTACCAATAACTTTGTTAATGGTTCAACTTGGACCCTTTTAGTCCCAGTGCTGCAACCCGCAGCTCTATTAAACCACAATCTAGATGTTATTTTCTTTTTTAACTGCTCGTTCTGGCCCATCCAAGTCCAATGCTGCAACCAACAGCTTTGATACCACTCTGTCACGTACTCATACCTCGACTATCATACAGAATTAAAAATTTTATACATAACCTTTTCGTTCTTTGAAACACAGGGCATGGCCGTGAAACATTCCTCAACATTCCTATTTTGATATCACACCGTCACATTATTTTTCGTCCACCATTGATCAATTCAACGATCTACAAAGAAATATCTGAATGACAGGAAAAATTACGATGAAAAACGATGGTCACCATCTGTTTCGCATTTGGGAACAAATCAACGACTGAGAATCAACCTGTAAGAATCAATAGTGCGGAAAAAATGAGTTGCAGAATTGAGAAAACAAAAATTGTGATCCCTACATCCCCCATCCCGCATGCAGAATAGACCGTTGTGAAAAGGTGAGTTATGGAAGGAAATATGCAAAGCCACATTCTGCATCCCGCATCCTGCAAATTGCGAAAAGGAGAATTGCGGAAGGAAAACTACGGAAAACCGAAATTCACCAAAGGAAATTTCCACATATCGCATCTCTCAAGTTGTAGAACAGAGAATTGCAGAAACAGACTTGGCAGAAAGATGTTTCCTGAATTCCGCATCTTGCCTCCGGAATAGACCATTGCGGAAGGAGAATTCTGTCCAGAAATTCGACTTGCTAATCGAAGTCTTGGATAGATTTGGCCATTTAGGCCATCACTAATTGAGCAATCTAAGCCCCGCAACTTAATGCAAAAATGCATTGAAAGAACATACACGGATGCATACAGTTGCAATTATATAGTGGAACAATTCATCCATTCAATACGTTAAACATGTTCATCATATTTCATCAAGCAATGAGAAATGCAGAGGTTAACATAGATAAGAACACTTATCTTTGAAAGAAGTTTGTTCATCAACCAGCTATGTTGTTGCAACGTTCCACCCAACCATAGTCCAGTGTGCTCATAAATCTCTCCCACTGCCACTCCCGAGCTGGGCATGATTTCCCCAAGGAATAAGGAAACACTAGCAGACTCACACATAGCTAAGGATACACAAGAACTCAGCTAAGCCAACATAGTTAGGTTTATCAGGATGCAAGCAACAAGCCAATATATTGCTGGGCTTATCAGGCTAATAAGCCAAGCCAACTAATAGTTGGGTTTATCATATTGCACACTATCAAACCAACACTTACATAAAGGACCAGCCAAGCCAACATATGGGTTTATCATGCTAAACAACCAAGCCATCTCACTACTAGGTTTATCAGGCTACTCAGCCAATCCAACATTCACAGTTGGGTTTATCAGACTGTTGAGTCAGGGATCACACAACGCCAAACAAAACAAGACAAATCCAAGCCAACATATGGGTTTATTGGGCTATCAGCTAAGCCAACAAATGGGTTTATCAGGCTATCAGCCAAGCCATCCTTCAAGTTGGGTTTATCATAATTCTAAGGCAATGGATAGGAAGAACTGCTAACATAGTGAGCTCATCCATACAACTAAGGACACCTTCACAAGACCTATCTGGCCTGGAAACCACTTTTCCTACACACCCAACACAAGGAAGTGTCCCCTTCTTTGCCATAGTCCCTCAGGATACACCTTCCCTTACAGTTCTCTTCAAGATGTGCTAGTAGATTCACTGACCACTCTTATCTTATTGTGAGGTTCCAAACTAGGTTTATCCAACACATTATACGTCTCTTCCACTCCTAAGTCTTGTATATAGTTCAGACTAGAACCAGGGTGCACAACACAACAACCACAGGGAGACACCGCCGCACAGGGTTCACTCTGATACACAAGTGACAGGGTCTCATAACACCCTGCAGTTCAGGATAACACTGCAACACAACAACCAGGGTCTCGACAAAGGAAAAAATACTTGCAGAAACGTGCAACAACACTTGCTAGTTCCCACTGCGTCTATTTGATCCCAGAAGGATGGACAACGTGTGGGTGAATCATTGTGAATGAACAATATCCCCGTGAATGAAGGATGGATCCTCCCCAAACGTCCCGCATCTCCGCCAAAACATGAGGAAATATGAAACATTAATTCACGAGGGAATGGGCGTACGTTTTTTGGTGTTTTCTTGCCAACGTGGTCAAAACATGTTCTTCTAGAATGGGTGCTCTTCCCAATTCGAATTTTTCCCATACTCTTCCCCTTCCATGCAATAACTAACTCAACCAAATTCTGGCAGAAATAAATGGCTGGGGAAAAGACAAGAAAATGGGTAGTCACACAATTTTGATGGGTTTTACCTAAAGGTTCAAGGTTAAACATTCCCCCTCCTCCCTATCCTTGGAAAATCATGCCCCCATCTCATTATTTGTTGCATTGACATAGCTGGTTGTGGGTTTTTCATTAAATTGCATATTTACATGATGTTTACAAACATGATTGACTTAGCACATGAACCATAGGCATCAACCATGATCACCTATAAGCCGAACATTAATCAATGGCAAGGCCTTGGCCTTGAGCTCCTTGCCATGATTCCATATAATATTTACATCATATATATTCACTGCAAACAAGGTCAAAACCGAGGTGTTACAACAAACAATCACTAGTGTAGTCTAGGTACATAGATTGCTACTAAGAGGATCCCAATCTCATTCGTACACAGACGAACCAAACCCTCAATAACGATTGTCTAAACTCAACATATTGTATGTTGTCTAATAATAGGGAAAAAAGAGATGAGAACCTCAAGTTCTCTCCGTCTCTTTATAGAGTTTCTGAGACTTTCCATGTGTCTTGTCCATGAACATGCATAACTTTAGGATTATCAATTTACTTTTCTTTTATTATTTCTCTCGTTCTGAGTATCAATTTTCTCCTATTTGAGTGTGTGCATGGTATTACTACTTTTTGAATAACTTAATTTCTTTCTTTTTCTTCATTCACAATTAATTCCTATTTGTATTTAGCCAATTACCTAGCTTTGTGTGTGCATTATGGTTAGTAAAGTTGTTGTAATCTAATTATTTCAAAACACACATTCTTACTCCTTTTTAGTGTTTTAGTTTTTACTGTTACATTCTTGTTGCGAGGAGCATATTATGGGTGCCATGCTCTGGGCATGCCCTTCAAATATCCTTTTCATGGTGGGGATTGGTATGACAACTAAGACCTCGTTAACTCAGTCCAACCGACCCTATTGAGGGACTAATGGTTCCTAGGGAATAAGGTTGAACCCTTATTGTGCGTTCCCCAATCTAAACTTCGTGAGTGACCGAATCCGTGGCCTACCCTTATGACAACATGCATTTGGAAAGAAAAAGCCTCTCTCGCTTTTCAACTTACCATGTGGAGTAATCACTAGTCTTATATCTTCTTCACATTCAATCTGATTACTTGATGTTGACCAATTGGGAATCACAATCCAACACCTGCACATAAAATCTACATGTATCAGATGTTTATAAAACATAATATATTAATTACATTAGGTTAACATCACCTGTCATGGATACCTTGACTCAATCTGGAGTCCACTTGGTATCGATGCCACCCTGCATCACATGTACCTATATTTTTCTGTCACACTTGACAACCCATCAAAAGTACATGCTATCATAACGTTTTTGTATTTTAATCATCATTCCATCATCTCATAGCATCATAATCATCATCAAATCATATCTCATAGAATTATAGTCATCCTTAAATCATAACTCATTCTAATCATCATCAAATCATCATTTCATATCGATAACTTTAAAACACCCCACTCATTAATCAAAGCAATAGTTTCCACACACAACTGGGTCATTCGAAACCGAATTCCCACACATAACAATGTCATGATAATAATCAAAGTCTAAGTAAAAGTGGGGCACTAAATACACCCCCTCTTTAGGAAACTTTGTCTCGGATTTATAGGATATATAATGAGCTATTGACACAAGTATTTTCGTATATAAGTGAAGGTGAAAATTCCTTCAAGCACAATAATGTGCATAAGCCTAGCTACAATGGGGGAACTATATCCATTTAACTCATCCATCAAAACATTAATAAGAGGCACATGGAACTAACTTTTTAATAGGTTGACTTAATTTAGCTAAACAAGCATTGAACTTCCTAATTACCTCTAAAATCATGCCATGGGAATGCCACCTCAAGGATGAAAGTGGGCATGTGAGAATTCTATGTGGCTGGTGAGTACAAAAGGGTGTCATCCCTTATTTCCCAATGGATTACATCATTCTCTTCCTTAGATATTTATACGTGATGAATTGAGGACCTCGATATTATGCCCATGGTCCTTTTGCCTTTGGTTAAATTGCACATCATTTCTTTTGTGAACCTCATAAACTTTCATTTAACTCTACTTGAGTCACATAATCATATCTACCCTTTAGTACTTTCTTTTTGGAAAACCTTGGGTTCCCACTACAGAATAAGAGTGAAAATGAATTGGGCTCTCATACTAAATTGCGATGATGTGCTTATATCCAAAAATGACACACGTGACTACACTTACGAAAGTAACTGAAAGTCACAATAAATATATGGTAGTTGTAAAGGTCAAATAACTAAAATATACAAATATTCATCCTCATATGAAAATAATTGTGGTTTAATGGTGGATAAGAGCATGGGGTTTCACTTAGTAAGCTTATGGCATAATATCTTTGTAGGGAGAAAATTAGGGGATAAATTTTTCTCATAGCCTAATTTTTTGTGTATTTGTCTAAAAAAAGAGTTATCATTTTTTTTCTTTCTAAAATGATTCACCCAAATTATAAAGGATAAAATCTCTTCCCTCTAAATTTCACTAAAATTTTATAGAAACTATATAAAATTATGGTGAATTTTTTTTTCATATTTTTACAAATATCACCAAATATTTGATGGTTAAAATTTTAAAAGTTAGTAAGATTTGTGAAGGTTTATGCACTTGATAAATATGGATCCTTAAAAAATTTCATGAGAATTCCCTATTTACTTTTCTATCTTTCAAAACTCAAAACTCAATTATTGAACCCCTACTCAATACACCTTTCCATTTTGAAAACCTCCTATTTCCACTAGAAATTATAGTTTCCTTTTAATAATCCATGACATTTTTCATATCCCTTTACATATTTATACCGCTATTATGTTGATGTCAATATTTTTTTCACCGTTTAATCCTTATTATTCTTCATCCTTCCTCTTCCTTTGAGAACCACTAAATTTTTCTTTCTCAGGTCACACTTAGAGTCTCTTAGGCTTCTGCTCCTTCTCCCTTATGAAATCTCTATATCCATATCTATGAGTGAATTAACATACACCCCTCTCACTTTGTTTTTATTTATTTATTAAGTCGAAACATGTAGTGCAGTGTTGGTATTGAATGAAAGACGAGGTCGTACTGTTTAATAAGCTAATAAAAATCAAAATTGAGTAAGTTTTAGTTGTTGGATTCAAGGACTTTTAACATTTACAAAAACTTACATGTTGGGCAACTCTTGTAATCCTTTTAACATAACTGTGTGCTTACCATTATATATTCTAATGAAGTGGTCTAACAACAAAAAAAAACCTTGCATTATATGAAAAACCTGCGAATTTAGAAGAAATAATGCCATTGAGGGCTTCCTGCTTGACATCCACCTAAAGGAAAGGGTCCAAATTTGGATTTTTAGATGTATCTTCTCTTGGATCTTGTTGTAGTGTCATGTCGTCACTTGTCTATTCTCTTTTCTTGTTTGTCCACTTTTGTTCCTAACTCTGCATTCATGATAATATGAGACTCTAAATGTGGAATCATTAATTTGATGGTGTGTTCCAATGCAACTTAGATTTTAGCCCATTGACAAGCCATTCACCTCTAAGTCCTTCGAAGGTCAGATTTCACATGGAATACACATACTAAAATCCCTTGTCTATCCATTTCGAACATAAACATGCAACCTATACCTAAAGAGAAGTAATACATAATTGAAACAAAAGGGAGAGAATCGAACCCTAAAACCAAGAAAGGGCTACAACACCTAGAGTGTCAATCGATAAACATATAAAAATAAGAAACAAACATAAACGATGCCAAGCTAGCTAAGAGAGAAATATGACATAAAATGCATGAATTCATAATACTTACCCACTTTCTTTGAATCACAACATCTTTTCGGAGTTAAATGCCATCCCTCTACCGTGCTTGGATTAAGGAGTAGGGAGTATGATGGGGAATGTTTGATTTAATTCCCATAATAATAACTTAAAAGCCCCATGCCACTTGTACATTAACATGTGATAAGTATTGTTTTTTATGGGAGAATTTTATGAGCAAAATTTAGTCCATGGGCTAATTTTCGAGGTTTTTTTCCAATCATTTACCATTTTTTTCCAATATAACAAGTACAAATTCCATAGAATTAAAGTTTTTTAATAAAAAAAAATTCTAGAAGTATATAAAACCCTTGAAAATTTAAATATTTTTTAAAAATATCCTCAAATATTTAATAATTAAAAATTTAATAAATAATAAAATTCACCAAATTTTTTATCGTTAATAGGAAACCTACTTTCCACACCCCATTTCTTTTTGGGAGATAACATTCGACAGCTCAATAGAGTTCTATTATTGCCATAACATCTACTTGGCTATTTTGGATTCAAGGAAAATGATAAAACTCAATATAAGTGAAAAAATTTGCCACACCTTGAGTTCAATGAAACAGCTTGGAAAGAGCCAACGTCTTACAAAGCGGGACTTTGACCTTGGCTGATTATAAGAAAGGAATCTCTCACTAGAATAAGGAAGGGTTCACTGACGGGGCACAGTCTGAATGCGTAGCAGAGAGTGGCGTTGAAAGCGGACATTTACCGACGTAGGTACCTATCTCCACCATTGACGCGTGGCTAACAAGAACATCAATCAAGAATTCAAGAACCCAAAATATATTATCAAGAAACCATTTGATGTGAGAGAGTTTGGATTTGTGGTAATCTAATCCATGGTTCCAAAACTCATCATGTGGAGTTGTGATGACTCGTATCTTTATGGAGGTTTGAACAAATAACTTTGTCTTAAAATTATATCCATTTATTGTCTATTCAATTTTTAGTGGATGATCATTTATTTTTTTTACCGAACTTATTAATGAAATTAAATTACCATTCAAAATTAATCTTCTTCCTACAAACACGTCACTGAAAAGGAAAACACTCCCTAACTTTCAAAGGAATTAGTGGCTATTACTACACATCGTGGTACTCTATCTTGCATGTCTCTATCTTGTATCTTGCATGTCTATATACTTATAGAGATGATTGGGCTTTTTTATTGGCTTTGATGGTTTTGGTGCCATTGTTAGGTTCTTGTGGGTATGTTTGGATAGATTTTATTGTTTTATTGTTTTTATAGATATTTTTTAGACTATTTGTATTTTTTTAGGTAAGTTTGGCAACACAATTTGTTGTTGAAAATGAGATTTTCAGTGTTAAAATTGAATTTTTATTGCATATATAGATTTAGGATCATCGATTACCCTTGGGGCTATTGCAGATATAGATCTAGGATCATCGATTACCCTTGGGGCACCTAGATTATGTAATTCCAATCACTGAAAACTATCATTTGAACAATTCTGCCATATTTTGGCCAAAAAACTCATACGATTTTAGGTACCAATAGTCTAAAGATTAACCAACTCCGTTCACTTCTCATATAGATGATTCACATATTACATATTTGCCACATGAGATAATAAATGTCTCTTTTAGTACAAATATTTAATTATATTTTTTAATATAAATTATTTAATTAATTAAAGTAATATTACATTTACGATTCAAATATTTTTAACCACAATGAATCATATACAACATCAACATCTAATAACAAAACATTAAATGATAATAGATTATAATGGCTTATCATAAACTTTTAATGACTTCAAAATCATCATGACTTCAACTTAGATAAGGTATCAAAATCCATTAAAGGTCATGTAGTAAATGACATCACCATTGCATAAACATTTATTTAGATCAAGATTAAAGTAAAAAACATTTATAGATTAAGATTAAAGTAAAAAGGAAAAAAAGCAATGTTGATTTTATGATATTAAGAATGTATGGTTGTCATTTTTTTAATAACTTTAGAAGATAATGTTATGGTTGATGATGATGATAGTTATTAACATACATTAAGATCAATTTTAGGTTATAGGACTTTAAAAAGAAAATGAGTCATTTGTTTTTTTTTTAGAATTTTATTTCTATGCTAAAAAAGCTATAAGAGAAGCATTTCTAAATCACCATAGTTGTGATGAGTTAAAAGGTTAAGAACGTTAGTATTGTAGCAAATTTTTTGAAATTATGCTCTAATGTGGATGTACACAAGACATTTTATGAGAAAGTGATTTTCATCTTCAACCCTCTTTGTGTCACAAAGATGGCAAATTCTTTCATATCACTACATTTTAGGAATTGTCTAGCACCCCGTTTCATTATTGAGCCCATGAGAGTTTTTTCTTATTTAAATAATGTTGATTTTCTTCTTTACGCTAGTAAAAACAAAGAGATACTTTTGATTTTCTAGATTTGGGTTGATCACCTCCTTATAATATCTTAATTTTATTTTATCCTCTAACTCATTATCTCACCACATCTTTCCTTAAATTTAGATGCAAAAATACTTTTAATATTATCGGTTTTTTGTAGAGTGGCCTCCTCCTTGACTCCCCAATGGTTTAGCCAAGGCTTGGCATCTTTATGCTATCTTCACTTAAGTTGTGGGTGGTTTTGACTAGAGTATGAAGCAATCTTTGGATGCTTCTTGTCTCCTATTGTTTATCTTGTTCTTGTACATTAGGTACCTAGTCATAGACACAATCTCAATCTGGGAGAGACTCACTTTTATGAGGAGGATAAGGTAGGGTATATTTCCTTTAGTTTTGAGATTATATGTTATAAAATGTTTTTGAATTTACTCTATCATTCTCCAAGATTCTCTAGAGATGTTGCAGAGCTTCCAAACATTACAACCATATAAGATAACATGAGCGACAAGAGTCTCAAAGAGGAATTTCTTCCCATCCTAAAGCCACAAGTCTGTTAATTTACAACTATTTTCAAGTCCATAATAAGCTTTACACCCTCTATTGATCTTTTTTCTAATGCTATAGTTCCAATTAAACTTGTGATGAAGATCGATAGCAAGATATTTATATGAAGTTACTTCCTCCAAGTTGTTGTTGTCATACATGAAATTATCATAAATGATCATTTTGGATTTGATTTTCATAACATTTGTTTTGTTAGTGTTAACAATCATACCCATACTAGCGAAAAAATTCTTGAGAATCAATACAAGTAAAAGGATCTCTAATGGATTTTATAGCAGAAGGCACAAAAAAAAAGGCAAAAAATCCATTTATAGCGGAGGCGAGCAGGTAAAGGTTTTAGAGGATGTTTTATTCAGTGTGTTTCATAACAAAAATCACAAGTGTGTGTTTACATATAACACACCGGGTGAACAATTAATTTTATTGCACCACGCTAAAAAAAACTATTAATAAAAAAATTTAATTACAAAACTCTTATTATTTTAAAAACCATAGCACAGTGTGTTAATTGATACGACATGCATTGGTGCATTTGACAATAAACGCCCTTGGTGTGTTACATAGACAATAACACATAACTCTATTAATATACTTTTATTAACAACTCTCACAAAATTTTGAAAACAAATAACCGGTGCACTAGATATTACTAAATGCCCCAATGCGTTTCAAAGGAAAAAGTGTACTGTTTAATATTATATAAAAATAAAAAATAGTTTCATTGTAAAACCTGTTAATTTTTTATTAAAAACCCTACTATTTGGTGCGTCGTGATTATTGGATGCACCAGTGCACTATCTTGTTGGACACACCAGAACAAAGGTTGTTAAAAAAAACCGTGGGGTAAAACTCATTTTTACCCTCCTGAGTGTATTTTGAGCACATCTGCATCGGTGCTGCACTTCATCCACTTTGATGCCCTGACATCTGTGGTCAACATGGACAAATTATTCACTCCTATTGGTTTTTGCTTCTAGTATGAATTTTGCCAAACAGTAGGAAACAATTCAAACTTTATGTACATCGCCAAGATGTCACCTCAATGAGCCATTCACCAAGTAAATTGATTCTTACTTCATAATTTAATTTTTTAGTGGATCACAAATTTTAGGATTGAGCTTAAAATTGTCTTATTTTTGAAAAAATTTAATTTTTTTGCATGGTGTTCCTGGAATTGTTTTACAGGACACACTACAGACGGTGCAAGTTGAATTGTTTGAACGCACAACCACATCGTAAAAATTATATAAAAACATTGAAATGGTAATCGATGCATTTATTATTGGAGAGCATCAGTTATTTGGTGCACTTAAATGTATCGAATGCAATGGTTAACAATACCTAAAGAACACAAAAAAGGGGTACCCTTGTGGAAGAGAGAGCGCTTTGGAGGCTGCGTGCTGGTAGCTGCCACCGTAGGGTTTTTTCTGGTGATCGAGATCTCAGGCCACCCCCATGGCTGCACCTGGGGGAGGGCTCATCCCTCCCTCTCCCCCCTCCTCTGCAGTAGATGCTTTCAGAAGGCTGCTTTCGAAGCCGGGGTTTAAGCCGGTTGCCCCGTCCATAAAAAACTTGATGCAGTCCCTGAAATTGACCTACCAATTGAACAGCCCATCAAGATCGCTCTGGAACTAGCTGAGCGCGGACTATTTGGGCAGTTCATGGGGTTATGGCCCTCCACAAGAACCACTGACGATTGGATCCAAAGGAACTGGAGACCGCAGCTCAAGAACAGTGTTACCTGCTACCCGGTTGGAAGAGGATTCTTCATCTTCGAATTCATATCCAAAGAAGACCGAGATCTTGTCTTCAGAAGCGACCCGTACTTCATGGGTACCCAAGGACTGTATCTCAATAAATGGACCCTGGATTTCAATGCCGAAGTAGATGTCCCGAAGGAAGTACCAGTGTGGGTGAGGCTCCCAAATATCCCAGTCCACTGCTGGAACATTCAAACCCTAGAAAAAGTGGGGAATGCTCTTGGAAGATACATAGACAAAGAAGAGAACAAAGGCCAATACTCCTGTGCTAGAATATGCGTAGAGGTAGATTTGGAAGCAGGCCTACCTGAGGTAGTTAAACTGAAAGTCGGAGATTGGCACCACTACCAAAAGCTGGATTATGAACAGCTTCCGTTTAAATGCCACCACTGTCATGAGCATGGTCATTTCCATAAAAATTGCTCTCAAATTCAGATCCATGAAGAAGGAGAAGGCTGGCAAAAAGTTAAGAAAGGGAAAAAAAACAACAAAAATCAGGAAAAAAAGACAGGAAGTGACATGCAGAACCAGCCAACGAGCTCAAACAACCAGGAAGCCACCAAAGCTGCCCCAATCATCATACAAGATTCTGAAGAACCACAGAAGGCCAACATCCCAGCTGGAAATCAACCCGAAAATCATCCTAGCAATAAAGAGACGGATCCCCAAAGTGTAGAACCGTTGGAACCTAGGGAAATACCCCATTCCGACCCGAGTTCTTCCCCAGTAGCAGATACCTCCGGACCTTCCAAAGAATCAAGCGTAAATCCATTACAGCTAGAATCGAAGCCAGGAGAAGAATCAGATGAGGGGGATTCATCTAGCAGTCTCCCGGCGGTTCCCATCAAAAACCCAAGAGCGAGGAAATCAAAAAAGAAGATGAGGGAAGAGGAAACATATCTAGCAGTCCTGGAAGGCTCACAAAAAACCCTAAAAGGTATCATGAACACCAGATCTAAAAAAGGAATAGCTTTGGCCTCAAAAGGGGCCTTCTCCCCCCACCATAGTACTTAATGCGGTACATCTCCTCGAACTGCAGAGGCTTAGGTTCTACTCTAAAAGAAGAAGCAATGAAAGACTTGGTCCGAAATCATAACCCTGCGATTCTGCTAGTCCAGGAGACAAAAAATGGAGGAAGCTGCTATCTTCCAAGCTGGGAAAAAGTTATGGAAAAAAGGTCCTGGGATTGCCAACAACTCTAGAGGTGCATCTGGAGGCATTGCAACCTTTTGGGACTCCAATATTTATGATCTTGAAGCTGAAGTTCATGAGCTTCATTGGGTTTTTACAAAACTCATCCACAAAGTCTCTAGGCATACTGTAAGTCTTTTCAACCTCTACGTTCTTGTTTTACTTTCGGAAAAAAGAGACTGTTGGAACATGATAGAATCTTATCTCAACATTTAGCAACTTGATAACATTATAGTAGCAGGCGACTTGAATGTCACTCTGGCAACAAATGAAAAAAAAGGAGGCTCGCTAGTCAGGGATCCCTTGAGGGAATGGGTAGAGGATATCATCCTTGGTTGGGATCTCCTTGACATAAAACCTACCAAAGGTAAGTTCACCTGGACGAATAAGAGAGTTGGACCTGGTCATGTTGTTGCCCGCCTTGACAGGTTCCTAGTTCATTCCTCCTTTCTCTCCCTTGGTCTTTTAGCCTCTTCCAAAATCCTTCCTCATTGCACCTCTGACCATAAGCCCATCCTTCTTGAACTGTCTCTTGAGCATGACCTCGGTCCGATCCCCTTCCGCTTCAGTCCCCTCTGGATCCAACATGAGGATTTCTTGTAAGTCGTGGTTGACTCCTGGGCAAGCCAAATTAAAGGATCGCCCACTTTCATTTGGGAATCCAAATTAAAAAGGCTTAAAAAGGACTTGAAAAACTGGGCAAGGCTCCTTATCAATCCTACTTCAAGAAGGGAAATTGCTCAAGCTGTTCTCGATTCCCACCAGACTCTCATAGACACATCTCCTGTAACCGACTGCATTTTGCGAAAGGAAGAGGAGCTCCAGAAAGCTTTCTTCTCAGCCTGCAGGATGGAAGAAGAATACTGGAGGCAAAAATCATGAAACCTTTGGCTCTTAAGTGGGGAAAAAAATACTAATTACTTCCATAAGCAGGTAGAGGCGCGTAAGAACTACAATGTGGTCTCTGAAATCAACTACCACGGTGACCTTCTCAAAGACTTTGAAGGCATAAAGCAGGTTTCCCATGCGACTTTCAAGGATTTATTCACAACCTCCTCAGATGAGCCGATTGACATCTCCTCCTATCTGTTTGATCTCATCCCAAACCTTATCAGGCCTGAGGAGAACAATCTTCTTATTGCCTCGGTCACAATGAATGAACTTAAAGGTATTCTCTTGATTATGAAACCTGACAGTGCTCCCGGTCCTGATGGTTTCACAACTAGATTCTTCACCTGCTGCTGGTCAATAATCAAGATTGATCTCTTAAAAATGATTCAGCATTCTCAGTTGGTCAATAGGTTGGGGGGAAGCACCAACTCTTCCTTCCTAGCACTGATTCTGAAAGAAAAAGGGGCCAACTCCTTCAACCGCTTTAGGCCGATCTCTTTATGCAATACAGGGTACAAGATCATAACCAAGATTATTGCCTCTAGACTAAAAATAATTCTACCCAGGATTATCCCAGAAAATCAGGGAGGTTTCATTAAGGGAAGGAAAATCCTTGACAACATCATCCTCGTCCAAGAAGCTATCCACTCCAGCTTTCATCGTAATGAGAAAGGTATGGTCATAAAACTTGATTTAGCTAATTCTTTTGATCGTGTTAGGCATGATTTTCTGTTTGCAGTTATGGCAAAGTATGGCTTCTCTTCCGCCATTATAAATTGGATCAAAGGCTGTGTGGATTCCCCTTGGATAGCCCCTCTAGTTAATGGAAGACCTATGGACTTTTTCAAAGCTTCTAGAGGTCTTAGGCAGGGCTTCCCATTGTCTCCCCTTCTCTATGCTATCCAAGCTTCAGTCCTCAGCTTTCAACTCAACCTGTGCCAGGAAATACACACATTGCCAGGCCTAAAGATAGTGAATGAAGTTCGGAACATAAACTATGCTCAATTTGCAGATGACATCTTGTTACTTGGAGGAGCAAGCCTTCATTCTGCCAAGTACTTTAAGCATGAACTGGAAATTTACAAGGAGGTGTCCGGAAGCAAAATCAATTTCCAAAAAAGCAAAATCTTCAACTGGAAATGTTCTGCAAGAGAGATTCGTGAAATAACCAGAAAGCTTGGGATGGAAGGCACAATGGACTGGGAGAGATTGATTTACCTTGGCATCCCCATCTGTAAAACCAAAATCAATTCAGCAAATTGGGACTCTATTTTAGACAAAATTAAATCCAAAATCCAAAGTTGGAATGCCAATTGGCTCAATCTAGCAGGTAAGACCATTCTCATAAAAGCTGTTCTAAATAGCATGCCCATTTACCATTCGTCCATTCTGCTCGCCTCTGGTATGGTTATTCAGAAAATGGAAGGTCTGCTCAGAAATTTTTTATGGGAAGGTGGCAAGGGGAATGAAAAGAAGCTCCATCTTGTTAGCTGGAATAAAATCCAAAAGCCTCGTAATGAAGGAGGGATTCAATTGCGGAATCTTGCCACCCAAAATCTAGCCTTAGGAGCTAAATTACTCTGGCAAATTGTAACCGGGAAAGATAGTTGGAGCAAAAAAGTCCTCCGGAAAAAATACTTTCCAAGAACAAGGAAGAGATGCCTGGATATGCCCCCCCCAACCAGAAATGGTTCTCCGATCTACAAATTATGTATTAAATCTCTGGCACCATTCAAAAGGAACCTTTACTGGATTCCTGGTGATGGGAAAACAATCAGCATTTGGAATGACTCAATCCTGGGAGAAACCCCTATTGGGGCTTGTTCGGAAGTGGAAAATCTCAAACGATGGATTTTAAACAAAGGAGTCAACTCGTTGTGGGATTTGTCAACTTGGGAAGGCAACAATTGGATTGGATGGGATCTAGGCAACCCCCCTCCGGATCTTGAAGCTGAAGCTGAAATCCTTACAAGCCTCCTCCAAGGCAAATCTCCCACTAAAGATGGAATCAGAGACAAAAGAGGTTAGGGAACCAACTCAGGAAATTACTCTTCCACTGAAGGTTACAAAAACATCCATGTTATCCCTTACGCTGCTCCCAATCCAATGATCTGGAATTTTCTTTGGTCAAGAGCCTTCATTCCGAAAATTGATATGTTTTGCTGGACCCTAGCCCACAAAAGCATCCTTTCTGGAGAAAACCTCATGAAAAGAGGTATGGAAGGCCCTACTAGATGCCCGCTTTGCAAAACTGATAATGAAACCTCTGATCACATCCTCTGTTAGAATAATCAACCCATAGTATTTACCCACTTAGACATTAATTCATTTATTTTGTCTTATTTGCCTAGTCCATGAGTCCCACCATGTGCAAGTTGCTAATTGCCTATCCATAGAGGTCAAACTTGCAATTATTGACTCATGGAGCGCTTGGGAAAGCCTTAGGAATCAAATCTGCTTTATTCCTGGCCTCCTAGGCACCCATCTGCTTTTTCTGCTTTATTCCCTGCTTTTTCAGTGTTTTAAGGCACATAGGAAAGCAAGACTAGGTGAGGTGAATCTGCTTTGTTGCCTCTTCCTCCTCCACTCTTTCCTCCATTCAAAAGCATGTATGAGCTGCCATTTGACCACTCTTTAGCTTGCCCATGCACCCTTGCTAATTCGTGGGGTCCTTGATAGATTTGGGATCAGCTTTTTACACTTATGGGGGATTTGCCTATTTTGGGTAAGCCCGCTTTATGCTAGATTTGGCTTCCTTATGCATTCGATTTGCTCATGTATTCTATATATTCAGTAGCCTATGTTATTACAGGGTTGGCTATTGTACACTTAGTTAATATAATTTTGTGTTACAGCTCCATATTCAGTCTCCATTGTTGATAATTTTGCATGATCAATTGTTAATTATTGTGGGTGAAATTAATCTACTGCAGGCCTGAATTTCTACATGGTATCAGAGCCATTGTAGGTTGTTACTCTCCTCCAAAAATTGTTTTGTAGGTTCGACATCAAGACTGGGAGCCTTCTACTGACAGCCGGGACAGATTTTCTAAAGCTATGGATTCACAGAAAACTATCCTCACTCCCTTCAACTTTTTTGAATGGAAAGCAGAGATGGAGATCTTGTTGAGAGCGAAAGGGATCTACAGGGTGACTATGGCTATAGAAGCAGAGCCCAATGCTGCTGCAGAGAAGATCAAATGGCACAATTGGAGAGATGAGGCCTATGGCCTCCTATGTCTCAGT
>LPNX010399262.1:1235-52610 GCA_001517045.1 Pseudotsuga menziesii
TAAAAGGTAATCAACACAGAGTAATATGACCTATAATACATCAGAAACATGCTACAAATAAATATTAGGATCATACTTGCATCTTTCAAATCCAAGTGAAAGTAGAAATTTGTCCATCCTGGCATACCAAGCCCTTAGGGCTTGCTTGAGGCCATATAGAGACTTATTTAAACTACATACAAGAGAAGGACACTCTTGGAAAACTTTAGGTTTCTACATATATATATCCTCTTGTATCTCACCATGAATAAATGCACTTTTGACATCCATATGGTGAACCTCCCACCACTTGGAGGACGTAATGGCTAAAACTATCCTGATAGAGTCCATCTTTGCAACCAGTGCAAATGTATTTGTATAGTCCACTGCTTGGACTTGAGAGAAGCCTTTGGAAATTATCCTGGCCTTATACTTTATATCANCATGATAGAGTCCATCTTTGCAACCAGTGCAAATGTATTTGTATAGTCCACTGCTTGGACTTGAGAGAAGCCTTTGGAAATTATCCTGGCCTTATACTTTATATCAGACCTATCAGCAGAAACTTTGGTCCTATAGACCCATTTGCATTGCAGTAGCTTCCTCTTGGGAGGAAAAGGAACCAATTCCCAAGTCTCATTTTCCTCTAGAGAGTTGATCTCTTCTTGCATGGTTGTTTGCCATATTGGTTCAATTTATGATTCCTGATATGATTTTGGAACAGATCCAACCATCATGAAACATTTATGAGAAAGATACCCTTTGCTTGCAAAAGAAACAGTGTGAAATTGTGATCTAGTCCTCCTAGGATCTAGTGGATTGTCANTAGATCCAACCATCATGAAACATTTATGAGAAAGATACCCTTTGCTTGCAAAAGAAACAGTGTGAAATTGTGATCTAGTCCTCCTAGGATCTAGTGGATTGTCAGTTAAATCCCCATCAGCTTCAAGAGTCTTCTCAACCAACTTGGGCCGAGTGGGAGATTCATGTTCAAAAAAATTATCTTCAGCAATATCAGAATCAGAAATATCAGAAATATCATAGAGGTAGTCATCACTTACATCATCTTGGAGTTGAGGAGAAGAGCATTCCATCGGTGCTAGTTTGAAATATGGAATGATCTCTTCTTTGAATTGAACACTTATTTCTATGAAATTATTCTGAGTTGAAGGATACAAGATATTGTATCCCTTTGTATATTCATCATACCCAACCTTGATGCACTCCTTTCTTTTTAGCTGCAAGGCCTTTCTCTTTTTTGTAGGTATCNTCTGAGTTAAAGGATACAAGATATTGTATCCCTTTGTATATTCATCATACCCAACCTTGATGCACTCCTTTCTTTTTAGCTGCAAGGCCTTTCTCTTTTTTGTAGGTATCCTATCCCAATCCCTTGAGCCAAACATTCTGAAATGTGAAATATTTGTCTTGTGACCAAACCAAGCCTCATATGGTGTTTTTCCATCCACTGATTTGTGAATAGATATGTTCTGAATGTATGTGGCATAGTTAATGGATTCATCCCATATCAAATCCTTATCTTCAATCATACAGGTTTCCATCTCCTTTAGTGCCATGTTCTTCCTCTCTGCTACACCATTTTGTTGTGGTGTGTAGGGGACCGAATGCTGCATTTGGATGCCACATTATTGATAGAGCTGCTGCAAAATACTTTTCACATACTCTTTATTATTATCATTATTAAGGAATTTGATCTTGTTCCCACATTGAATCTCAACTAGGGATTTCCAAACTTTAAGAGTCTCAAAGACTTCATATTTGAGTTTGAGAAAGTAGACCCAGCAAAACCTTGAGAAATCATCTATGAAGTTCAGTACACACCTTTATCCTTCATAGAAGGCTGTGGGAAGAGACCCAATAAGATATGAATGCACTAAGACATGCACTTGAGTAGCTCTCCTTGCCTTCCCTTTCTCAAGTGGTGCTATGGATGCTTTCCAACCACACAACCAATGCATGCACCACTGGAGGTCTTGATAGGAGGAATCCCTTCCACCATTCCATACTTACTTAGTTCATGGAGGTATTTGTATTTAATATGGCTAAACCTCTCATGCCACCACTTGTTGGTTTCATTGGCATGAGACAGTAGAGATTTCCCTCTGGAGTAGGGAAGAAAATGGGAGAATTTGTACATCCTATCTTGGTGATCAAAAAAACCCAATGCCACCAGTAGAGATTTCAGCTATCTCCACTATGTCTGGATTAAATGTTAATCTCTTGGATTCTCCAGAACATGTCATTTGGTACACTGAGAGTAGATTTTATGCCAAGTCTGGTACAAACAGAACATTGTTAAAATACCCATATTCAAGATCGATCCTTCCAATCCTTGGCTTGGATCTTTGAATCATCACCCATTTGAACAGTTGGGACACTGTTTGAATACATGGATGTGAAGAAATATTTGACAGAGGCCATGTTCCTTGATGATCCTAAATCAATAATGAAGGAATAAGAGTCTGAAGAACTAGTAACCTATGCATGGAACCTCTCCTTGTTGTTTGAGCCTGAAACTCCATCCTTCTTCCTTGCACCCTCAGGAAGTGGGATGTTCATATTCTCCAACAGCTGCACCATCACATAAATGGTATTCTTCATACATGCACTCTCTGGATGCCACTCTTTATGACAGTATGTGTATTTGTTCTTATCCTACTTCTTCTTGTCCTTGTCCTTGCAAGGATTTGAACCTCCATCTGAAGATTTGGGTCTGTCCTATTTCTTCTTGTCTTCCTGCTTCAAATCCTTGGATTTATTCTTGCCCTTGGATGGATTCAAATATCCTGCAGCAACAACTTGGTCCTTTTTGGATTTGATCGTACCCATTTGCACTAGCTTTTCTTGCTCTTGGTTCAAAGACTCCATGAACTCAGCCAAAGCAGGCATGCACCAGTTTCGAGCTGTGAGCTTGCTAGAGTGAAATATGATTACAAAAAATTAGTACTCTGGCCCTAGATTCAAGAGTATGAAATTATGAGCTACTCATCCTTCTTCTCTATGCCACATTGCTTGACTTGAAGCACCAATGACTTGAATTTGGTAAAGAAATCTTGGATTGTCTCAAAATGAGCACAACTCAAAGAGATGAACTCATTTTCAAGCCGATGACTTCTCATATCATCATTATTTCCAAAAAAAGATTCAAAATTCATCCATACTTCATTTGGAGTAGTCATACTGTCTACATGGAAGAGAAATTTTCTTGAAATGCTGAGACAAAGAATTCCAAATGCTTCATCAACTCTGTTGAAGAACTTCAATTTCTCAACAATAGAGTTTGGTTCGACCTCTGTCCCCATGGTGACCTTGAACATGAATTTTGACCTTAGCTGGATAACCATCTCATCCTTCCATTCAAAATAGTTGAATGGAGTCAATAAAACATGGGCCTGCTCCATTTCTGGTTGTGCTCTTGGTGACAAATTGTTTAATGTACCTGCAATGGAAAACACTCAAATCTATCTGGAAAATATCTCAAATTGCAGCTCAAACACTATGGATTTGATTTGAATCCCCAATAATCTCTAATACCATGTGATAATTAATTCACAATTGGATCTAGGACCCAAAAAAAATATCACAATTCGAAAATAGTTTACAAAACAAGCAAAAAATAACTAAAAGAGTAAACATTGCGTACACACATCAAGCCAATAACTTATATTATTATTATTGTCTAACATGTAACTATTTATATAGTATGTATATAGTACAATAGGGAAAAATCATGAGACCTTGGAGGCCATCTGGATGCATACAAGTGTCAACACTAGATTTGGCCCTCAAACCCCTCTAGGTTGACCAATGAGCCTCCAACTCATCCCAAACGGTCATGAATGCATGTGTGAACATGGGTGATGAATGATGGAACATGTGTGGAGGTATGATAGGTGTGGATGATCACATGGTTGAGTGGGAGTGGACCAAGGAGGGAATAAATGCCCAAGGAAGGCCAAAAATTGCTTAGTTCATGCACTAGCACCTCAAGGATGTCAAAATCCCTAAAAAGGGGGAAGGTGAGCACATTCTTGGTTGGTTGCAATAAATGTGGGCACTTGGGTGTTATAATGATCAACCTGGAGTGCATCAATTGTGCAGAATGATTAACTAGGAGTGCATCAACTATGGCAAAAAATCAATTTCCCTAAGTCTAAACCATAGAAATCACTGCATAGAAGCAAATGAAAATGTCTAAGTTTTAATACTATGGTAATAAGGATAGATTTTTCTCTAACATTTTTATATATATGAATATTATTTTTAATTTTTAAACATGTGTCTCCTTTTGTGCGGATTGAAATATTGAAACCAATCCTATTGCCTGCATAAAATTTGGCCTTAATGTTGTCACATATAGTAAGTAGCCAATCATTGAACTGTACTAAGTTTGATATGATTCCAATGATTCATCATCTTTACTCAACTTTTAGCATGTAACCATAAGGGTGCTGACAGGTTTTCAATATTCCATTCTGAACATTTTCAATATTTCTTTAATATATTTAGTTTGATAAATGAATATTCCTTCTTTAGATTGGGAAATTTTTAGACCATGAAAGAATGATAACTCTCCTAACATAGACATATCAAATTCCTATTGCATATTTTATGTAAACTTTGGAATTTGATCGTTAATATCACTTAAAAAACATGATATCATCTACATACACCACAAATAATAATCATGTTTTCATTTTAAAACTTTATGTAGATATTATTGTATGTAACTCCTCTTTGAAACCTTGTTGTTGTAGCTATTTTTCATGTCTTGAATTCTTTCTTTAGTATTCATTCTGTATAGAGTAGTTTCTTTAGACCATGGGAGCTTGCTTTAGAACATAGAGTGCTTTATTAATTCTTCATACATAGTCTTTGTCTTCTGTCAGTTGAAATCCCTCGAGATGCTCGATGTACACTTCTTATTCTAGGATTCCATTTATAAATGTTGACTTGACATCCATTTGGTAAATCTTGAAATTATTGTAGCATGAGAATTCCAAAAAAAATCTACTAGATTATAGTCTATCCATAGTAGTAAATGTTTCTTCAATGTCAATTCCCGCAACCTCAACATATCCCTTACAGACCAATGTTTCCTTGTTTTTGGAAACTTTTCCATCTTCATTTAACTTATTTTTTAAAACCCATTTTTTTCTAATCATATTTTTTTCTTTAGGTCTTGGGACAAGTTCCTAAGTTTGGTTCTTCTTTATTTGATCCAATTCTTCATTCATATAAGCAATCCAACTTTCATATTTTCTTGCTTCTATGAAGTTTGTAGGTTCTATTTGGACAGTAAGGAGAGATTGAATCATTCAAAAATGCTTATCAATTTTCACTTAGTTTATGTTCCTACATTTTTATCACCAAGAATTAAATCTTATGAATGATTCTTTTACACAAACCTTGATGGGGCTTATGTATCTTGGCATTCTCTTTCCATTTACTCTTCTTTGTTTTCTTCTTCTTCAATATTGTATTACATTCCCTCTGCTTGTTCATTGTTTTCTTGAGGCCTTTCTTCATCTATTATAACATTTATGCTTTCAACAATTTTGTGTAGTATTGTATTGTAACATTTATAGGATTTTCTATAAGATGAATAACCAATAAATATTCCTTCACCTTCTTTTGAATCAAAATTGCTTGGATCCTTGTCATTTCTTTTGATATAACAATTACTTCCGAAAATTCTGAAATGTTTGATAGATGTTGGTATTCATTTCCACAGTCCATAGGGTGTCTTATCGGTATTAACTTTGATTTTCCCTCAATTCAAAATTTAAACTACAGTATACATTGCTTCTCTCCAAAATTTGTCTGATAAGCTTGCTTCATTTGGCATTGTCTTGGAAATTTATTACACATGTTTATTTTTTCTTTCAACCACTCCATTTTGATTAGGATTTGTTGTAGTTTAACATTATCTTCTTACTCCATGAGTTCCACATAATTCCTCAAATTCATTGGATGTAAATTCACCTCCATTATATGACCTTAAAGATTTGATTTTCATATCAGTCTCATTTCCAACTAAACCCTTAAAAGATTTGAAATTTTCAAACGCCTTAGATTCATGTTAAGAAAGGTCACTGAAGTCATTTTGTATAACCATCAATAAATAGAATAATGTAATTCTCTCCTTGCAAGCTTTGTGTTTGGGTTTCCCTTTAAATTGAATCTTACCTTTGTTTGCTTTCCATGTTGAAAGTGCTTACACATAGTGTTTAAGGTTTTTTTTTATCTTTGACATATCCCTTACTTCTTGTTTAGTTCTAATTTTACCAAGTTTCAAAAGTTCATATGACCCGTTCTTTTATGCCACAACCAACTTTCATAATGTTTTCCCATTAATCATTTTTCTCAATTAATCTCATCAAGAATACACACATTATTTGTCATTCAGATTGCTTTGGAAACTAATTTCCTTGAATTTTCCTATATGATATCACATTCTTGGGAATCAAAAGTAAAAGTATGTCCCTGATCACAAATTTGCATGCCACTGAGAAGATTATGTTTCAGTTCTTCAACAAACTAAACGTTTTTCTTACCTTAGCTCTTTCATTATAAAGATTTAGAGTCCCCTTTTCAATTATATTTGAAGTTTCATTGTCTCCAAAAGTAACATTACTTTCATTCTTCTTCAAGGTGATAAAATTTGTTTTATCCCCTATCATGTGACTTGAGAACCCAATGTAAATATACCACTCATCCCTTTTATGTTGTGTGTGCAGCGCATCTTGTATGAGCATGTATTTTTCTTTCTTAGTTTCTCTTGGTTCCTAATTTTTTTCCCATAAATGTTGGTATTTCTTCATTCTTATTTTTTCTAAAACCAATACTACAAAACCTTACTATATGTCCATAATTGTTACAATTATAACATATAACTATAATTCAGTAAGGGAGACAATGAGTTATGAATTATTCTTTGGAATCCATAGGCATTTGTATTGATGTACCTCATATAACTGCTTCTTACATTTATTCTATAGTCTACAACTTTATAATCAAAACCATTGCAAGAATAACAATATCTAGAAAAAAAAATTTGGAGCCTGATTGTATGACTCTGTAATGGTGGTGAGGTTTCTTTGATCTTGTCTTTATAAGAAGGATTTGTAATATATGGAACATATTGTTTTTATTTCTTGTTTTATTCAACATTGATAGTATTCTTGAGTATACCAACATAGCTCTTGGTCCTTATTTCATCCAACTATTGTAAATAGATTAATTCTTCTTTCACAATTTCTTCCTTCTTGTTGTATCCAAGACCAGTTTTGTCAAATGGAAGCCTTTGGTAGTTTAGTATATCATATAGAGTTGCATAGATATTTTCAAATTTTAGATTGGCATTTGATTTCTCCATCTTATTTCTTAGACTGACTATCTCATATTCTAGACGGTTGCAAACTTCTTCCTTTTCTTTTAATTGAACTCTCAAAGCCTCTTTAATTATATTATCCTCTTTAGCTTGACTTTTTAGATTGATGATTACTTTTTCAATTTAATTATATTTATCTTTCGTAAAAAGTAATTTCTATCTACACTTCTTCACTTGATCTTTATGAAACCATTTCTTTTTCCTCAATTTGTCTATTTCATTCAGAGAACATACAAGTTCTTCTTCCAAATTTACCTCCCCATCAATTCTAAGACTCTCTTATTCTTCTAAATTTGTGGTTTTGTTTTCCAAACCAATATTCTCCTTTTATATGGCCATGGAGAGAAATTATTGTGATTTACTACCACTTTCATCAAAAGAACTATCGTATTCATGTGCATATATATTCTTTGTTTGTTTGTTGAATTTTATTCTCTTTACGAACTTGTCCTTTCGATAACCTTTGAAGCTAGAGTCTTCTTCATCACTATTTCTATTTTTTTCATAAGTACATTTAGCAACAAAGTATTCTACTTATCAACAATTAAAACATTTAAAGGAAATATTACCTTTGTATTTGTCTGATCCTCTGTTTTGTGTGACCTGATTCTTTTGATTGTTTTTCTCATATGATCGACGTTGTTTCACAGTTTTGTGCAACCCTTATCACACCTGGTCCACCAACAGGTGTGACCTACAGTTTTAGAGTCCTTTTTCAATGTTTGAGTTCCTTGTTCAAGACCCCTTGTCTATGTTTTACCCCTTCTTGTCCCGTTTCTGTCCAGATATGATCCATTACAACCCCTTGGTTCATTTTGTAATCCTACTTTCCTTATATGTGAGCAACTTCAGTCAAGATTCATAGTTGAGACCCCCTGTGTGTTTCCTACATCCTGATCGGTTCCTTATGCGTTCATTTACTTGTGTATATTTTATTTTCTGGAAGAATTAGTCATGATTTTGCATGATATTTACTGTCATTTACTGTTATTTATCCTCATTTTGCGTATCGGCTGTGAGATAATTGGGGTTTATACAAATCACCTAAACACATGTCACACCCTAAAGCAAAATGCTTGGTTCATGACCCCAATATAACCTAAAAAAGTAACTTAATACAACCAACATTGTAACCTCATTTGAGGACCAAAACAATCTTGTAGCTAAGTTAGGAAATTGGAGATAGGCATCCAAACAACACCCCTTTGTCACTTACATTTGAGACATAATTGTTGTCCATTAGGGGACCAAAATCTTCTTGTACTTGTTGAAACGGTCACAACCATTCTATTGGAGGGCCCCCCCTCTCTGGAGGAGTAAGACACAATGAAGGGGTTCTAGAATTCATGGTGGAATACCACACTCCATTATGTACTGAAGGGTAACCCTTCATAGTCCTCCTCGTGCATGCCAAAGTATACCAGGTGTTGAGGGCCAAAGGCTTGAAGTTCCAGTAAACCACTCTGGATGTGTCATGAAAGATGTATCCTTATGGCCATTCTATCTAGGGATATTTTACCCTGCAGAGAATATGATTTGTGAGGGGACTCCATATTGTAGCAAGGAGTTTTCTCGCACTCATACCCCATATGCTAGTGCGTCATTTTATTTCTAGGTAGTGTTGCTTGTGGGATTTTTGGCCATTTTTTTATAGACTCATCTATTGTAACACACTGTTGTCGTTCGATTTTAGAGCTGGATTTTTGGCTTGTGAGCCACCATTTGTATGCTCTCCTTCTACACACTTGGTTTTAGTTGGGTTTTTGAGCCTGCATTTGACACTCTTACACCTACATTCATTATACAACACACCACCATGTCATAATTTCTCCACCATGTTACTTGCATAGGCTTAGGAGGCATACCCCTCAGTTTGGTTCCTTGAAACATCACCGTTGGATCCATATTCAAAATAATTCACCATATTCGAAGTTATACTACCTCTAAGTCTGATTCAGATTCCTATCAATCTGAACCTACCTTCTTCACTGCCCCGTCTATCCCCATGGCTAGCACACCTTCGAACCCCTTTCAGGGGGAGATGGTTTGTAGTGGGCTTGCATCTAGTACACCCATCATTTTGGGTATCCCTACCACTGGATCGATAGGTCTTGGTCCTAGTGGGCGATTTTCCATCGCACACATTATTGTTAGTTCTCTACCCACTAGTGGTGTCCCCACTCCATCCACCGTGGTTTCTACCATACCACCATTTATGCATGGGTGCAGTGTCCCTTCCACTTCCATTCCAACTAGTCCTTTTCACCTCCCCACCCTTCTACCAGAGAGATGATGCGACTATGATCCTATCCGAAAAACTAGCCTAATGAACATAAAATGAAATGCATTGAACTAATAACATGCATAGATTCATAAATAATTAACATAAAACAGAAGCAAACTACATTCTAGTCATTCACATGTTCACCATAATTCATTTAAGCAAATACAAGTGTAGATATTTAAAAACAGAATACTTATCTTGCAAGTGAAGCTCGTCCAGCAACCAACTATATCGTTGCAATGTTCCACCCAACCATAGGACAGTGTGCTCCTCAATCTCTTAGTAGCACTACCACCACCGAGTTGGGCATTATTTCCACAAGGAATAAGGAACACTGGCAGGCTCACACATAGCCAAGGATACAACAAAACTCAGCCAATCCAACATAGTTGGGTTTATCAGGTTGCAAGGGAGATGGAGAGGCTAACTACTAAGATAGTAAGCTCAATCACAGAGCTATGGACACATGCACTAGATTTATCGTGGCTTCTAGAACATCTACACACCCAACACTAGGAAGCATCCCCTTCTCTACTACAAAGTCCCTCAGGCTATTCCTTCCCTTCGAATTCTATTCATGGTGTGAAAAGAAGAAAACCAACCCATTAGATATGTCAGTGAGGTTCCTTATCACTCTAGATTAATCAAGCTAGTTCAGGCCCCATTTCCACTCCCAAACTAGTTCAGACCAAAGCCAAACGATGCACCCACAACACAATATGATTTTTGGGTTTGAGGAAAATAGTTTGGGCAACAAAACGAATTTCCAAGATGGGTAAAAACAACCCCCTAATATCAATTCAATTTCTAGAAATGTTTATGGCATTCACATGGCCAAAACAGACTCAACAACACCCAAAAATAGTGGTCCCTTCCCCAATTCCTTGGGCATTACCAAAAAACAATTTCCAGCTTGGAAAATAATGAGGAAATGCAGCAAAATCATGGGGGAGGAAACCCAATCACTGATCATTACAAAAATAATTTCCCAGCATGAGGAAAGTGAAGAAAATGGCTACCCACGTGAAGGAAAAACACACACACAGACAAAAACGTGAATTCCACACACATAAATCTCCCGGCTTCTTGAGAGAGCCCCAACGTGGATGAATGATGGGTGAGAAAATGATCAAAAGCCCCCAATGTGAAGGAAAAACATAGCAGACCAAAAACATGGAGGAAAAATAGCTCTCCAAACATCCCGTGCGTGAGGAAATGAAGGATGTGGGTGAACCACCAAATGGGCATGCATTTTTTGGTGTTAACTTGCACCAAAATTCAAAATCATGTTTCCCAAAAAATGATGGCTTCTCCAATTCGAATTTGGACTGCCATACCTTGCCCATCCCATGCAATAACTAACTTAACCAATTTCTGGCAGTAATAAATGATTGGGTGAATAAGACAAGAAAGGTAGTTGATAGCTTGATGGGTTCTCCCTTTGAAATTTGGCTTTTCCCCATTAACACTCCCCCTTATCCTTAGGAAATCATACCCCATCTCTTTTAATGTTGCATTGACATAGATGGTTGTGGGTATTTAATTAAATTGCATATTTACATGATGTCCAAAATTATAATGTGTTGGAAAGCACAAAATACCATCGGCATCGATTTTAATCGCTGAAACATAAAATGATAAATCAATGGTGGCACTTTTTCCTTTAAATCCACACCATGACTAATTACAATATTTACATCATATGAATTTAATGCAAACGGGGTCAAAACCGGGGTGTTACAGTCCTACCATTCTAGTGACTACTCCTATTGTCGGAATTCAACCTTACCCACCACAAGTCATCCATGGGAACTACATTCCTGTTGGCATCGACAATATTGCTGGCCCTTCCCAATCCACTCTCGATCCTATTCTACCTTTCATGGCTAGTCTCAGCCTACCTGATTTGGCATGGTTGACCAATGATCCCATTCGTCACAATCCATTATGGCCTCCTAGGCCTACTAAGCTCCCTTCAGACATCCATAAGTTTGGGGGAAAGGCAGGAGAAGACCCCCATAACCATATTATGTCATTCCACTTATGGTGTTCATCTAACATCATAGTGGATGACTCTGACCGGTTGCGGTTATTCCAACGCACAATCATAAGTGTTGCAGCCAAATGGTACATCGAACTGCTTCATGCCACCTACCCAGAATTTTCCATGTTAACCTTGATGTGTCTGCAGTAATTCCAATTAGTCGTTCGATATGATGAGGGTGTGGAAATTCTATTATCCTATAGACAAAACATAACTACCCATATCAAAAATCATATCCATGAATGGCGACGTCACCGTAGCTTGTGTAATATCTAGTTATATGATAGGATTTTCCTAGATTGGTTTCTCAAAGCCTTACTCCCCCCCATCGCTAAGGATGTAGCATCTAAGAACCCACAAATTGAGGAGGGATCCATCATGAAGGAACAATAGTTTGACCTCAGCTATGTCCAATCAGGTTATTGTTATACCATTATACACGATGCTCCTCATGTCGAGATACACTAGCGGCATCCCATGCTGGTGATGTAGCCATGGGCTCTATTAATCAACATCCTCACTTTTACATGGCCTCTCCTTCGATTCCACCCCATTCCAGTAGCACCCCTATTGTTTCCCAACCAGGTTATGCCCATGAATTTTCATGCGTAATGGCTCGATCCAGAGCCACACCTTCCTATGCACCTCTCGCACTAGTTCCTCATGCTCATGGACTGAATTGCTTGGAACACTCATGTAATTTCTAGATAGTCGTATTTCCATACCCACCAATTGCTCCTGCCTATTACCCACCACCTGTTCAACTCAATCCAGCTTCGGCCCAGACTCCTCTTGCTCCCCCAGTAAAACTCTACGCACAATAGAACCTCCCTAATCAACCTGCCCCAATAACCAACAAGGGAAGGAAATATGATAGAGAGGTAGGAATCGGGGTAACAACCAGACTCAAGGAGGTGGCAAAAAAACCAACCTTTCGAACAATAATGGATCCCACCCCCCTACAAAGAATCCCCAATGTCCCTCTATACCTGGGAAGATCCCACAGCTACGGACTAACCATCCATGCACCATTTGTAACACTTACGACCATTATGCACATCAGTGTCCTCATATGAATCGCATTCACCATTTACTACAAACCAATAATCAACGTGATCCCAATGGGGTTGCTCCAACTAAACCAAAGAAAGCACCACCAGGTCCTCCACCTACAGTGCTCCAAAACCCCCTACCAAATCAAGGAATGGTTGCAACCCAGCCCTTGGTACCATAAATCCCCGTAACCACTTTTGTGGTTCAACCCATTGATCCTAGTGTCCATCACCTCATGATGTTATGGTCAGATGTCAACCTACAGAATCGACAAAACCAATATGGCTACACCACGAAAACCATCATCCCCTCTGCAAAATCTAGCTCCACCACTCCAGATATGTCGTTGCATTTGCTGAGACCTCCCATGGACAAGACTACCAAAGTCCTGCGGTTTCATTTGCATCGTGTCACAAACAATCCCACTAGAATATTCGCGCTTAACTACAATATAGTAGATGACTTATTCCAGTCTCCCTCGACCATGTATGTTGTGGAATTTATTAAAAATTTTCCTTCGCAACGTAAAGCGTTGTTATCTATGTTAGGTGTCATCGATTCCTCTAACTCTAGGTTGATCACTTTCGACCTGGATCAAGAAGAACCTCGAATGCCATCATCCGTCATTTTCCATGTCCCGGTCACGATTCATAATTTGTTCATTCATCGATGCATCATTGAAGAGGGGGAATATACATATGTGCTATCAACCTTTGATTGGAAGAAACTTGGATCCCCAACCCTTCAACCTTCTTCCATTGTTCTTTGCACCTATGATAGCCGTGTTGCTCAACCCTAAGGAATCCTCATGAAGGTCCCTTTTGATTTATCTGACAAAATAGTGTTTATTGACATTGAGGTTGTCAACACCCAACTTGATTACAACCTCCTTATAGGACATTGTTATATATATGCAATGTGGGTTGTTTCCTCTACCGTCTTTCGAATCTCTATGTTCCCCCATGATGGCAAGATTGTGACCATCGACCAACTAATGTATTATGATCCAAATGGACTAGTGACACTAGAACACATCCTCCCTACTATCGGCACTACCATTGACATCGTGTACATACCTTCCCTATCTACTATTGTCCCAGGCTTATTTTTCAACTCTCTTATGACAAACACCTTTTTGTCCTGACAACTTCCTCCTTCGCTAACTGATATATTGGATTTGTGCACTATCACATCTGATAACATTTTGACCTCATCGTAATCTCAGTCACAACCTTAAATACAACCCTTAGGGAATTATTAGGGTTCATTTCCTGTCCACGTGATTTCCTTCCTCTTCCCCCCTTCTGGCATCGTGAGTAATCCCACCATGCATACTCTCATCTTCCCTAGTTGCACTTTGGGTATTCTTGTGTGGTACCTAGACCCACCGAACCCTCCCCCAACTCTCTAGATCGTGTTGAATCCCATCCAACCTATTGAGACGATGTCACACCCACCTCCTGGTACAAAAATGAATGCTTTTGTCTCTATTGTTGCGCCCCATCCTTCCATGAATACTGGGGGAAAGACTTCCAAAGTGACGACAGAACCACACTCTACTCCTACATGTGCTTTATGAGATTTCCAAGTCCATGCAAAATAGAACGGTCCTGATTTTCCTACCCTTTGCACCCACATGAGAACTACAGTTGAGACTAAAGACACCCAAATTGTCAACGTATCAACCATACTTGTGGTTAAAAACAAATCTATACAAACCAACTACCCACATGCAGTTTGTGTCCTATATGGTCAATATTCACACCATTGTACAAAATTTACCGAGTATTGGTCACTCCTCAGTAACCTTTGCAAGCACTCTCGTGAGTCTGAAATCACCATTATTGAGGAAATCCACCCTCCAGCCTCTTCCTCAGAAACGAATAAGACCATTTATACGATCTCTACTTCCAGTCGTTCTTCCCCCTCATCGACTGTGGAAGATCCCCCTTATCTATCCTGGCACCACTTTTGTGATGACGGAGAGATCCTTGAAACCACTAGCAATTTTACCCCATTCCAGTTAGTCCAAGACGTGGAGTTGGATCTTCCCACTGAATGCTAGATTTCGTCACTTCACCTTGTTGTCGAACTTCTACCTGATACTTCATCATTATAAAAACGCATATTTATGCTTGAACAAACCAATCCAGACCATTGTGTTTTTCTCCAAATGATTGAAGTGAATAAGAATCGGTCAAAGTCCCACTATGACTCCCACGTCGACCCACATACCTTTAGCGAGGGGGACCTAGTCCTCATTTACAATCAAGCCCATGATAAGACTGGAAAAGGGAAGCTCAATCCATGTGGTATGGTACTTATGCCATCCATTGATGTCTCGACAAGGGGGCATATCTCCTTGCTGACTCTGACGGTCACCTCTTGAAGAGTCCCCAGCATGGGATCTACCTCAATAGTTTCTATGCCTAAAGTCACCCACCATGCATACCCTTGTATCATAGTTTTTATTTCTTGTTTTACATTGTTTTTACCATGATTTGGTGACCCCCTCCAATAGTCTCTCCAATTCCATCTACATTGAGTCCATTGTAGCACTCCACTGCCTCCTATGCTCGTGAACGGTGGATCTAAACCATCCAACCTACCCCTTTGCTGCTACTACCTTGCTGTAGGATGCGGTCCCACGTCTGCACATGCACACAGTATGTCATCAATATCTATCACATGTATGATCTATCTACCACTATTCTAGTAAACTATATATGATTGAAACCACATAGATTCATGTATAGGTACCGCTAGTTCCTAAGAACTGTCCTCGAGCTCGAGGAATCTCTAGATCTCCCTATTATTCCATGCTCATGTATGGATGGTCCTCTATGAGAATAGGAAGTTTCCACCACTGTGAAAAAAAATCCTAGGTGAAGAAACGACCTACTAGAGTACCTCCCTCCCTACTCATTTTTTGGGCCATTTCCCATAATCACCTTGATTTGTGTGCCACCACACGAATTAAACCTTATAAATATTGGTATGCTCACGAGCCATCCACTCCATCCATACTGCAAACATGCCCTTATTTTACCACCATCCATTGTCTCACATGGAGGCCCCACCAGTGTGAAATTGTTATTCATATTAACCATGTTCACAACATCACCCATTTTGGTACATCGAACACTTCCTCCTTACTTGACTGACCATTACGGAGTTTTTGTTAATTTATTTTCTAATTCCTAAAAGAATGAAAAGATTTACGAACACGACTACTTCCTTTCGCCCTCACTAAAGTATTTGAAAGGGAGTCTATGTGGCCTTTTTTATCTCCTTTTTCAGACTACATAGACTATTTAAAGAAAAGGACCACCATAGCACCTTCTAGGTAAGAACATTTCCCTTTGTATCCTTTTATTCTTTGTCGGACACTGGGTCCATAACTTACGAAAAAGCTCATTTATGGGTTGTATTAATCTCTTTTCCAGCCCTTTTATAAAGAAAATATTGTTGAGCAAAATTGGTTTCATTCATGATCATAAAATTATCTGAATGATTGTCCAATCAGTATAGGTTTAACCTTCTTTGGCTTGGTTGGACTACCAACAGAAAAGAAGTCTCTCTACCACTGTTGGCTAGGAGAGCTCTCCTTTGTTTAATTTTTTCTTTTTTCGGGTTTAGGAGACTACTATACGAAGAATAGAACCATTGGACTGTTCTTCTTGTTGCTAGACTCTCAAAAAATGAAAAAATCATCGAGCATTTACCATCTCGGGCTCGACAAAAATCCACGAGATAGTATCATATTGCATATACTTCTATCCCTTCTATGTGCTCCTTAAACTATGAAGAAGGACCAAAACGATGTCTCTAGGCGCCCACACATATTACATATGATCTCACATTATGACAACTTTCCCCCATTGGGTCATCTTTGTTTAGGGTACTATGCGATGAGTCTCCCTTGGATCCCTGGATATCACTATTTAGTTACTCCCCCAAGTATTTCCCATTACATTTATCTCCCCAATTTCACAACTATGATCCCTTCCCCATGAGTCAGTTTCATTTGCTTCCAAGTCATCACTACCTTCATACTCTGAACAAAAGAAGTTTGAGTCCCCCGTACTCCCTTGCCCCTATTCCCCATTAAGTGTCTTAGTCCATTGACTATTCCAAATCTCTGGTTATCCCCCTCGTGTTTCTATCAAGGAAACACCATTTCCTTCTTAGTTGCAGGTCTCCCTGACTCTAGAATATTTGTGAGTCTAATATGGGACCCATATAGTTTCATGTCCCTTGTGATTTCTGCGCTGCATTGGCGACAGTGTTAAGAATCCCCCCAGTGTCATGCTTTTGTGTATCTCCAGTACTTGATGCCGCTTATTGTACCACAGAGATTTTGAATCTTAGTCATTGAATCCATTCAGTTATGTACACTCCCATATTTAGTAGAGCATCAGTTCTTATGATATTGCATTCCATGCAAATGCCATTGTTCCTATGCACCAGTTCTTTAGATCAAAATTTGTATTCATACTCCCATTGAGGCCACCATTATGTCTCACCAATTGTATATGTATTGATCGGATCCCATGTTTTGAGACTTGATCCTCATTTTTATTTTGAGACATTATTACAAGCATGTGTATTCCTATCTCGTCCATATACATGTTTGCGAATATATGTACCTCATCCATTATAGAGAACTAATACAAACCAAAATCCACTACAGTTTGAATGAGGAGACTCCACTCCCCCACATTCCTCTCCAGTCCATCCACCATTGTCAACATTTTCCCTTGATCCTATGATGTATATTGACCATACAATGATCTCCTGCCCTCACACATCAGGGGGGAATTTGTTAACACCAACAACTATTCACCTAGATCTCCATGGTCTAATCCATAGTCATACATCATATTCCCACCATTATTTCTTCCATTTTTTCCTTCACAACTAAAATTCCACCAAATATGGTCCAAAACATTATTATTCCTTCCCCATAAATGAAGGGAAGTTGAGAATTTATTGTGATTAATCCCCACTGTCTCCAAAAAGGACCAAAAAACCCTAAAAATTAGAATGGGTTGAAAACCATAGATAAATACCATGCATGATAAAATACCATGGGTCAAAAAACTTTGGACCATCATATAAATACATTGTGAAGGTCTCCCCACAAACATTTTTCAATTTTTTCCATTTTCCTTCCACCATTATAATCACCTTTTTCCATATCATTCCCATGGTCTATGTTGAGCTTTCTCCATACCCACTTGGATCCATTCCCCCTATTTGACAACAAGTAGTGGAGTAGAAGGGAGACCAAAACCATGGAGACATGGGCTCATTTCCTTGGACGGATGTAGTGGCCCAACTTCAAAAGAAAGGTATTTTTGTGTTCTTGTTTTGCATTAGTTAGTAGAATATATCTGAAAAATAAAAAAATATTTTTATTATTTCCATCGTTTATTGTTGTTAGTCAAATTTGACCAATCCTTTGCACCATGAACTCTACCCTATGATTTGGAGAATCTAGGGTAGGTGTTTTTGTTCTTGTAAAACGTCCCGATCTATATGTCACTAGATTCAGTATTGCACTGCTTCTTAATTCACACCTCTCTTATATAGAAACTTTTCTATTGTGCACTGCACTTCGTAAACATATGTAACTCGTGTGTACAATTTTTACTTTCCTACGTTGTATTGCGCAAAGAAAATATAAATCCTATGCACCACTATAGCTTCTTGCGCCAATCACACTTTGTCTTGTGCAAGAAAATATTCACCACTATCACTCTCTTCTCCGTCATACTTTGTTTTGTCACATTGAATGATCAATCAGGATTCCGTAAACTTAGAGGTGCAAGCATAGGAAATGCGGGATTAGAACCTACTCTAGCCTAGTCTAATAACTAGTGCTGATAAAACTACTTGACACACTTTAATGTGATAAATGAAAGAAATTTAAATCAAAATATAAAATCAACCTAACACCACAATCTTAGCTTTGACACTGGACCACATGATCACATCTCTCGAGTTATATCCCGATCTTCAATGGATTATTCTTGTAGTGGTTGACTAGGCTATGGGAAAAACTAAAGCAAACTGGATAATGTAAGAAAAAACAATAAATTTCAAAAATAAAAGTAAAATTAAGATTCAAATAACTAAACTCTTAGAAATATCCTTTATTAAATATATGATCAATGTGTTCTAATGCAATCTACTATCAAAGAAAAATAAAAAGAATGTTCTAATGACAAAAAACTCAAGAAGATCAAATGTCTAAACCTATGAGAGACAAATCCAAGTACTTGAAATCAAGCAATAAACTCTTCTAAGAGGGTAAATTCATTCAATCACATAGAGAGAAGAAACTAATATTAGAACAAGAAATTGACACAAAACTTGATGAAGCAACTAAGATCAATCAAAATTCTCAATCCTGTAAAGAAATTGATCTAAGAGTTCTATAATGTTCTAGACTTTGTCAATGTGTATAATGTTCTAATATTTATAATTGACATAATGTCTATTCTATATATTAGATTTGAATATGTGTTTTTGGTTTCAATATCAAGACACAGTCCTTCACTCTCCCTTAAGAACGATGTTCTTGTGCTTTATAAAAAAAATCCAACTCTAATTTCGATATTGATGTGTTAATGAAGGATGTAAATTGAGTGTCTTTCATCAACCAATAAGGATAGATCTTAAAAATTTATGTCTATTAAAAGTGTAAGGTTCCAAACACAAGCACTAAACTAAATAATTTCTTAAAATTAAAAGTCTACTTAGCACATGTGATCAAGTTGAATTTTTAAAATACCATGTAAAGGAAACTACTTAAACAACACTTCTAATCTATAAAAATTCAAATTAATGAAATGTTTGGAAAAAATTCAAATGTGTACTCTAATTCTAATAAAAACTGAAATACAATGATTTGCTTACTCACAATGAAATGCTTCTATGCTCTAAAAGAAATAAATGATTCTAAGTGCTAATTTAATTTTAACCTTTACATTCAGCACACATGAAAACATAGTACAAATGATGAAAAAAGAGTACTAGAGTAATGTTGAATTTTGGAACTAATATCTATTGTGAAAACTTAGATATTATCATAACTAATATTCAAAACCATTGCTATTTAAATAATCAAAAGTAGCGTAAGTAAAATTCCAATTGTTGTTTCTAAACATAATGAATACAAACTAAAATGATATTACTTGAGGCTTTCTACCTATTTTGAATAAAGAATGTGTTCAACCAATATTTTGATATTGTGTATCATAAGAAGAAGCCATACTTAACCGATTTGAATTTAGAGACGAGAAATTACAGTTATGTGCATATGGACCATTCATGCATGTAATAAAATAGAACTAGATACATGTGCCTAGGAAAATTAGGTACAAATGAAATAAACAAAGATATTAGCAGATATAAATGCAAGGAAATTATGATCAGATGTAAATACATATGAACATACTATAGATATAGTCTAACAGAACATAGATGTATGTGAGAGTGAAAAAATAATATAGTGCTAATATGAACAAAGAGAATGTTAGTATAAACAAGTATTATCAATACAATACTTGTATGAATAAGTAGAACATACATAATGATAATATACACAAACAAAACAAAGATATGTACAACAAACCAACTAGTATGATTTGAACAAAATCTATACAATTGAAACTAACCAAAGCATGAATTGAATTAGAAATACCAGCTAAAAAATGGAAAAGAAAAAATACTTCTCTCCAAAAAGTGGTCTCTTTCCTTCTGGTGAGTGATCCTTAAACTAAGCTATATCACATAGAGACCATGAACACAAATTCAGAAAGTTTGATCTTCATTAATGCAAAGTACGGGAACAAAGTTACATCAACATCTTTTACTCTATGTCTCTTGATCTCCTTGCACAATGATAATGCATGATCTTGAGACCTATTTGGTCTTATTTATACATGAAAAATTTAGTGGGGAAAGAGAGAACCGAATCCCCAAATCCGTGAGGTATTAAAACAAATTTCTAATTTTTGAAAATCATGCATGCACAAAATCTAGGTTTTCATGCAATTTGGGAAGATTCGAATTGAAGAACCATTGATAGCTCCCAAAATGTTCCAAAATTTGAAAAATTTCCCTCAAATTACTCAATTTATCACATGTTGGACGAAGCCCATGTGTTCGTTTCTTGAGATTCTCCTTCATATTCTCTAAAATCACGGCAAAAGTTGACAGTTTAGGAACTTCTATAAAAATGTAGGAAACCTTTGACCAAGTAGACCCACACATGTGAGTTTGGTGAGGTGTGATAGACACCTAACATCTAGAAGCATCCACATGACACATCTAAGTGGTATAATTTGATTTGGAATTGTGAAAGTATACCAACCATGAATTGGTGTGTTGAAACTGGTATAAAATTGCAGAAATAAAGATCATATAACCACCATTAGTAAAACCAAATACAATTCTCTTTAAATAATAAAAAATAAAGAAAAATATATCATGTTTAACCACTTGGAATATATGGGTGTGTTATAAAGTCTTACAAAGAAATATGGATATAATGACAGGAAAATGAATGGAATGGTGAGATAAAAAAAAAGTGGTTCGAATGGTGGAAATGAAGTCAAAATAGTGGCCCAACACTCCCCTAGAGCAAGATCTTTGCATGTACTCATGCTAATGAAGTAGGGAACATATATGTTTGTGGATTCTCTTTAACTATGATTGATGAATGAGTGTACTGTATGATAGTCAAGGGAAACAAGGGAATGCACTAAGATATATTAACACCTTTTTTGTCCTATCTTAATGTAGGAATGATTTGTATTTGACAACATTAATGTATTTCTCTATTTTTAATAATTCTTTTACAATCAAATATCATTTCTAATAAGAAACTAATGTTAGAGTAAATAACCTTCGACCTTCTTTAGATATTATTCATAAAGGTATATGAACAAGAGGGTTCATATAAGAGGTTTGCCTATGCTAATCCTGTACTGTCATGGTGAGAAAATTATTATTTTTCTTTTAAACAATGAAACTTATCATCATAAGAGTGGAATATGAGAAACAGATGGTTCAAAGGGATGTGGATGGTATAAGGTGACTTGTAAAAATATGACGAAAAGATGAAATGAAGTGGTAATTAATCATATTTCTAGGCTTAATTTTCAATAAACTAAAAAGTGTCATGTCGATTTTAGCTCAATTTTTAACTTTGCTTTGAATTATAATGTGTAGGTTGAAATAAAACAACGTGAAACTAATGCATAATGAATCAAGGTTGAAAACTGAAGATGAATCTAATAAAGGCTTAGAGATGGAGCTTATGAATGTTGATTTGAATCTGTTGAAGGAAGCTGAACTGAGAAGGATGAATTGGATCTTGTTGAAGGAAAGGGAAACGAACTAAAGATGTTGAGAATAATATAAAGATACTAGAATTATTTTAAGTTCTCAATGACCACTCCCCCATTCCTGAGGGTTTGCATGTCCTCATGCAAACAAGGTGAGGAACTGGTCACTGCTTCTAAAGTTGGATGATCATGTTGTTGTGTAGAAACCATTATGGGAATAATATGTGAACATACTACTATAATAAACTTTAGAAAAATAAAGGAACTGTTGCAATCTAATATTGGAACCATTAGATCATATAGTCTTCAACCACTACAAATCCCAAGGTACAATGCTTACCATGTGAATGAATGTGCTTGAAGAAAAAAATGGAAAGAAATCGATGGATTACTAGCCATTAATGTTGGTAATCAAGTCACCTGCAAGGTCTATCAATCAAGAGACATTGATGTATTCTCATGACTAACGACAACAATATTTTCCATTTATGTATGCAAATACCAAGGCACTATAAGATCTCTAATCTTGATCCTAGATGATGTGTTGGAGTTGATGGGATGATATTTGTCGAAAGGTGATCCTTAAGGAATCTCACATCAACTGACACAAACATAGAACATAAATGATTATGAAGAACCATATTACAAAATGAAACCAGCATACAAAACTTATTGAGAATATTTCCCGCTAGTTGGATGGTTTTCAATTAGAACTCATATTCATTTGCTCTAGTAAATTGGTTTTCATAGCTCAATTGATTTTTATGTTTACTATTTTATTCATTTATTTACATTATTTACAATATCCTACTTTGTTGGAAAAAAATATCTTCAAGTGTAGAAATAATTACAGTGGATCCAATTTGTAGAACAAGATCTCTAGTGTACCCATACCCAAAATTTGAAAAGTGTGCCTCAATGAATAAAAGGGTATGAGAGACCAAATGCCTTCATAGAAATAGTGCAAAGAATTGTTGAAATATGGAGTGATGTTGTGGCTTGATGACTACTTGGAACCAAATATCAATGTGATCTTTGTTCCCTTGGAAACCATCCTATCTATAGTTTAGGTTAGTGGATGGTGGATGGATAGGATATGGTGGTGGGTCAGTTGGGTGTGGAGGAGTAAATAGTGGTTGGTCATGATCACAGTGAGGAGAAGGAAGAGGATATGGAGCATGAGATGGTGACACTCCCACTTCATGGTAAGGAGGAGAAGGAGGAGCATGAGATGACAACGATCTTGTGTCATGGTGAGGTGGTGGAGGTGGAGAATCAGATGATGAAACCACCACAGTGTCATGTTGAGTAGGAGGAGGAGGTGGATGAGGATGAGTATCAACATCTTCATGAGATGGCGTAAACTGATCCTCTATCCTTCAAGCATATAAAATCATGGTGTTATCACCCTATAATTTTCCTATGGTTGACGTAGGAAGTCACAGGGGTAACCATTTCAAACCAATATTTAGACTGTACTCTAGCCAATACAGTTAGAGAGGAACCTATATTGTCACATAAAATTTCACATATACATTTGGATTTAAACAAACATTAAGAAGGATATATTTCTAATGGAAACAAGATATTTGCAGATTTCAAAGATGGTGTGATAGATAGACAAGAAAAACCATTGGGAAATGGAGTCACAACCTGAATCAATCAAGGATATTATAGTGAAAATGAGTGTGGATTTCCCTTTGTATTCTGAGGCAAAGTAGGTGTCACATTAAGTCAAATATCTTTAAAGGGTTGTAGGAGGAAGAGGAAGAATCCCAGTGAAGCAAGATGCACCTATCTATTGATGAATCTCTTGCACCACCTTTAGCAGCAGCAACAATGAAGGCTAATAACTTATACATAGCACTTAACAGAGAGTGAATTCCATAACACTCATCATAAACAAATCCTAAATGAAAAATATGATACAAGGAGCGCTTAATGAAACGAATTCCTCATACACAACTAGAGAGCATTAGCAGAAAATCACAAAAATGGACATGATGCAAACAAGAAACACAATTTGAATGTAGAACATTGTGATGAATCTCAGAAATGCAAAAGAACGCTTCTCATTAACACTTCCAAGAAAGCTTACATAGATATGAAAACCAAGAGTGTGAGGATTCTGGATGAAAGTTCCAACCCTTTCTTCCTATTTCGAGGGCATATTCATAGAGTCTTGGGATCCTGAGACCAACCTCGAACATAGGCCTATAATCAGTTACAAAAATGGGGATGAAATCTGAATGATCATAAAATAACAACAACCTCTGATCTGGAAGATTCACCATGATTGTTAAAAAAATAGAAAAGCATGTTGGGACACGCATGCTAGACAAAATGGAGAATTAAACACCTGGAAACCACGCTTGTCGATGGAAAACGATGGCTCTTTGAATATCTCCAACAACTTCACTCCATGCATGCATATTCACCTGCAAAATTGATTCTTGACCGTAGATCTTGCCTCGAGATCCATTTTTGACGGTCGATCTGGGGTCTATGGGAAACATAAAATGGGCCAATATATTTCTCTAGATTTATATTAGTCTTTCCACCCCTAGCCTATTCCTTTATTCCTTTTACCTTTCCACACCGTCTATCTCTGCAGGATTCATTTTCTACCGTCGATGTGAGATCAAGCTCTAGAGGGTAGAAATCGAAATTCTGACTTTTCATAATAAAGACTTTACATTTTTGCTTTTCTGTTTCTGTCTTTAGCGGAAAACGAAATGCAAATCTTCCAATTTTCTTCATCGAACCTATCTTATTCTGCCTCCACATTTCTACTTACACCCTTTCACAAAGAACGAAATGCGGAAAACAATCTTTCAATTTCCTCAGAGCTCGGTTTTTTACCTTTCTGCCTCCTCTTTTCCACTTTCATTGTTTTCTTTCCACACTGTCGATCTTTAGTAGAAGCACTCTGAGTCGTCGATCTGGTGGATCGCGGAACATAGAACTTCAACTTTTCATGATCAAATTCTTAAGTCTTTTGATTTTAGATCTTCGCCCTTCTACACCTTTCTGCATCGTTGGTGCACGTGGGAGTTCTAAGCCGTTGGATCCCAGATCGCGAAAAGAAGAAGTCAAGATTCCAATTTTCATAACCAAAATTTTTACCTCTTCCGAACTTCCTCTCCCAATTTTCCTTTGGCCGAAATGATTTTTTGGCCCTTTGATCTCTTTTGCGGGTTAGATCTTAACCATCCGTTCTTTCCAAGACCTATCCTTGATCATATTTTTCATATCGGGCTCATTTCCAAGCTCACGCCTAAGTATTTTTTACTGTTTTGACATTCAGGATTAGGAATAAGCCTCCCAAGCAACTTCAAACCATTTCGTGCATATGTTTAGGTCATAAGACATGAAAATATTTTGACCCTACCCCTCATTTTTAACTGGTCTAGGCCTTTGAAGGGGATAGTGATGCATATTCTTTGTGTAGAAGTCTTCAAAATTTAGCACAGGTGTTAACAACAACTCCAACTTGGGGATTCTATCCTTCCCGTGAGGTAGCAGATAACCACATAGACCAAGTGTTTGCAACTTTAAATTCACTTGAAAAATAAAAATAAATGACAACCCCTATTGGAGACCTTACTTCTTTCACCTCGGGCTTTAAGTCTAACAGGGGGGGGTATCCACCCATGCAATGTTAAAATAAAATGGTATATACAATGACAATGGAGCTGAACTTACTTTACAGGAAATAGTGCTTGAGGATCCTCCCATTTATAGGAGCTCCAAATACTAGACTGCCCTCCATATCATCCAAAACATAGGAATTCTTTCCTCTAAAGGTTGCAATTTTATATGGGCTCTTCCACAAGTGATCAAACTTACCATGCTTCCCTTTTTCCTCATGTGGTGCATCCCACAAAAAAAAACATCTCTCTGCTAGAAATCCTTAGGATTGGTATTTTTGTTAAAGATTTCTTTCATTTTCTCTTGAAACATCCAAGTTCTGTCAAATAACTACTCCCTGTGTTGCTGTAGTTCAATGAACTGATACATCCTCCTCTGAGTTGGATGTGTTTCTGTTTCCTCTTCCTGTAGAAATTTCATCATTGGCAAGCTCGGGAAACTAGGAAAAATCACTTTAGAGCCATAAACCAGCTAGAAAGGTGAGGTTCCAATGGAATTTTCACACTAATTTTGTCATCCCACAAAGCACAAATTAGCTTTGTATGTCAGTCCTTCTTGTTATCCTACAGTAGCTTCTTGATGATTCTCATGAGGCTCTTATTTGAAGATTCTTCTAGCCCATTTTTCTGAGGATAGTAGGATGTGGAATGTCCCAATTGTATGTGGTACTTGAAGCAGAAATCCACCATCTTCTTAGACTTGAATGCACGAGAATGGTCAGTGATTATATTCTCGGGAAGCCCAAATATTTACAGGATATGCTCCTCTAGAAACTGCATGATCATTGTTTTGGTAGCTTGTCTTATGGGGATGGCCTCGATCCATTTCGTGAAGTAGTCAGTGGGAGTGAGGATCCACCTATGCTTCCCTGAGGAATGTGGATTTATTTTTCCAATAAAATATATCCTCCGTTGCTAGAAAGGGACTTCAACCTGTATGGGTTTCAAAGGAAATCGTAATAGCTTCCTTCTCCCGTCAAATATCTGACATTTGTGGCAGGAAACAACTTTCTTATGAGCATTGGAGAATATGGTGGGACAATAAAACCATGCCCTTAGGATTTTTTTTACAGTTTTCTTCCAATAGTGATGGCCTCCACATTCTCCTGCATGGAACTCCTCAATGAGCCTCTTTCCCTCCTGCTCATCCACATAATTTAGTAGTACCCCTCCCGGCTCCTTCCAATACAATTTTCCCTCCAAGAGGCAGAACCTAGATGATTTATGCTTGAAAAACCTAGCCCTTGTCTCTATTGTTGCACCCCCTCCTTCCATGAATACTGGGGGAAATAATTCCAAAGTGACGACAGAACCACGCCCTCCTCCTACATGTGTTTTATGCGATGTCCAAGGTCATGCAACATAGAACTGTATTGATCTACCCATCCTTTGCACCCACATGAGCACTATAGTTGAGACTAACGACACCCCAATTTTCAACGCACCAAACATACCTATAGTTAAAAACAAATCGCTATGAACCAACCACCTACGTCCAGTTTGTGTCCTATATGGTCATTATTCACACCATTGTACAAACTTTACCAAGTACGGGTCACTCCTCAATAACCTTTGCAAGCACTCCCATGAGTCCAAAATCACCATTGTTGAGGAAATCCACCCTCTGGCCTCTTCCTTGGAAACCAATAACACCATTTATACGATCTCTACTTCCAGTCGTTATTCCCCCTCATCAACTGTGGAAGATCCCCCTGATCTATCCTGGCACCACTTTCGTGAAAATGGAGAGATCCTTGAAACCACCACTGATTTTACCCCATTCCATTTAGTCCAAGACATGGAGTTGGATCACCCCACTGAATGTTAGATTCCGTCACTTTGCCTTGTTGTCAAACTTCTACTTGATACTTCATCGTTAGAAAAATGCATACTTAGCTTGAACAAACCAATGCAGACCGTCGTGTTTCTCTCCAAATTATTGAAGCAGCTAATACTCAATCGAAGTCCCACTATGACTCCCACGTCCACCCACATACCTTTAGCGAGGGGGACCTAGTCTTCATTTACAATCAAGCCCATGATAATACTGGAAAAGGGAAGCTCAAATCCATGTGGTATGGTCCTTATGTCATCCATCGATGTCTCAACAAGGGGGCATATCTCCTTCCTGACTCTGATGGTCACCTCTTGAAGAGTCCCCATCATGGGATCTACCTCAATAGTTTCTATGCCTGAAGTAACCCACCATGCATACCCTTGTATCATAGTTTTTATTTCTTGTTTTACATTGTTTTTACCATGATTCGGTGACGCCCTCCAATAGTTGCTCCACGTCCAGCTGCATTGAGTCCATTATAGCACTCCATCGCCTCCTCTGCTTGTGAACAGTGGATATAAACCCTCCACCCTACCCGTTTGCTACTGCTACCCCGCTGCAAGATGTGGTCCCACGTCTGTACATGCACACAGTCTGTCATCAATATCTATCACATGTATGATCTAGCTACCACTATTCTAGTAAACTATATATGATTGAAACCACATAGATTCATGTATATGTACCGCTAGTTCCTAAGAATTGTCCTCGAGCTCAAGGAATCTCTAGATCTCTCCATTATTCCACCCTCACATATGGATGGTTCTCTATGAGAATAGGAAGTTGTCGCCACTGTGAAAAAATCTCCTAGGTGAAGAAACGACCTACTATACTACCTCCCCCCCTACTGATTTTCTGGGCCATTTCCCATAATCACCTTGATTTGTGTTCCACCACGTGAATTAAACCTTATACATATTGGTATGTGCACAATCCATCCGCTCCCATACTGCAAACATGCCCTTATTTTACCACCATCCATCGTCTCGCAAGGAGGCCCCACCAATGTTCCATTGTTATTCATATTAACCATGTTCACAACATCACCCATTTTGGTACATCGAACACTTCCTCCTTACTTGACTGGCCATTATGAAGTTTTTGTTAATTTATTTTCTAATTCCTAAAAGAATGAAAATATTGTCGAGCATGCCTGCTTCCTTTCGCCCTTGTTAAAGTAATTGAAAGGGCATTTGTGTGGCCTTGTTTATCTCCCTTTTTAGACTACATAGACTATTTAAAGAAAATGACCACCATAGCACCTTCCAGGTAAGAACGTTTCCCTTTGTATCCTTTTATGCTTTGTTGGACACTGGGACCATAAATTACAAAAACACTCATTTATGGGTTGTATTTAAGCTCTTTTCCAGCCCTTTCATAAAGAAAATATTGTTGAAAAAACTTGGTTTCGTTCATGATTGTAAAAGTATCTGAATTATTTTCCAATCAGTATAGGTTTAACCTTTTTTGGCTTGGTTGGACTACCAACAGAAAAGTAGCCTCTCTACCCCTTTTGTCTAGGAGAGCTCTCCTTTGTACACTTTTATCCTTTTTCGGGTTTAGGAGACTACTATATGAAGAATAGAACCACTGGACTCTTATTCTTGTTTCTAGACTCTCTACAAATGAAAACACCATTGAGCATTTACCAACTCGGGCTCGACAAAAATCCACGAGATAGTATCATATTGTGCATACATCTATCCCTTCTATGTGCTCCTTAAACTATGAAGAAGGACCAAACTGGTGTCTCTAGGCACCCACACATATTACATATGATATCACATTATGAAAACTTTCCCCCATTGGGTCACCTTTGTTCAGATTACTATGCGATGAGTCTCCCTTGGATCCCTGGATATCACTATTCAGTTACTCCCCCAAGTATTTCCCATTGCATTTATCTCCCCAGTTTCATAGCTATGATCCCTTCCCCATGGGTCAGTTTCATTTTCCGCCAAGTCATCCCTGCCTTCATACTCTGAACAAAATAAGTTTGAGTCCTCCTTACTCCCTTGCCCCTATTCCCCATTAAGTGTCTCAGTCCCTTGATTGTTCCACATCTCTGGCCATCCCCCTCGTGCTTCTATCAAGGAAACACCATTTCCTTCTTAGTTGCAGGTCTCCCTCTGTCGACGTCAACACATCTACTCTAGAGGATTAGCACAAATGTCCCTATATTCTAGTTTCATCCACCTAATTGATGAGTTCCTTGGACCACTTGAAGGGAGTCCTTAGTGCCTTTCGGATTGGTTGTGTCTCATGTTATCCACTTCAACTACATCATTGCACCATTGAGATTTGTACATGGGATTGGTTCTTTAATTATTTGGTCAAATATCCCGGTTGTCACCTGACCCTAGCAGATTGGTGAGTATAATATGGGACCCATATAGTTTCATGTCCCTAGTGATTTCTACGCTGCATTGGCGACAGTGTTCAAAATCCCCCTAGTGTCATGCCTTCATGTATCTCCAGTACTTGATGTTGCTTATTGTACCACAGAGATTTTGACTCTCAGTCATTGAGTCCATTCAGTTATGTACACTCCCAAATTTAGTAGAGCATCAGTTGTTATGATATTGAATTCCATGTGAATTCCATTGTTCCTATGCACCAGTTCTTTAGATCAAAATTTGTATTCATACTCCCATTGAGGCCACCATTATGTCTCACCAATTTAATATGTATTGATCGGCTCCCATGTTTTGAGCCTTGATCCCCATTTTTATTTTTGAGACATTATTAAAAGCATGGGTATGCATGTCTCGTCCATATACATGTCTTAGAATATATGTACCTCATCCATTTTAGAGAAGTAATACAAACCAAAATCTATTGCAGTTTGAATGAGGAGACTCCACTCCTCCACGTTCCTCTCCAGTCTCTCCACCAATGTCACCATTTTCCCTTGATCTTATGAATTACTATCGATCATACGATGATCTCTTGCCCTCACACATCAGGGGCCAATCTGTTAACACCAAATAATGTTCACCTGGATCTCCATGCTCTAATCCATAGTCATACATCATATTCCCACCATCATTTCTTCCATTTTTACATTCACAACTAAAATTCCACCAAATATGGTCCAAAACATTATTATTCCTTCCCCATAAATGAAGGGAAGTTGAGAATTTGTTGTGATTAATCCCCACTCTCTCCAAAAAGGACCAAAAAACCCTAAAAATGAGAATGGGTTGAAAACCATAGATAAATACCATGCATGATAAAATATCATGGCTCAAAAAACCTTGGACCATCGTATAAATATATTATGAAGGTCTCCCCACAAACATTTTTCATTTTTTTCCATTCTCATTCCGCCATTATAATCACTTTTTTCCATATCATTCCCATGGTGTATGTTGAGATTGCTCCATACCCATTTGGATCCATTCCCCCTATTTGACACCCACTAGTGGAGTAGAAGGAAGACCAAAACCATGGAGTCGTGGTCACGTTTCCTCAGATGACTGCAGTGGCCCAACTTCAAAAGAAAGGTATTTTTTTGTTCTTGTTTTTCATTAGTTAGTAGAATATATCTGAAAAATCAAAAAATGTTTTTAGTATTTCCATCCTTTATTGTTGTTAGTCAAATTTGAGCAATCCTTTGCACCATGAACTCTATGCTATGATCTGGACGATCTAGGGTAGGTGTTTTTTTTCTTGTAAAACGTCCTGATCCATATGTCACTAGATTCAATATTGCGTTGCTTCTTACTTCACACCTCTCTTATATAGAAACTTTTCTATTGTGCACAACACTTCGTAAGCATATGTAACTCATGTGTACGATTTTTACTTTCCTACGTTGTATTGCGCAAAGAAAATATAACTCCTATGCACCACTATATCTTCTTGCACCAATCACACTTTGTCTTCTGCAAGAAAATCATCACCACTATCACACCCTTCTCTGTCATACTTTGTTTTGTCACAATGAATGATCAATCATGATTCTGTAAACTTAGAGGTGCAAGCATAGGAAATGTGGGACTAGAACCTACTCTAGCCTAGTCTAATAACTAGTGCCGATAAAACTACTTGACACACTTTAATGCGATAAATGAAAGAAATTTAAATCAAAATTTAAAATCAACCTAACACCACAATCTTAGCTTTGACACTGCACCACATGATCACATATCGCGAGTTAGATCTCGGTCTTCAATGGATTATTCTTGTAGTGGTTGACTAGGCTATGGGAAAAACTAAAGCAAACTGGATAATGTAAGAAAAAACAATAACTTTCAAAAATAAATTAAGATTCAAATAACTAAACTCTTAGAAATATCCTTTATTAAATATACGATCAAAGTGTTCTAATGCAATCTACTATCAAATAAAAATAAAAAGAATGTTCTAATGACAAAAACTCAAGAAGATCAAATGTCTAAGCCTATGAGAGACAAATCCAAGTACTCGAAATAAAGCAATAAAATCTTCTAAGAGGCTAAATTCATTCAATCAGATAGAGAGAAGAAACTAATATTAGTACAAGAAATTGACACAAAACTTGATGAAGCAACTAAGATCAATCAAAATTATCAGTCCTCTAAAGAAACTGATCTAAGAGTTCTGTAATGTTCTATACTTTGTCAATGTCTATAATGTTCTAATATTTATAATTGACATAATACCTATTCTATATATTATATTTGAATATGTGTTTTTGATTTCAATATCAAGACACAGTCCTTCACTCTCCCTTGAGAACGGTGTTCTTGTGCTTTATAAAAAAAAATCCAACTCTGATTTCGATATTGATGTGTTAGTGAAGGATGTAAATCGAGTGTCTTTCATCAACGAATAAGGATAGATCTTAAAAATTTATCTCTATTAAAAGTGTAAGGTTCCAAACACAAGCACTAAACTAAATAATTTCTTAAAATTAAGTCTACTTAGAACATGTAATCAAGTTGAATTTTGAAAATACCATGTAAAGAAAACTACTTAAACAACACTTCTAATCTATAAAAATGCAAATTAATGAAATGTTTAGAACAAATTCAAATATGAACTCTAATTCTATTAAAAACTGAAATACAATGGTTTGCTTACTCACAATGAAAAGCTTCTATGCTCTAAAAGAAATAAATGATTCGAAGTGCTAATTTAATTTTAACCTTTACATTCAACACACATGAAAACATAGTATAAATGATGAAAAAAGAGTACTAGAGTAATGTTGAATTTGGGAACTAATATTCAAATCCATTGTTATTTAAATAATCAAAACACGTGTAAGTAAAATTCCAATTGTTACATCTAAACATAATGAATACAAACTAAAATGACATTACTCGACTTTCTACCTATTTTGAATAAAGAATGTGTTCAAGCAATATTTTGATACTCTGTGTATCATAAGAAGAAGCCATACTTAACCTATTTGAATTTAGAGACGAGAAATTAAAGTTATGTGCATATGGACCATTCGTGCATGTAATAAAATAAAACTAGATACATGTGCCTAGGAAAATTAGGTACAAATGAAATAGACAAAGATATTAGCAGTATTAGCAGATATGAATGCAAGGAAATTATGATTAGATGTAAATACATATGAACATACTGTAGATATAGTCTAACAATAGATGTATGTGAGAGTGAAAAAATAATATGAAACAAGTATAATCAATACAATACTAGTATGAATAAGTAGAACATACATAATGATAATATACACAAACAAAACGAAGATATGTAGCACACAACAAACCAATTAGCATGATTTGAACAAAATCTATACAGTAGAAACTAACCAAAGCATGAATTGAATTAGAAATACCAGCTTAAAAAAATGGAAAAGAAAAAATAATTCACTCTCCAGAAAGTGGGCCCTTTCCTTCTGGTGAGTGATCCTTAAACTAGGCTACAATTTTAGAAAGTTTTGATCTTCATTAATACAAAGTACAGGAACAAAGTTACATCAACATATTTTACTCTATGTCTCTTGATCTCCTTGCACAATGATAATGCATGATACTGAGAACTATTTGGTCTTATTTATACATGAAAATTTTAGTGGGGAAGGAGAGAGCCGAATCCCCAAATCCGTGAGTTATTAGAACAAATTTCTAATTTTTGAAAATCATGGATGCACAAAATCTGGGTTTTCACACAATTTGGGCAAATTCGACTTGAAGAACCATTGATAGCTCCCAAAATGTTCCAAAATTTGAGAAATTACCCTCAAATTACTCAATTTATCACATGCTGGAAGAATCCCATGTATTCATTTCTTGAGATTCTCCTTCACATTCTCTAAAATCAAGGCAAAAGTTGACAGTTTAGGAACTTCTACAAAAATGTAGGAAACCTTTGACCAAGTGATGTAGACCCGCACATGTGAGTTTGGTGAGGTATGATAGAAACCTGAACATATAGAAGCATCCACATGACACATCTAAGTGGTATAATTTGATTTGGAATTGTGAAAGTATACCAACCATGAATTGGTGTTGAAATTGGTATAAAATTGCAGAAATAAAGATCATATAACCATCATTAGTAAAACCAAATACAATTATCTTTAATTCATCAAAAATAAAGAAAAATATATCATGTTTAACCACTTGGAATATAAGGGTGTGTTATAAAGTCTTACAAAGAAATATGGCTATAGTGACAGGAAAATGAATGGAATCGTGAGATAAAAAAAGTGGTTCCAATGGTGGAAATGAAGTCAAAATAGTGGCCCAACACTCCCCTAGAGCAATATCTTTGCATGTACTCATACAAATGAAGTAGGGAACATATATGTTTGTGGATGCTCTTTAACTATGATTGAGGAATGAGTGTACTGTGTGATAGTCAAGGGAAACAAGGGAATGCACTAAGATATAACAACTTTTTTGTCGTGGCTTAATGTAGGCATGCTTTGTAATTGACAACATTCATGTATTTCTCTATTTTTAATAATTCTTTTACAATCAGATATCATTTATAATAAGAAATGAATGTTAGAGTAAATAACCTTCAACCTTCTTTAGATAGTATTCATAGAGTTATATGAACGAGAGGGTTCATAGAAGAGGTTTGTCTATGCTAATCTTGTACTATCATGGTGAGCAATTTTTTTTTCTTTTAAACAATGAAACTTATCATCATAAGAGTGGAATGTGAGAAAGAGATGGTTCAAAGGGATGTGGATGGTATAAGGTGGCTTGTAAAAATATGATGAAAGGATGAAATGAAGTGGTAATTCATCATATTTTCAGGCTTAATTTTCAACAAACTAAAAAGTTTCATGTTGATTTTAGCTCAATTTTTACCTCTGATTTGAATTATAATGTGCAGGTTGAAATAAAACAGCATGAAACTGAAGCATATTGAATCAAGGTTGAAAACTTGAGATGAATCTGAGAAAGGCTGAGAGATGGAGCTTATGAATGTTGATTTGAATATGTTGAAGGAAGTTGAACTGAGAAGGATGAATTGAATATTTTTGAAGGAAAGAGAAATGAATGGAAGATGTTGATAATAATATAAAGATATTAGAATTATTTGAAGGTCTCAATGACCACTCCCCCATTTCTGAGGGTTTGCATGTCCTCATGCAAACGAGGTGAGGAATTGGTCGCTACTTCTAAAGCTGGATGATCATGTTGTTGTGTAGAAACCATTATTGGAATAATATGTGAACATACTGCTACAAGAAACTTTAGAACAAGAAAGGAACTGTTGCAAGCTAATATTGGAACCATTAGATCACATAGTCTTCAACCTCTAAAAATCCCAAGGTACAATGCTTACCATGTGAAGAAATGTGCTTGAAGATGAAAATGGAAAGAAATCGATGGATTACCAACCATTAATGTATTATGTTAACCAACTTGAAGCAACTCACCTTTAATTATAATGAGTGCTAAATTATCTTAGAGTATCTTTATAGGTATGAATAAATGTGTTGAGGTCAAGTCACCTGCAAGGTCTATCTATCAAGAGACATTGATGTATTCCCATGACTAACAACAACAATATTTTCCATTTATGTATGCAAATCCAAAGGCACTATAAGATCTCTAATCTTGATCCTAGATGATTTGTTGGATTCAATGAGATGAGATTTGTCGAAAGGTGATCCTTAAGGAATATCACATCAACCGACACAAACATATAACATAATTGATTTCGAAGAACCATATTACAAAATGAAACCAACATACAGAAATTATTGAGAATATTTCTTGCTAGTTGTCTGGTTTTCAATCAAAACTCATATTCAATTGTGCTAGTAAATTGGTTTTCATAGCTCAATTCATTCTTATGTTTACTATTTTATTCATTTATTTACATTATTTATGATATCCTACTTTTTTTGAAAAAAAATATCTTTCAAGTGTAGGAATAATTACAGTGGAGCCAATTTGTAGAACAAGATCTCTAGTGTAACCATACCCAAAATTTGAAAAGTGTGCCTCAATGAATACAAGGGTATGAGAGACCAACTGCCTTCATGGAAATAGTGCAAATAATTGTTGAAATATGGATTGATGTTGTGGCCTAATTACAACTTGGAACCAAATATCAATGTGATCTTTGTTCCCTTGGAAACCATCTTATCTATAGTTTAGGTTAATGGAGGGTGGATGGATAGGAGATGGTGGTCGATCAGTTGGGTGTGGAGGAGTAAATATTGGTTGGTCATGATCAAGGTTAGGACAAGGAAGAGTATATGAATCATGAGATGGTGACACTCCCATTTCATGGTAAGGAGGAGAAGGAGGTGGAGCATGAGATGATAATGATTTTGTGTCATGGTGAGGTGGAGGAGGTGGAGAATGAGATGATGAAACCACCACACTGTCACACTGAGGAGGAGGAGGAGGAGTATGAGGACGAGTATCATCGTCCTCATTAGATGACGTAAACGGATCCTCTTTCCTTCAAGCATATAAAATCATGGTGTTATCACCCTGTAATTTTCCTATGGTTGTCGTACGAAGTCACAGGGGTAACCATTTCAAACCAATATTTAGACTGTACTCTAGCCAATATAGTCAGAGAGGGATCTCTCTTGTCACAAAAATTTTCACATATACATTTAGATTTAAACAAAAATTAAGAAGGATATATTTCTAATGGGAATAGGATATTTGCAAATTTCAAAGATGGTGAGATAGAAAGACAAGAAAAATCATCGGGCAATGGAGTCACAACCTGAATCAATCAAGGATATTATAGTGAAAATGAGTGGGGATTTTCCTTTGTATTATGAGGCATAGTAGGTGTCACATTCAGTCAAATATCTTTAAAGGGTTGTAGGAGGAAGAGGAAGAAGCCCAGTGAAGCAAGAGGCACCTATATATTGATGAATCTCTTGCACCACCTCTAGCAACAAAAACAATAAAGGCTAATAATTGATACATAGCACTTACCAGAGAGTGAGTTCCATAATAGTCATCGTAAAAACATCACAAATGAAAGATATGATAGAAGGAGAGCTTAATGAAATGAATTCCTCATATAAAACTAGAGAGCATTAGTAGAAAACCACAGAAATGGACATGATGCAAACAAGAAACACGGACTGGATGTAGAACACTATGATGAATCTCAGAAATGCAGAAGAACTCTTCTCATTAACACTTCCAAGAAATCTTATAGAGATTTGAAAACCAAGAGCGTGAGGCTTCTGAATGAAAGTTCCAACCTTTTCTTCCTCTTTAGAGGGAATATTTATAGAGTCCTGGGCTCCCGAGACTAACCTCAAAACAAAGCCCTAAAATCAGTTACAAAAATGGTGATGAAATCTGAATGATCATAAGATCCCAACAACCAATGATCTGGAAGATTCACCATCATTGTTAACAAAATAGGAAAGCATGTTGGGACGCACATGCTAGAAAAAAATGAAGAATTAAACACGTGGAAACCACACCTGTCAGCAGAAAATGATTTCCTTTCAATGATTCGCAACAAATTCACTCCATGCGTGCATATTCACCTAGGAAATTGCTTATGGACCATAGATCTTACCTCGAGATCCATTCTAGGCCGTCAATCTGGGGTCTGCAGGGAAAGAGAAAATGGGACAATAGATTTCTCGAGGTTTAATTTGGTCTTTTCGCCCCCCACCTATTCCTTTATTCCTTTTAGCTTTCTGCACCGTCGATCTCTGCAGGATTCATTTTCTGTCATTGATATGAAATCAGGTTGTGGAGGGCGAAAATAAAAATTATGAATTTTCATAATAAAGACTTTACATTTCTACTTTTTTGCTTCCTCCTTTAGTGGAAAATAGAATCCGAATATTCCAATTTTCTTCATCGAACCTCTCATTTTTTTCCTCCATATTTCCTCTTCCTCCCTTTCACTTCCACCATTCATGGAGAATGGAATGCAGAAAACAGAATTTCAATTTCCTCAGAGCTCAATTTTTTACCTTTCTACCTATTCTTTTCCACGTCCATCATTTTCTTTCCACACTGTCGATCTTCAGTGGAAGCACTCAAAGCCATCGATCTGGCGGATCATGGAACACAAAAATTCAACTTTTCATGATCAAATTCTTAAGTTTTTTTATTTCCAATCTTCACCCTTCTGCGCTTTCCACACCATTGATCCGTGTGGGAATTCTAAGCAGTCGGATCCTAGATCGTGGAAGGCACAAGTCGGGATTCCAGTTTTCATAACCAAATTTTGTATTTCCTCTGCACTTCCTCTCCCTATTTTCCTTTGGACGAAATGATTTTTTGGCCCTTTGATCTCTTTTGTGGGTTGGATCTCGACCATTCATTCTTTCCAAGACCTATCCTTGATTAGATTTTTCATATCAGGCTCATTTCCAAGCTCATGCCTAAGTATGTTTTACTGTTTTGACGTTCAGGCTTAGGAACAAGCCTCCCAAGCAACTTCAAACCCTTTCTTGCATACCTCTAGGTCATAAGACATGAATTTTTTTTACCCTACCCCTGATTTTTCACTGGTCTGGTCCTTTGAAGGGGACATTAGCGCAGATGCCTTGTGTAGAAGTCTTCAAAATTTAGCACATGTGCTAACAACAACTCTAACTCAGGGATGCTATCCTCTCTATGAGGTAGCAAAGAACCACGTAGAAAAAGTGCCTGCAACTTCAAATTCGATTGAAAAAGAACACTAAATGACAACCCCTGCTAGAGACCTTACTTCCTTCACCTCAAGCTTTAAGTCTAAAAGGGGGGGATATCCACCCATGCAATGTTAAAATAAAATAGTATATACAATGAAAATGGAGCTGAACTTACTTTACAGGAAATAGAGCTTGAGGATCCTCCCATTTATAGGAGCTCCATATACTAGACCGCCCCCCATCTCATCCAAAACATAGGAATTCTTTCCTCTGAAGGATTCAATTTTATATGGGCCCTTCCACAAGTGATCAAACTTACCATGCTTCCCTTTGTCCTCATGTGGTGCATCCCACAACAAAACTACATCTCTCAACTAGAAATCCTCAGGCTTGGTCTTTCTATCAAATATTTATTTCATTTTCTCTTGAAACCTCCGAGTTTTGTCAAATAACTACTCCCTCTACTGCTGTAGTTAAATCAATTGATACATATTTTTCTAAGTTGGATGTGTTTCGGTTTCCTATTGCTGTAGCAATTTCATCATTGGCAAGCTCAGGGAACTAAGAAAAAACACTTTAGAGCCATAAACCAGCTGGAAAGGTGAGGTGCCAATGGAATTTTTCACACTTTTTCTATCATCCCAAAAAGCATGAATTAGCTCTGTGTGCCAGGCCTTCTTGTTATCCTGTAGCATATTCTTGATGATTCTCATGAGGCTCTTATTTGAAGATTATACTAGCCCATTTCCCTGAGGACAGTAGGATGTGGAATGTCACAGCTGTATGTGGTATTTGAGGCATAAATCCACCATCTTCTTAGACTTGAATCCAAGAGCATTGTTAGTGATTATATTCCTGGGAACCCCAAATATTGACAGGATATGCTGCTCCAGAAAATGCATGATCACTGTCTCGGTAGCTTGTCTTGTGGGGATGGCCTCGATCCATTTTGTGAAGTAGTCAGTGGCAGTTAGGATCCACCTGTGCTTCCCTGAGGAATGTGGATTTTATTTCTCCAATGAAATATATCCCCCATTGTTGGAAAGGGTCTTCAACCTGTATGGGTTTCAAAGGAAATGGTAATAACTTCCTTCTCCCCACAAATATATGATGTGATTTGTGGAAGGCAACAACTTTCTTATGAGTATTGGAGAATATGGTGGGCCAATAAATCCTTTCCCTCATGATTTTGTTCACAATGGTATTCCAATAGTGATGGCCTCCACATTCTCTTGCATGGAACTCCTCAATGAGCCTCTTTTCCTCCTACTCATCCACACAGTTCAGCAATACTCCTCCTGGCTCCTTCCAATACAATTTTCCCTCCAAGGTGCAAAACCTAGATGCTTTCTTCTTGAGAAACCTATCCCTTGTCCTGTCCATACCCTATGGGGCATGTATATGTTGTAACACAAAACTAATATCATTGTACCACAAGGATGACCGAAAATGCTCACCTGCTGGGGTATTAAATTGAGCACATAGATTTGTGGACCAACACACAACTCACAAGATAGATCATACAATTTACTCAGCAATTGAAGAATGAAACAGTGCAAAAATGGCTTGCAACTATGAATGATTTCATTAATCAAAAGTAATTATATTATTGATTACAATGAAGTGCAATGGATAAATAGCCTCATGTAATTCAAATCCATGTGAGGAAATTCGAATTGATTGGACTCTACTTGACTGAATGGTTAACTGACCTTGTCTAAATCATTATCAAATAGTCCAAACTCAACTGTCTAATTCAGTGTTAAACTGTCCAACTGACTGGGGTAGGTGAGTAAATGTGCCTCATGTTAGCAGGAATATTTCACCTTTTGTGGACAAAAGTTGTTCCTCTGGTCTGAATGGTTCAGATCCAGAACAAATGAACGACAAAGGATGGAGACCCTCCCTGTATATCGTAGATACTTGAAATTCCTGCTTCGATAGTAAACCTGTGTACCTGTAATCATATTAAACATGCAAACACATCAAATCTACCAGAACATAGTCTATTAATCCACGTCATTGACTAAGGAATCCAACAACATTTACATGTGAAATCAAACAACAACAATAAAGTGGGACAGAAATCAATTTTGCATTAAGATTAAAAAGGAGAAGTTTACAACCAATTAATCCTTAGTGTTGACATGCATCTCCATGAAACCAAAAATTTCATCCCCATAAGCTCCAACTTTGTTCTCTATGCTCTCCAATGGCTTGGGCCAAGTGGTCAATCCAACATCATAACAATACTTCAATGGTTCTCCCCTCAACCATGGACATGAGCTTGTATTTATAAGGCTCAATGGATAGGGATGGTTGAGATATTTGTGGATGAGGTGGCCTCTAAGATCCTAGGATGGGGGATCTCAAGCTCAACTAACCCACAATGATAGGGATAAGGGAGGACATGAGGCTCATGATCTAGAAGCCTTGAGAAACTTATATTTTTCCCATTTTACCTAGGGTGCCACTTTTCTCCTTTAATGACAAAGCGATTTAGGTAATAAACGCTTATGGACTAAGGGTCATAAGTAGTGGCACCGCTTGTGGCTAACAAGGGATATGCGGTGCGAGCAAGGTACTACTCATGGATAAAGGGGAAAGTGCGGTATTGATTATTTTTGTGAAATATTGACAAATGGTATGAGTTTCCACTCCAAGTGCTGGGATTAAGGGTAAATAGGTATGTTAAGAGTCTTATCACATGATGGTGGTAGGATTTTGGTATAACAAGATGCCCCCCAAGTCATGAGTCTTAGAGGGCTACAATAAATGAGAGCTTTGAGAGAACAAGTCGTTGCTACGAGGTGAAAATGTCAGCTCGATCGGAGCAAGTTGTCAAGTAGGCGTCTGTAGTACATCAGTATGTTGAATCATAGACACAAGTAACCAACTCATGGCTGCAGACCAATACAAGGCAGATCCATGAGAGGAATAAACAAGCATGGCTACTAGAATACAGCGTAGATCCATGTGATAGAGGACTCAAACTTGGACATAGCTACCAGACATACAAAGTAGATCTATGTCATATAGGCACAAATTTGAGCCATGACCATACAAATGTGGATCCATGCTAGATATACAAAACTCCATCACAACTTGGGGAAAAGAAATGAGCGCTTTTAACAAATACCCAGGGTCTTCGTCTCATCTTCCACAAAGTACCAACCATAAGATTGACTCAAAAATACTGACACAAAAGACTGTGTAGACTGCAGAGGTAAAACTTCTTCAAATCCCCTTTGAACATCGAATGACACGACAAAAAGACTTGGAAACATGATTGAATGGGATAAACACACAATGTGACAGTGAACAATGCATTCTTTTAAAAGGATCAAAGGAGTGACATGACTCATGAAAGTGGATCGTCATGGAGATCGGCTGAATACCCAATTGACTGACATGATGTGCAAACAAGTGCCATGTTCAAAGGTAACGACAAACAACTTCCATTATTTGCAAAATGATTCCCTTCCCATTTCCCCCATCATGATCGATGAGTGCCTCTTTTCAGTTTTACGAGTTCAAAGACGGTAACAAACACTCGATATAGCTTGTTGAAAGACAAGTCCAGACTCATATGTTTTACAAACCTGAGAGAGGAGGGGTTCGTTCCCAAAATGGGCCTCTCAATGTTTAATTTAACGAGTCCACTGAAATAAAACTTGGTATCGTTCATGTTTAGAGAGTCTGAACGAATACAGAAGAAGACTCCAAAGGGGTCCTTTTCTGTATGGTTTAGTCTCTAAGGCCCAAAAAAGGGTAAAATCATACCTTAGAGAACTCTTCCAGTCATGATTGGCTGGAGTGTTCCTTTTTCGTAAATATTCCTATCCGAATCAAAAAAGAGATAACCTACCGTCGGATGGATGACTCTTCAAATGATTTAATGAGCGTGAAGAAGACAAGATCACTTGACAATCTTTTCGTATTTAGGGAGCCTAAAAAGAGTTTAATGAGGACTCCATTAACCTTTTTCATTTTTGAATCCAGAGCATGAAAAAGTAATAAATTAAGCTCAAACCAAATTTCATGTTTTAACCTGAGCATAAAAAATGAAAAGTAAGCTCAACATCATCTTACAGTTTTTAATGAGCTTGAAGATGAGTTGAAAGAATGCTCGAAGATTGGTTTCATTTTTATGCAAGCTCGAAACCAATGGGTAAACTATGCTTAAAAAACCCCATTAACATGATATACAGAGGTTGGAATTTTTTCCCCAGGATGATTGCTAGCGAAGCTTAACCCTAGCATGGTTGCTAGCGGCTCGACTTGCCCCCAAGCTTTGTTTCCTTTAATGATTATTCTTCCATACCCAACCTAAAAACTTGGTTACTAATGTGAGAATGTTCACCAGGGGGGTAGGAAGAATGAGAATCAGGCAAGTGAAAATAAGGTTCGAGTTCTAACACTAAAGGGAAGACTCGAATCAAGGGAAGGGGATCTGTTTCATTTTTACACAAGCTTGAAACAGAAGGTAACTTTGTTGGAACATGGTTTCATTTTTATGCAAGCTTGAAAACAAAAGGTAAACTATGCTTAAGGAAACCCACTTCATTTTTTAACGAGCTAGAAATAGAAAATGAACTATGCTCAAGAATGATTTCATTTTTATGCAAGCTTGAAACCAAAAGGTAAACTATGCTTGAGGAGATCTATTTCATTTTTTAAAGATCTTGACATAGAATGGGAACTTTTCTTAGGCATCTGTTTCATTTTTTAACGAGCTTGACACAGAATGGGAAATATGCTCACAACATGGTTTCATTTTTATGCAAGCTTGAAACCAAAAGGGTAAACTATGCTTAAGGAGTGGTTTTAATTTTTTAGTTAGCTTGAAACCAAAAGTAAACTATGCTCTCAAACCTGCTCCTACCAAACATGATATCTAGAGGTTGGTAGGTTGCCCACATTTCATAAAATATAGCAGCTTAGCTCCATTATGATGTCCATATATTAGAGCCACGCCCCCCATTTTACCTATGATGGGAAGAAGCTAACTAGAAGAAGGGGAAGGAACCACAAGAACATGCGGCACATTCAGGGCTGTCTGATTACTAGGAGTGATGCGATGGTCAGGTGTAACAAAAGAAAGCTGATCAATGGTCACAATCTTCCCATCATGGGGAAAATGCATTACTCTAAAGAGTGTCGACACAATATCCTTCATGGCATAAACATAATCACGTCCAAGGAGAATATTGAAATCTAAAGGACCTTGGACCACCATAACATCATTGCAGACAATTTTCCCTCCTAATGTAATAGGCTAATAAGGAAGGGTCCCTAAAGGTGAGGTAGGCCTACGATTAAAATCTAGTATCTGATCGGCGGCTGGCACAAGCTGAGGAGAACCTAAATCTTGCCAAGTAGTCGAGGATAGAATGCCGACAGAAGCCTCTTCATCAACAATAGTATGAAGTATCCACCTAGCAGTAACATTCAGAAATATCTGGAAAGGAGCACTCAAATGAAGATGAGACTCTGTTAGGTTACTCTAGTCAAAGGAAATAGCCTTACTACTCGAAGAGGGTTCTATTGAAACAGACAAAATTTCCTCTTGTTGAGAACAATCAAAACGAAACAAAAAAAATTCAGCAGGTTTCAGTTCATTATCTACTAGAAGAGAAGAACAAGATGAATATTTGGTCAAAGAGACTAATTTAGTCTTAACACTCTCTGATGGAAGAGCGGGATCGGGTGGAAATGACATTGACTTGACCACTTCACTCTCCGAAGGAAGAGTGGGATCAATCACAGATAAATCTGAATTGACCACTTGGTCAACCAGTGGGGGATCGAGGGATAACTTACTATCACTCGTTGGAATCACCTGTTGATGATCAGTAACATTTTCCAACAAACACGAAGCTTCATCCATGCTTGGACAAAGAAAACTACAATGCATAGCCTTGCATATCAAACAAGGATACAATACTTTACCCTTACAATATTTTACCAATGGGTCACTGGTTGAGGGAGTATCTTCAACATGATGATTAGAGGTTGATGACATAGACGGTTTGGACCTTTTAGACCTCTCTTCTTGTACACGGGAGAGACCAAGACACTCCTTAAGAAGGTGGTCCCCCTTGCAAAGATTCCAAGGGAACTTGGGTTTTTCGGTTGTTCTCTTAGAACAGGAACCATCAAGAGTAGATGGTTGTTGCTTTTTCTCTTTCTTATCCTTCTTCTTCTTACCCTTCCATTTCTTCTTCTTATTATCCACATGACTACTAACCATAGAGCTTTGGTCAAGTGAAGAAGAAGGAAGGGATGAAGCAACAACCGACGAAGAAGGATAGGGATTAGGTTGAGGTCAATCCTCTCCCAGAGGATAGGTGACATTTGAGACATTAGGTGTAACATGAATTACCGGATTAAATATCCTGACTGGTAATCCTATAGTTAATCCAGGAAGATTTAGAGTGGTAATAAAGGGAGGACCAATACCTTCACTTGGAGGGAATACAAAAGGTACACCTTGGAAAGGGACCTCTTGACTGGTAGTCCCAGATTGGGATGCCATCTCTAAACTCTCTAAAAACCTCCTAACTACCATGCACAAGCAAGTACTACTCAAACTAAAAGCAACAAGCAAACATGTGAAAGGAGTGGATGAGAGTCAGGAACCTCACAGGATAGGCCAAAAGGATAACTCAGATGGTTTGAGGATTCCTAAAAGGGTCTCATGATATACGCTAGGTATGAGGGAGCTCAAATTGGTAGTAGTGTTGTCTAATGCAGAACCGTACACACGAGGCCTTCCGATATACAATCGAGTACGTGAAGTACCTTTCTATATACCTCAAGGGTATGTGAAAGGCCATTCGATATATTGACGATATGTGGAAGAACCGCACAAGTCCTGGGATGTAATGTGAATAAGTAACAACAACTCCTACGCTTAATGACACCTGAACACGTCTCTAACTTATCACTCAAATTGCTAAAAGTTTTAACCTAGTACTACCGTTAATTTTATCTTGTGCGTTTAGGTGGAACCATGGAGTGAAAACTTGAAATTAAAGAAGATGCACACTGATCTATATGATAATGCAGGTTTTCCTCTTCAATGAAATTCTACCTAAGAGAGGGAGAGAGATTTATTTTTCTTCCCAAAAATGCACACCCAAATGCAAATGCAATTCTATCTTTTCAAATGAAAAGGGAAATATCAATGCACCCCAAACAATCTTCAAAGCAAATAAAAAAGAGATCTAGAGAAAATCAAACATAAATAAACCAAAAATGTTTCCTATCTTTTCATTCTTGAAAAATATGCATAAAAACTTAATGGAAAGATGATTTCACTAACGTTTCCAAACAAAATTAACTCTAATGCACACAAAGATGAAAACAAATATTTCTTCTTAATGAAAGTAAGATCTAGAATTTCAAATACTGTTGGGCTATAGGGCAGACACGGGCTTTATACCATTAACTTCGCACCAACAAAAGACCCACAGTGTTGGCCCTTTCAGCAACAACATGCGAACAGGTTGCAGTCTCACCCGAAACAGCTATGGGGTGCCGCAGAATCAGGTTTCTGCAAGCAGAAGAGGGATATTACTGTACCTTTAGCTTCTAATACTTATAATCATACAATGCATGGATTTAATAGTTACTTATTTGGCTTCACGGTTAGATAAACAAATAGTGCCTTGCTTAACCCTTTCCTGGGAATTCCAGCGAAGTTATTATTTAGCAGTGATCTTACTTATCAGATATATATTTATCAATGCATACATAACATAACAACAACACAACAAAAACCACAACACATGATATAATGTGGTTCACCCCCAGTGTAGGGGCTACGTCCACAGAACTGTGTTTTATTCAACTCTTTACAAAAACCACAGTTCTGATCTGTGCACTCAGCTGCAGATCCCTTCAAGTCCTCAAAGCTGCGCACACAGCTGCAGGCCTCTACGCACACAGCTGCAGATTTCCTTTATCACCCAAAAACCCTCTGCGCACACACCTGTAGAGGTCGTCCATGCACACAACTGGGACTTAACCTTCTCTTACAAAATATCCTTCGCTTCGCATAAATTCATCTTACATCAAAAAGCCTAAACTGACTTCTTTACAAGAGTGCTTATTTATAGTGCACTTATTACAAAACCATGGGCTTAAACCATGGGTACCCCGAACCCTAAACCCTGGATTTAAACCATGGTTTTATTACAAAAAGAGGACTTTGACTCAACCTCGACACCCCTGAGACTATTTTGAGTGGTAACTCCGCTTACAAACTCCCATAACTCCGTGGAGTTACCCACCTTAAGGACCGTTAGGGTGCGCGCCCCAACAGGCCCCTAAGACTCACCAGTGTCCCGTCCCGAGACACTCAGCTGCTTTTCTGGTGGTAGAATCTTGTTGGCGAAACATAGTGTGTTGCTTTCCAAAGCCATACATGCGGTTGTCGACTGCTTGTTCCTTTGCTAGTTAAGTCCTTCTGGATCTATCAGCGACCCCATCCTTCAATCTGCTTGCCAAACATTTGACCATCCACAACTTAGGGTCCCTAGAATTGTGTGTCAAGGTGCATAAGACAAACAGGCGCCTCAGTTCTGCCAAACCAGGAGGATACATCTTGGGATGTTTCAGAGGTTTCCTGTGAAGACCGGTGCTTTTCTTCGTGCGGCTTAGAGCGCACTTCTGCCTTTCTTCCTTCCTCTTAGAGTGAACTTCTGCCTTTCTTTGTTCCTTGGTCGAACATGGCTGCATGGGTGGATTTATTAGAAGGTTCAGCAGAGATCTCTCCCTGACCAATCATAATAACTCCTGGACTTCATGATCATTTGACATAGTTCTAACTGAAGAAACTCAAAGAGATGCACAATGCAGGAGTCGTAGGCCGGTGTAGCGTCTTATAGAATCCCGCAATAGAATCTGTCATCATGGTGCATTAATGACACCGAATTTGATGGAGTGGCGGAAATCCTATCCACACGGAACCATATTTTCCCAAAATCTCATTATTGCAGTCAGTTAGGGCAGTTCCCGTGCCGGCGCCACCAAGTGTAGTTTGTCCCATCCATCACATTTTAGGCTGCGACACACCTTTGATCTCCGACATAACTACTAACTTCAACTTCGCCTTGATAAGTACCTTCAACACAATATGTACCTTCAACCCATCCTGACCTATATGGCAACCAAACTTCAACCTTCAGAATTTGACAATCTTCATCACTCCATAGCTTTGAGAACAACTTCATTATAGTCTAGTACCCAATTCCAACTGTTCTTGGTACTTAGACTGTCCTTCATGCTGTTACTCCTGATCAAGGGGTCCCGGTTTGTCCCTGTACTTTTTTAACCTACTTCCATTCACCATGGAAGGTAAAATTTCTCCATTCAATTTAGCTAACTGGACTGCGCCACCATCAATAACTTTCTGCACTATGTATGGTCCTTTCCAATGTGTCTTGAACTTACCCGGGAATTTCATGAATTTGCTGTCATATAAGAGCACAAGATCACCCTGCTGGAACTGCTTCTTCTTGATGTGTCTATCATGCCATGCTTTTTCTCTAGATTTCTGTACTTGCTGCTGGAACCCTGCAATGAATCTGTCCTCTTCAAGTTCTAGTATCTTTGCCAGCCTTTTTTTCATCATATTTGGGTCATCCATCCCTGTAAAAGCAGATATTCTGAGGCTAGGGACAATATACTCCATGGGCATGACTGCCTCTTGTCCATAAACCAACCTAAAAGGTGTATGGCCTGTCAACTTTTTGCAAGTGGTTCTATAAGCCCATAGTACTGTTGGAATTCAAAGGTCCCAATCATTTCTGTTGGCATTGCAAACCTTCGTCAGAGTGTGTTCAAGGATCTTGTTAAAGGCTTCGACAGTTCCATTTTCTTGAGGATGCTAGGCAGTACTCTTCTGATGATATACTTGAAATTCTTCAGTCACTACTTCAATAGTCTTATTTAATAAATGCGATCCTTGATCACTCATAAGAATTCTAGGACACCCAAATCTTGACAAGATGTTATCGAAGATAAACTTCATAGCTGTAGCAGCACTACAGGTCTTGACTGGTTGAGCTTCGGCCCAACGAGTAAGGTAGTCAGTTGCTATAATAATGTATCTTTCTCTGGATTTCTTTGCAAGGGGATTGATAGGTCCAACAAAATCAATAGCCCATTTATCAAAGGGTTGTAAAGTTACCTGCGGAACTAGGGGCATCTCATCCCTTCTGGATGGTTTGCCCGTCCTATGACAAATGTTGCAGCTGTGGCAATATTCTCTTACATCCTTATGAATTGTGGGCCACCACAATCCGGTTGTCAGAATCTTCTATGTTGTAGCTTTTCCTGCGTAATGACCTCCTGCTGCGGTAGAGTGTGCCTCAGCCAAAATTAATGGCTTTCAATGCTCCAGGACACATCTACGGAGTATTTAATCTGGTCCCATCTTATATAGTTATCCTGCTATGAAGGTAAAGTCGGTTGCTCTAACCACCAACTGTTTCTTCGGCTGTGTTGTCATTTCAGAGGTTGCAAAACCTATAGACAAATACTGAACAATATCCTCGAAATAATCATCAACCATTTGGATGGCAAACAACTAGGCATCAGGAAGACCTTCGTCCAAGCTAATGGGTTCTTCTCCTGACTCAAGCCTCGACAAGTGGTCAGGACCTAGGTTTAGTCTTCCAGGTTTGACTATGATCTCAAAGTCATATTCCTGAAATAGAATCAACCATCTGCATATCCTTCCACCTAGCATAGGCTTGTTAACCAAATACTTCAAAGCAGAGTGATCAGTGAACATCTTAAAATGAGATCCTAACAGATAATGTCGAAACTTCTGTAATGCATAAACCATAGCTAAACCTTCTCGTTCTGTAGTAGTATAATTTTTTTCTGCTGTGGACAATTTTCTACTTGCAAAAGAAATAGGGTGATCGATATTACCTTCACCTGACTGAGCCAATACTATTCCCAGAGCAATGGAGGATGCGTTGACATGCACATGAAACTCCTTATTCCAATCAGGGAATACTAAAATAGGGGCAGTTACCATCTTTTCCTTCAAAATATCCAAGCTTGCTTCACACTCAGGTGTCCATTCAAACTTAAGATATTTCTTCAACTGCTTTTCCATAGGGGCTGTTATCTGAGCATTTCCTTGAATGAATTTCCTGTAATAACCAATATGACCAAGCGTAGTGCGCAGTTGTTTAACAGACTTCAGAGGTGGCAGGTTCACAATAATGGCTATCTTCGCAGGATCCATCATCAATTCTTGCGTACAGATAATGTGACCTAGCAGAATTCCAAAAGGGGCACAGAAGATACACTTTTTCAAGTTCAAGGAAATCTGATGCTATCTACATTTGTCCAGCATAAGTATTAAACTAGCTAAGTGGTCTTTTACTATCCCAAAGATAGTCCAATCATCAAAATAAAATTCTAAAAATTTATGTATGAATTCCTTAAAAGCAGAGATGACTACTCTAGAAAACATGGCAGGTGCATTCTTCAATCCAAATGGCATAACTGTATACTGGAAGGATCCCATTTCTGTAGCAAAGGTTGTCTTATGTCGATCTTTTGGAGCAATTCGAATCTGATGGTAACCTGAAAATCCATCAGTAAAAGAGTACACTTCTTGACCTCCAACATTGTCTAAAACTTCATCTGTAAAGGGAATGGGAAAGGATCATGCAAATAGGCATCATTCAGCTTCTTCAGATCGACACAGATTCTGATTTCTCCCTTAGTATTCTTTTCTTGCACCACCATAGGACTGACCCACTCAGACTCTTCAACAGGCTCAATGATTCCTGCAGCAAGCATCTTATCCAGCTCCATTTGGACTTTTTCCTTATACTTAGGGTTCAGTATATAAGGGCGATGTTTCATAGGCTTCGCATCAGGTTTGAAAGGGATCTTTATCACTCCTATATCACCAAGGATACCTTTCATCTCTGAGAACTTCGTCGGAAATAGATCCTGATATTCATGGAGAAGTTGGGTCACCTTGCTTACCATTTCGTCATCCCAATAATCTCCAATGGTAGCATACTTAGTGTTTTCTTTTGACCCAATGTTTACGGTCCGCGTCTTCAGGGGTTGAGTCACTTCAAGTGCCTCAACTGCTGGTCCATGTACTTCGCAGTGTCCTTCTGACTCAGGAATGTTAATGTTGCACCGATTGTTATCCTCGTCAATTGTGAGGTTATAACATTCTACTGCATTGGCTTCTTGTGCCTTCCAATCAGGTTGGTATTCTTCTATTTCTTGATCATCAAATACTTTAGTGTGGATCAACCTAACAGCTGTGTCCAAAGCAGGAGAAACCTCATTAATAGAAAATGTCAGCACAAAACTATCAACAAGACAATCCCAACTTACAGTACCATTGTAATGCCTCGGTTTTGACCCCGTTACATTAGATGTATATGATGTGTATATTGTAAATGATCATGGTGTGGAGTTAAAGGCCAAGGCCCCATCATGGATCGGTCATGTTATGTTAGGATTTAAATTTGTCACCGATTGTATATCGGGGCATGCGGCATATATTATGTTGGTCATCATGTAAATATGCATTTATAATTAATTAAAATGAACACAACCAGCTATGGTCGCGGAAACTAAATCGAATGGGGCATGATTTTCCCAAGGATAAGGATGTGGGGGGGGGGGGGGTTT
>LPNX010399264.1:0-23498 GCA_001517045.1 Pseudotsuga menziesii
AATGTATTTCATATTTTCTATATTAAAAGAGTATGTACACGATGCTACTCATGTGATCGAATGGAATGTGATTCAGGTAGAACTCGAAGGACATTTTTAGGTGGAACCAGACTATATTCTTAATAAGAGGAAAAAATTTCTCCAGAATCACACCATTGGATAGGTAAAGGTGCAATGGAAACACCTCAGTCTAGAAGAAGAAACCTATGAATTGGAGAGAGATATGTGAGTGGCATATCCAACTCTATTCTAGGAAGACTCGAAATAAACTTAAGCAACATTGAGGACGATGTTGAACATAAGGGGGGGTGTTCGTAACACACCTAGAAATGAGAAATAAATATTTTTATTTATTTTAGAAAAAATTATGTTAAATTTATTGTAAAGTTTTTATGACCAAGTTGTTCAAGGATGGTTGTAATTAAAGAATTATTTATTTTAATAATTAAATAGAAGAGACACCTATCTAAGGAAGACTGTTGAATGAGTGTTCATTGATCCACTACTTGGAATGAGTAGCTGTAGAAGGCTGGTTGACAAGTGGCAGCACTAGCAATTCACTTTCTAGCTGTTGCAAGAAGCATAATCCCTAAAATTGTGGTCATGTTCCCTAAGAGGGGGAACTGAGATGGTGGCTCGTTTAATTCCAAAACTAACCCAAAGACCTAGGAAATATTATAAATACCATCAAATTAAGCAGGAGGCTCACTACTCATTATGTTTCCAAGTGAATGATCCTTGTGACTACTTCAAACTGAAAAATCAGTACACACGGAATTTGATGAGGGGATAGATAAAGTAGAATTGATGAGTTAAGTTTGCTTCTAAGTGCCAAGTTACAACAAGTTGCTGTGTGGGATAATATTCAGTGATCTTCTTCCTAGTGGTTCAGTGAACATGATCAGGAGTACTAAGCATGTAATCTTTGCTGCTTCAGAAGAAGGTTGGGTGGAATAGTATCCTTTGGGTGTTTTCCCCTTCTTCAAATTATCCAGGTTCTAACTGTTTATATTTATCTATGTTTCAATTATGTATTTTAATTGTGTTCACTAAAGTATGTTACAATATTTACAAATGATTAAATGATAATTGTTTGTATTACTCTAGAAAAGAAGCTTCAATTGTTATAGTTAGTTTTGATTTCTAGGTTATAGGTCAAATATGTCTTCTCTGCCATAGTTTACTAGTTATGTTAAACATTGTTTAGTAATGTTAGTTCATGACAATATATTCCTTGTCGATACCATGGTTTTAAAGAAATTTAGTCTTAAATCCCTTATGGACTTCTTTCAAAACTTTACCATTCCTTTTCAGTGTCTTATTTTAACTAACTAAACTTTATAAACAAGTCTTTTAAACACATTTTATCATAAGAGTGAAAAAAATTGATATCAACACCTCATAACGTTCTATTATATATATATATATAATATTTCATTCTTCGACTAATTTCTGGCCTCACAATCTAAAAACTATAGTTTACAGTTAAGGTAAATAAGTTTCAAATTTTAAACAAAAATTAAACTAGGTTCAAACATCAAATGCGGATAAGTTTCTTCGAGTTTCAATATTAGAGATTTGTATCCTAACTCATTATTTTAGCTATTATTAAAATACCAAATCGAGATTATCGACATCCCATGTCCCAGGTTTCAGGATGAAGGCCATTTGGTATCACTATTTTTACCTAAATATGTATAGAACAAAACCATGTCATCCTTACAACTTATTATTATTATATCAACTTTAAAAACAGTATGATCCATTTAACAGCCTAAATCAACTTCGTTGTGGGTTCATGACTTTTTTAACAGAACAATGTTCATACAAACTCCCCCAAGAAAAACAAAAAAGCTAGGTAAAGGCCTCACGACTGTAACAATGTTCATTATCAAACCAAGTTACAAAAGTGGTAAATCAACATGCTAATATTTTGTAAAAAATAAACCTTACTGGTTTTATTCCAAATATCAAAAACCATTTTTATGAAATAATAAACATAGTCATCATTCTTTTGACAGTGGCCCTACCATCTCTTTCCTAAAAAATAACCGTGACAGGGAAATAGCCTCATGGTCGCTTCTTTTAGTTTTATAAAATAATAAAGAACAAAACTATAAATTTAGACACGTTAGGGTTATATACTTAGCAAAAAAAATCAAAATAAAATATTGTCTCTACTTTTTGCATCTACTACAAAATGTATAGAGTACCCATTGTCATAATACTATATTTAAAACAAAGTTACATTATTGTTAAAACCTAGTGCAAAATGGTGTTTTATAAACTTCAAGCCCTCATGGGTTCCATACAAGTTAAATAAAATTTACATTGTTCAAAAAAATAATAGTAGTGGGAATTGTTCAATGTAAACCATGTCACTAAGAAGATGTGGCATAGTCGCTACGACTCCATAGTTGAAGGGTTACCTGCTTACATTATCAAGTACTTTTTCCTTGTGGCTTACCAAAGAGGGTTATCACTTTCATACAAAAAAAAGAAAATATAGAAATGGAGCCAAAAGATATGCAATGTAAAACGTAGAAGAATCTAGGGTATCATACATCTTAGAGCTACAAGAAGGAAAGATACAGGTCTTACCCGATCTTAATCTTTTTCCAACGCGAACTAATTATCACAGTTTATTCCATGAAGAGGATCCTGTACAAGAACCATTACAATGGCCAGTATTTTGAAAGAGAAAGATTATTACTGATAGTAGGAAGGAAACATAAATTCAAAAATAAAATTTCTTACCTCTTGATTTGTCTTAGCAATGACGGCCTCAGCAGTAAGAATATTTTGTTTAGGGTTATCACTTCATTTGTTAGTGATTGAGAAAAATATGAAAATAGTTGAACTTATAACTTTAATCCATAGTAACAGTGCATATAAATCAAATCAATAATTCAACGATATAAATCAAACCATAGAACATAGGATATACCCTGGGAAAACCCTCCACTGATTCGGAGGATGAAAAAATAGAAAATGATCTTAGAGTATGATTGATAAGTAGTAGAGAATGATTACAACACAATAGCATATTGATTTTTCCAAGAGCACGAGAGAGAGGAGATCTAATTGAACATTGTATCTAAATTTCCAAGTGCATAGAACTTTAATAACAAGTCAAATTATGTTTTACAACAAAAAATAGAATGATTGCATGTATCAGCAACTTGTTAACACTTAGAACATTGATCCATATTTAATCATGCACCGCACACTGATCTGGTGTCAAGATGAAACTCCATAATTATCTTCCACAATAAGATATGTTGCTTACATTAATTAACTAACTCTAACTGAGTTGTTAACTGAGCTGAATTGAATGAAACTACATGAAACTGAATGTAATTGAACATAACTGAATGTAACTGAACAAAACTGAATGTAACTGAACATAACTAAGTGTAACTAAACAGACCTGAATGTAACTGAACAAAACTAAGTGTAACTGAATAGAACTAAATGTAACTGAATAAAACTAAGTGTAACTGAACTAGACTGAATGTAACTGAATTGAACTGATTGAAACTGAACAGAACCGAATGTAACTGAACAGAACTAGTGCATATCCATCAATGTTTATTTCTAATAACTACTTGCATAAATTAAGGAGTTGATTCCTTAATTAACTGAACTTGTTTAGCATAACTAATACTCAATTTATATCTAAAAAATTTGAGTTTACTTTGTGGCAACATATGAAAATTGAATTCTCTATCTCTGTGCTTATATTAAATATCTCTACATGGTCCATATATGTTTTCATTAATTAATCATATCACACCCATAAGATTGTTTCCGAACCTATGATCATATGTATTTCCCCAGGTCATATAGTCATATGCTAAAGTAAATCACCCCAGAGGTAGCTAATCCCTTAAGGAGACTTGTGGCATCGATTGACCATGACTAGCCATATATCATATAGTGTATCTACTTTAACACTATAAAGTACTCCACCTCACAACATGAGGATATTTTTAGAACTTGATATTACTCACAAGTATACTGTCTTGATATTACTCACAAGAATTTACTTGATATTACACACAAGTTTTACTAACTTGATATTACTCACAAGTCCATTGTCTTGGTATTACTCACAAGTCTATTGTCTTGATATTACTCCCAATACTGGAGAATGACCCCTGATGTTGTAATCTCAACATCATTGAGCAAATCCACGCAAAACAATAATAGGTATGCAGGAGAGAAGAAATAAGGTCAAGGGTTGAGCACCTTGGATCCCCCACCATAAAATTACCAGAGAGCTACATAGCAGTGTAGTTGGAGGCACAGTTAAACCCCACATAACACAAAACAAAACCTTACAATGCAAAAACTTCAAGAATGAGCTTGCACTTTCCTTGATACATCGTAAACCCTTAGGGTTCTGTACCATGCCTTTAAAGAAACAGCTAGTACAATTAAGGAATTCACAAGTCTTGCATGTGAAATCATTAAGTTCATAATCCTTACCAACCTTTTCAACCCTCACATGTTTTTTATTTAAGTCAAACTTCATGGCAGTTAACAGTTTCGGCATAGTTACACATGATTGCATTTTAATAATGTTTAATAGGAAGTATATTTCATAGCATAGAATATAATAAGCCTTGATAGCATTTGTAGGAGGATTTGATTAGATATTATATAGTATGGGTTGAATTCAACCCCTTGGCGTTCCACATTTGCTTAGAATGAATGATTCATTGTAGTTTAGGACTTTGCTTATTTAGTTAAGTGACTTGATCACTTTCCCCTGCACAAGGAAAATGAGGGTTTTGCATTAGCCACAGAGGCTAAGTAAGACCGGAGATCCTCCTCTTCCGAGATAGAGGATAGGTGGGTTCAAATACTAGAGAACAAAACCATTTATTATGACACTTTTTAACTCGAAGAAAATAAAAATATTTTAGCGACATTTAAGTAGTGATTGATTTTACAACGCATCAAGTATTGTCGTAGAGAGGACATGATGTTGAAAATACCAAAACCTAGTATTATCATTATTGTATTCAAATTTAAGTCACATTTTTACTTATTGTCACAACAGATAAAGTATTGAATTTAACATCTCATGGATTTATCATCCTAGGAAAATTACAGATTTACATGGAATAAAATAAAATAAAATTCGTAATTGAGGGATGTTACAATAGCAATTTTATGTGTTTAATGAATGGTATATTAAGGAAATACTTAGATAAATTTGTAGTCGTCTTTATCAATGACATATTAATATATTCTAAGAATAGAAAAGAGCATGAAGACACTTAATAATAATCCTACAAGTGTTAAGGGAACAACAATTATTTTCCACGTTTAGCAAATGTAATTTTTTCAAATACAAAATTTAGTATCTAGGACATGTGGTGTGTAAGGATAGGATATAAGTAGATCCCGATAAAATTAAAGCTATCACTGAATGGATCATTCCAAAGAATATAACTGATATAAGATAATTGATGGGGATTACTATCTACTACTTTGAATTCATTGGAGGATTTTCTAAGATAGCATACACTATAACTTTATTACAAAAGAAAGGTAAGAAATTTGATTGGAACAAAAATCTCTGAAGAGAGTTTTAATAAATTAAAACAATTATTAACAAAAAATCCTATTCTAAAAATTGTTGATCCATTTAAATATTTTGTTGTATGTATGGACGCATGAAAAGAAGGTCTAGGTGGAATAATAATTCATGAAAATTATGTCATGGCCTATGAGACTAGAAAGCTAAAGGAACACGAGAAGAATTATGCTACCCATGACCTAGAATCAGCAGCTATAATTCATGTGCTGAAAATGTGGCGACACTACCTCATCGGAAGAAATTTTTTACTAATGTCTGATAACATAAGTTTAAAATATTTATTTGATCAACAAAATATTAACGCTAGACAAACTAGGTGGTTATCATTTTTAAGCGAATATGATTTTGAAATAAAACATATAAAAGGAAAAGAAAATAAAGTGGAAGACAGTCTAAATCGTCATGCAAACTTACTGTATGCAACAACAAGATGCATTTATGAAAAAAATTAGAAGATAAAATTAAAAATGCAAAAAGATGATAGAGAATATAAAAAATTAAAAGAGAAGACGACAGAAAATGAAGTTAAACATATAAAACAAATTATAGTCTAAATAAAAAGGGGTTATTATTACACAAAGTAAGATTATATATACCTAATTATGAAGATATTAAATTATTATTTTAGATGAATTACATAAAAGGCCTTATTCAGGATACCCTGGATATCAGAAAATGATTGCCATGACAAGGAGGCATTTATTTTGGCCTATTATGAAAAATGTAGTAGAATATTTAGCATGATGTATTCAATGTCAATAGGTAAAGGCTAAAATTCAACATCCAACCAAATTATTGCAACCATTACCTATTCTAGAATGGAAATTAGAAATTATCAACATGGATTTCATAACTGGGTTACCTAAAAAAGTTAAGCAGCACGGCTCAATTATGGTCATGGTAGATAAACTTAGTAAGGAAGCTCACTTTATTCCAGTAAAGTATTCATATAAGGCTATTAACATTACAAATATATTTATGAAAGATATTTTCAGATTTCATGATGTACTTAAGATAATAATCTTAGACTTAGATGCAAAATTTATGGGAAATTTTTGGAAGGATTTATTTAAAGGATTAGGCACGTAATTAAATTTTAGCACTGCACACCATCCTTAGACCGACAAACAAATGGAAAGAGTAAATAAAGTCTTGGAAGACATTCTTAGAATGTATGTAATGGATAAATAAGGTAACTGGAAATATTATTTTCATAGGGTAGAAATTTGCATATAACAAACATTTTCAAGCTTCAACTAGATGAAGTCCATTTGATATTCGGTATGGATGAAAGTGTAATTGATCCAGGAGGATCACCTCATAGTTGATTAAAATTAAAGTATTCAAAATGTAAATTAAATATTACAGTGGTAAATATGTCATCATGATCTTTCTGGTAATGCTTGTTTCACCAAAAAAGACTCCCGGATGCAGAAGTTATTCGAGTTTGAAGTTTCGACACTTTTGGTTAAAATTGGGAAAAATATGGTTATTTGAGCAAATTGGAAAATGTAATGTTTTATAAAAATTTGGGGAGTCCATGGGATTCGAAACGATGACCTCCAAATCCCGCAAAATCCTTCACCAAGCCCGCATAGCCAACACTCCACACATTGTTCCTTGTTATATATAGGTTGAAACCTTTATTTAACGTTGAAGGGAGTGTTTTTTTAAAAATGGGGGAGGTCGAGGGATTTACACCGAGGCTTCCAAATTCACATTATAACTATTACCATATATATCCTCCAATCCTTATCCATATATTCCATGGGTTAACATTTTATGGCCAAACCATACAATATCAACAAACTATACCATATGCCATCGTATTATTTCCACCATTTAAATGTTTCAAGAAAAACACATGGGAAGGGGAGATGCCTATAGGTTTGACCCCGTGACCTATGCCCCCATAACATAGATTTTTACTACTATGCCACAACCGAACCATTGAGCAAACAATGCCGCAATTTCATTGAGAATTGATGGTGGAGATTGGGTCCAAAATATGGAACATGGAACTCCTTCTTGAGCCCAAAACGATTTATAAAAACTATGTATTGGAGCCACAGAAAGAGATATTGGATCTTGAGGTATGCACAAATCTCAAGGAATTTGAAAGTAAATAAAGTATAGACTATACAATTCCATACAACGTAGATATGGAGTTTCTCGATTTGCATGCTAAAGGAGGCCTTAAGCGAACCAGATTGAGTTTATACTCATTCTTCTCTGAATTTTGAGATGAACATAGTGGTACAGTATGTTTATGCAGTTTACTAACACAATTCTAAAGTGACTCCAAACACTCATGTATGTAAGCTTTGAATACTTAATAAGATCGAGCTTCTCAATGGAAATGGCCCAATTATGTAGCCCAGGAGGGGTGACCTCCATTATCAGTTATTTTCATTCAATTTCATGATTTGCATACTATTTATTGTCTTATGTGATTGATTTAAAGCATTAAAAATTCATATTTAATCCTATTTATGAGTAATTGAAATATAACATTAACCTGCAATTTTTAATGGTTAAAAATGTCCTAAAGATTTTCAGATCAGTAACACTCCAATTTCTTAGAGCAGTCCCATCGACAGCCTAAATTAGGACCTGATATATTAAAAGATATGGAACTAATAGTGATACATGTACAACATAATTTAAAGGTTTCCAAAGATAGGAAAAAAAGTTATGTTGACTTAAAAAGGACCCCACGAGAGTTCCAGGTAGGAGATCATGTTTATGTAAAGGTAAAACCTAGAAAAAGCTCCTTTAGGTTAGGAGAATACTTAAAATTGGTGCCTAGTTATTGTGGATCATTTGAAAATTTAGCAAAAATTGGATTGATTGCATATCAACTAGCATTACCACTTACAATAAAAGTACATAATTGTAATATCCCAAATTTTGACCTAACACTTATGGGCATAAACCCCATTTCTTATGATGTTACTTTGATGTTTTTGATATATTGGGTCAAAGACCCCAATGCACATGAACATGATTATTTTTTTGATATATTGGGTGTAAGACAATCTCATATGTTATACATATAATTTCATGTGTTGGGCATAGACCCTGAAGCGTAGAATTAATGAGATGTTTTGTGTTGAGCGAGGATCTCTCGAGCACATGAGTAGTTGATGTTTGTATTGAGAGAGAAGTTGTGGAACACATGAATGTTTATATTTGTGTTGAGCAAGAATCTAAGGAACACATGAAGTTATGAAAACCTTTGTGTTGAGAATGAAGCTCTGAATCACGTGAAAATATAAAGTTGGAAGTGTTGGGCATAAGCCCTAGAGCCTTCCAAGTTGATGTTGAGCATAAGATTTGGATCCTTAGCCATTGTATCCCTAGGTGTATCCTACAACTAAATCCTAGCATTGGTGTTGAGCAAGGAGCTCTGGAATTTCACTAAGTTTGTAGCTCCCTATTTTTAGCATTGAGTATGGGTGTTGGATAAGCACTAGGAGTTACTGAAAAGAATTAATATGTCGAGTGAAAACGACTCTAATAAAATATTAATATCATATTACTTATTTTTAAGTGATTAAATGAAATTTTGAATTTATGTATCTCATCAAGTACTGAAGAACTACCATGTTATATGAGGGAATCCAACATGCAAGGAGGTTTAGAGTTTCTTAACCTAGTTGACCTAACCCCTACCTGAAGGTCTTATTAAAGAAAGTGACTAAGCTAAAAGAAAAGTGTGATATGTTTAGGGATCATGCTATATGATACCTAAGATTAAAATTTTAATAAATGAAATATATATAGAATGTATACATGATATGTATAAAGAGTAAGCATAGTAATAATACTAGTATCTATAAGTAATAAAGAAAGTTTCCACATGTTATCATTATTAGTATGACAATTAAATACTAAAATACATACAAGAGTCAAAGTAGGAACTAGTAAAAAGTTCCTACGTAAATATTAAAAATTACCTAAAGTAAATAAAAAGGGTATTTCAAGAAATCAAATTATTCTTGAGTTAACTGCCCCTTTTCCTGAAAAGTCTGTCTATAAATACCCAAGCCAAAGAGAGGCTTGGGGATGATCATTTTTATCTATCTTTGGAGGATTCCATAATTCTTCCTGATTACCTTCAAGAGAGTTCTTGGAGAATAGTTTTCCTAATAGGAAAAAGGAAACTAATACAAAACCTAATATCCCATATAAGGAATCCTTACCCTAGGAAATTTAAGCTACTTGCATGTTGGAACTAGCTCATGTCGATCCAGATTGAAACCAGGAACAGTCCCGAGTCATGGTTATGAGGAATGTGGTAGTTCCCAAGTTATTCAATTCTCTGAACAAGGGTCAGATCAAGCTATGAATATGATAATGTTGGGTATTTGAGTGTGCAATATTTTCATCCATTGAAACAACTTCATCCGGCAGGTATGATGCTCTTGATTTTTCCCATTGTAATGTACACATGTTTTCCTATTAAAAGAAGAGATTAAATGTTGAATGGATATTTAACATCTGTCTCCTATAAAATAGGTTATATTTTATGCATTACTTCTTTCTTCACTTACATGTTAAATTCATTATTTCCTAGCAGATGTATTTCTTTTAACAGAGGTTAGCCTATTTTATCTATTTAGCCATGCTATTCTAGTTAGGAAAATATACCTGATTCATAATTACAATGATGGGATAAGCACCTTTAGTTTTATCTATAGAAGGGTTTGGTTTTCTGTTATTCCTGCATTTTATTTCATTCATTTACAAGTTAAGACCAGTCTTCTTTGATAGATGTAATTCTGTAAACATAGTCTATATTTTTAAAGTAAATTTATATTTCCCGTTTGTTATTTCAAGTACAAAACATAGAAATAATATCAAAGATTTTGTTTCTACATCTTTTGAACCCTAATCAAGGAAAATTAATCAACCTAGAACTATTTAAGAAAAAAACCTATATCTTATCTCTGCTAGAAAATTTCATATTTCCAGCAGGCTTGTATAAAACAAAACTGCAACCGAACCATTTCCATTTTATAACTCATCGAATTCCATGATATCGAGACCTCTAAGGTCTGTAGGCACAGTTTCATCATAAATATTAACCACACTATATACTATTAACATAAAGAATCAAACATAAACTTAAGGAGAAAATTCATTATCAAATACCATATCCATTAAGAGGACACAAAATTGAATCCTATCGGTATTCATGCCAAAAAAAAAATATCCACACTCACATCACTTTAAACCTGTGCAGCCCATGATCGAATCCTAAGGGCTCATGGATTAAAAACAAAGGTTACAACAAGACCACGACAGGCATCGAATCATCTAAGGTGCGAATTGCAACCTTTATCAACGCTGTAATAACTTACAAATGTTCCACATAAATCTATGCTAAACAACATTAAAATGAAAGAAGTATTAACCTTAAATCGAAGTCATTTCCCTGTCAACATTTCTACACTGTAATATAAAATATACACGCTATAATCACATTTGAGGATAACGGCCGAGAAGAAAAGGGAAATCCATTAACACAATCCATGAGAAAATTACCTACTTTCTATGTTATCACTGCTACAACATCCTTATCAAAATGTTAAACCAAATCTCATAGCCATCCCCAAAATCAATTCATAGATAAGTAAACAACACCATAAATCTCCTTCAAACAACATTTCACCATTTACATTACACAGTCGCAAATTGGCAAGAGTTCCAATGCTAGCAATGGCACAGTTGCAAGATAAACCAACTCTTTTAAATACTCAAAACAAGAATTTAATTACAGATAGTGATATACACAGATTCATAGCTTTCCCAAGCTAGTGACAGTACCCACAAATAAACCCCATTTGTGAATGCCTAGATTCATACCCACTAACATTTACAATTGAAACAACACAATCGTGATTCAAGGAACCATTGCAAGACATGGTACAGCCACCATTTGAGACCCATCATCAAAACCAAAATGCAAAAGATTTCATTAACCATCTAGCCATACAGTCAAGCTACCAAACCAAAAATAATAGAGCTAAGTCGTGACAATCATGGACTGAAGGTGCCAAACTCAAACATTTTAAACGCTAATACTTCATGCACATCTTTGGATGCCTTAAATAAAAATTAAACTTTATACAGTCGAAACCCTTAAACATCCATTCATTCGTCATTACAAACACAGAGCTGAATGCTCTATTAACATCATCTACATGTAGAGGTACAAGTTCAAACTTGTTGGTACAGGGCTTACACATGAAGGGTATCTTGTTGATATCCTAATTGTCACCACGACCCACACATTGAGAAATTTGTCACCTACAAACAAAGAACCAGAGCAAGTTATAAGTATACCAATCCTCCAACTGAAACAACAAGTAAAAAATGTCACAAACCCAGGTGAATAGTATACCTTCCCAAGGCACAGATATGAACCAGACCTCACACATGGACAAACACCAAAGGGCCGAACAGAGCATAACCACCATCATAAGCCAAATGAATCATGCAACCACGATAGAACAAGATTAGGCTTGAGTTTACCCCATCCCAAGGAGCATTTACTCTGCCACACTATCCACCACCAATGTTGAAATATCTCCTCATGCCTATAGTTCTGAAACCCAAATGCGACTTGGTGTTGACAATACCTTTTACATTGAGACAACCCATCATTATATTCATTGACATTGCTAAGCCAAGATTCATGGCATATGAAATATGCCATGAATGGCCCATCATACATATACCTTATGACATGTAAACTTTAAACACCATATGGATAAGTCTTGTGACTTAATCCTTTAAACCTTTGGACATAAAAACATTCCAAACATATATTTTAAATATTACACATAGGAATAAAGTATGAAGTCTTAGAACCATAATAATAATGTTAACCAGTTAGATGTAGGTCTAGATAAACCCAGCCATGCATAAATATTAATGCCAACAATAGCAATAATAAATGCTAGGATAGGACTTTGGTCCTTTTGTCTTCAAAGGAAATGAAGTAGTTTAGCATAGGTAGCATGTCAATGTTTAGCTGTCGTAAGCAAGTTTTCCTCACCTATTAAACCTGCACAAAATGAATAATAGTTGCATTAGTTCAACATGAACTAAGTAAACCATGTAACGTCAAGTAAAAACTAGTTACCTCTCCAAGTGACCCTATAAGGGATACAAGTCCTGCCACGCCACCCCTTGACATTTACAAGTTAAGTCAAGACGTTCCATAAACAACCAATAGAACTCATAACCCAGGAAGTAAGCTATAATTGAACACACACGCACATGCATGATAATAAATCATCAATGAACGATATAATCATCTAAATCAGATCAAGTATAAAAACATTATAATATTACATTAGTAATCACATGAAGAAAACATCTAGAAACAATAAGAACAACTTACAACCCTTCGGTTTCTCAAACAAAGATCAACACATTCTGCAGAAGATAAGTTAATGTCGAGTTCAGGTAGTAATTAAATAGCCTAATAATTTTTTTTTTCAAATTTTGGAGATATTAAAAGTGGTATCAGAGCCGAGTTTCAACACTAAGAGACCTAATAGGTGTCCTAGACATTCATTGCAGAAAATAAAGTATGTTTTAAATTTTGTTAACTAACAGAAATTTTTCCTGTTATTAAAAATTTGCAATTGTGGGGTTAAAAGAACAGTTCAGATCATGAACACAGAAGAGGAAAACAACCGGCAAGGAAATTTGAATACTCCCACCAAGGAAGTAGAAGTGGTGGTGGAACTAAATTATGATATAGGGTCAGTACAAGAAGATGAGGGACCTTTTAGATGCAATCTTGGTTTTCAAAAACATGATCACGTTACCAAAAAATACAATGTGTTTCTGCTACATAGCACTTGCTATGGTTCAACTTGAGCTTGACATGTCATGGGACGTGTAGGATAGGAAACCATATCACGTACGCATTATATAACTACAAAATGCGCTCATGATCTGTAGTTATAAAACACGTATGTGATTTGGAAAACAAAAAATAATTTATATGCACAGGACCAAAACACACGGCCTATTTTACCTATCAGGAACGCGAAAACGATAGCCATTTGGAGCGTTTTGGAGCAATTTAAGTGCTTGGGATTGTTGGAGGAGCTGATTTAGTTGGAGGGGAGGAGATTCCACTGGTGAATTATCATCCAACACGGTAATTCAATCACCCAAAGCATTCTTTTTTGTCAATTTTTAACCTATAATTGTGTTTTTTAATAGAATAATCAACCGAACAACTCCCAAGCTAATGTTTGATGGATTCAAACTAAAAGAGGCTATAAGAATAAAAAACATCATGTCTATTAGATATTCAATGTTCCAAAAGGCTAGAAATAGATAAAACAAACACAAGTATAGAGTGTGTGTGGAAGGAGGGTAAAATTAGAAGCCAAGGGTTTTAACATATAAAAAAACAATATATATCTACATTCAAATTAAAGACAAAGAAAGATAGAAAGCCCACATCATAATGAGATTGAGAGGCATAAACAAAAAGGAACAAAAATACTGTAAGAGAGACACAAAATTACTACTGAGTAGGGTTCTAAACAACACATATCTCATAATTCTCAACAATATGCAAGACATAGTAATGGACAAGCTAGCTTATGTTCCAATTACAATAGAAGTCCTAGATATTGCACACCAATTGGTAGAACTAACATAAAAATACGGTATAAGGCAGAAGGTGTAAGAAACCCATGTTATCAAACACAAGAAAACAAATTCTGCTTCTTTTATCCTATAAACATAATAAATAAAATTAGAAACATGTGAGACCCTAGGTCTCCCTTAGATCCCTAGATCTAGCAAAGACATAAATGACTTTACTCTAATAGTCTATGCCCCTGCATCACTAGGTTTATCCACCATTTTTTAAAATAGCAAAAAAAATGGGTAATATATTTCTACATGTCGAGTCTTTAAGCTCATCTACAACCAATTGTAGTCCAGTCCACAAATTCTCCATTTTCCATGTAACTTTTGGTTGGTTTCCATGGTTATACAACAATGAAAATGGTGAACACCCATGAACAACCTAGAGTGCATCGTGAGAGTGTTCCCAACCATGTTCGAGTCAATTATATTTAGAGGATATGGTGGCAGGCCTGTATCACCCCTTTTCTTGCCTCACATGTCCTAATAGTCCCTTGCCCCTTTCTTTTACATATCCAAGGGACGTAAAGGCCAAAACATGTCAAAATAGCACTCCTAAATTCAAAGAAGTTTAAACCCAAGTGTGCATGGAAAAGTCACCAATGAGGGTGAAGAAGTGCCTTAACTTCTAGAAAGAATTTGAACAAAATTCACTATTTAATTGTTAAATGTTTAATTTTAAGTTTTAAATGTATGTAAGTGAATGCCATTAAATTGCTTACTTGACTTTTCCTTAATTTACATTTTCAATTTTGAAGAGATGTCATTATATACCATGTATACATTTCTAATGATTTCCTTATTGAATTTTTTATTGGAGTTGCAGCTATGGACACCAATGCTGAAATATTGATTGAGCTTGCCCAGTTGAGAGGTCTCAGTACTGCTTTTAGTGGTGGTGATGGGATTCGGCGTTCACTTGCATCCACTTTGGATGCAATTGTTGAGACTATTACATTGTCAAGCAACATACTATATGATATTACATCATATAGAGAAAGAAAAAGACAAGAGTACACTGATGGGCTTGGCTACAGTGCAATAAAAAATTTGAAAATTACCAAAGAGCATATATTTTCATTGTTTAGGGACCCTCTTATGGGGGTAATCCCAAATGAAAATAGGCCACTTGTCTTTATCGAGTGGTGCACATATCAGCCATTTGTTGATAACTTGATGGATAGATGGTATATGGTTTTTGATATGCCACCACACAACAACAGGGAAATCCCCTTGTATTTCCTTTGGAAGATGTATGCAGAGTTCGTGTTGAGTAAACACATAAAATATTTTGATATATTGGCATTTCAAGGGATCGGTGGGGGTATGCCCCAAAACCGACCTAATGCTAGGATTCGAGATGTTGATAGCCCTATCCCTGCACCTTGCCGGTAGTTTCCTGGGCCAAATGTTCTACCTGTACATTATGTTATTCCACAAACACGTGATGCATTTTTGAGTTTGGCATAGGTCGTTGTTTTCCATAGCACTATGGTTCAACATATGGGTGAGGGAGGGACATCTGTCCCTGGTGTGGTACATACACTAGGTCATAATGGTTCAGGACCATCTTCTAGTGTAGTACCACCCACTAGTGCAGTACCCCCATCTACTGCAGGACCATCTACTAGTGCAGCACCATCAGCACATTCCCAGCCTACTTTTGAGCCTCATGAGTACACATCATGTGGTCGTCCATGCTATGGTCTTTCTTCATATGTTTCCTTCAGTGGGTTTTTCAGTGATGTATGTATATGGTTAATTGTAATAACTTCTTCATTTATTTTCCTCTTTGTACACATATGTATAGTTTGAGCTAATATATTAATTTTGTGAACTTGCAGTTGATGCTTTATGCCGGCAGCGACTCCCCAGAGTTTCATGTTCCACACTCTACAGAGGGGCATGACATTCCATCCACTGATCCCTTGGTTGGTGGAGAGATTCCTATAGCACCCATTGTCGTATCTCACACTGAGGTAAACATTTTAAAATTTCAGTTTTTTAATACTTGTTAATTTGTTAATTTCCACATACTGTACATGTTGGTTCACTAATGTTATCTATAGTCTAATATTTACAATTATTAAACTTGCAGATGCCAGATCCTTCATAGGGGAAAGTAGTGATGGAGGTAGGATCCATGGTCATATCGTCCGAGGAAATATCTGGGCATGGCATTCCATCCACTGAGCCCTTGGTTGCTGGAGAGATTCATATATCACCCATTGTCGTACCTCACACCAAGGTAAACATTTTAAAAATGTCAGTTTTTTAATACTTATTAATTTGATAATTTCCACACATTGTACATGTTAGTTCACTAATGCTATCTACAATCTAATATTTATAATTATTAAACTAGCATATGCCGGATCCTTCATGAGGGAAAGTAGTGATGGAGGTAAACATTTTAAACATTTAAAAAATGTCATTTTTTAAATACATGTATGTTCGTTGAATCATGCATGTCTAACTACATGAACTCTTGTTGACTATAGACACCAACCGAAACACCTGGACCATTTCTTGGAGTTGTACCTCCTCATAGGCCATATGTGAACAAGGATCATGTGTATATGAGGCGGCCTACTCCTAGAAAGAGTCAAGTTGTCCATGACCATGGAGATATTGATACCATGGTAATTTGTATATCCTTCGATGATATTTCTTGGTTAACTTAAAATCCAATGCATAAAATGTTTTGTTAATGTTTGATTTGCATGTTTACTGCATCAGGAGCCAGAGTTTATTATTGAAAACCTTGCAGGGATGGTTGATGTAGCAGTCATTGCTGCATCTACAATGGCAACAAGTCACACAGAGGTACAACTATTTCAACATGATCGTTACATAGTTTATTATTGTTGGCGTATGTTTATTCATGCATGTCTAAGTATTTCAACATTTGGTGATTGTAGCCACCAGTAGCAGGAGTTATTAATTCAGCAGTTAATGTGGTATCTGCAATAACAACAAGCCACACAGAGGTACAACTATTTGAACATGATCTAGACATAGTTTGTTATTGTTGTCTATTGTTTATTCATGCACATTTCTAACTATTTCAAGATTTGGTGATTGTATCCACCACCACCACCACTAGTTCCTACCCCCTTTGGTTCGACCATGGATGCAACCATCCTTCATGTTAAACCAACAACTCCATCTGCTACACAAGAAACACAATCCCCTTTGTCAGAGTCTCTCATTGAGGTGAGATGTCCATTAATGACCAATTCTTTCATGCAATGTCCATTAACATTTTGATAATTGTTGAGTTAATTTAGATATGGTATTTTATTGAGCTAATGTATTAGTACATAGTTAGTTGAATTTAACAATTGATATTTAATTTGTAGGATCCAGAGATGCACATTGGTCCTAGAGTTGTGCCTACAGGATCAACGTCGAGAAATAATAAGAGGAAGCTTGAGTTTTGATGTGTCTTATGGGATATGTACATTTTGATACATGTACATGTGGCTTGGACAGTTTTGGATACATGTACTTTTGGAGACATGTACATTGACATTTCACTTACATGTACATGTGGCTTGGATAGTCTTGGATAGTTGTGGAGACACATGTACTTCTGGTTACTTTTGGATATATATGTACTTTTGGATACTTTCGGATATATGTGTACTTTTGGAGACATGTACATTGACATTTTAGTTTGAATTTGTTCTTTTGTTTCCACATGTTCTTGTTTCAATCTATTGTATTGATTTATGAGGATTATCTATTACTAATGAATGCACTATTTCGAAAACAAAAACTATTATATTTAAAGGTTTCAATGATCTCAATACATGCACACTAAAGTCAAAGTTCTTGCTCATGTAATTTAATAAATATAAGTGCAATACAATGTATTTCAAGGTTTCAATAAACTCAAACTTGCACACCAATTGGATATATCTAATTAAAAATTGTGAGTTTGGATTCATTAAAATACAAGTTAATTCAATGCTCAAGTGTAATTTAATAAAACTAAGTGCAATACATGCTTCACATTTCATCAACAACCAACAACACTATTCAACAAACCTCATGCACCCAATGACTAATCACTCAGCATTAAAGGAACTACAATAGAATCCAAAGACTGAGAACCAACTTCGTGAATCAACATGATTTGAAGCATAAGTCCACTGGATTTGAAAAAGTTCAGTTCGACATTAGATTGATTCTAAATTGAGTTGTGATAGTAAGATAAGATTAGGGTTAGGATTAGGGTTTCCTTGGTAGGGTTATGGTTATGGGCCATGCATGGTAAACAATAAACCCTAGTTAGGGATAGGGTTTTCCAAGTTTGGCCTTCGTTGGCATGAAATGCATTGTCCAGCTTTGGCCCTCATTGGCATGACTGCATTGTCTCCTACTGAGCGAAACCATAGCTTCAGAAACCACCATAGATGGAGGTCACCTGGAAATGGACAAGAGGGAGAGGTCCACCCCCAGCTAAAATCCCACATCATGAATCCAACGGAATCAACGGTTCGTCGATCAGAGGCCCGAGCATCGATTTACGGCGAGTTGCGGGTCACCTCTAGATACTGTTCAGGGACACCTGGTGGACTTGTGCCCGATGCACAAAAAACCTCATGGAGCCGCAATTTTTAATTTCATCAAATCCTGCTAGCATGTTTGGGCATGGGAAATATGGCAACGCCAACTGCATCCCCACCATCCATGGCTTTCTAGCTTTGGCCCTCGTTAGCGTGACTACATTGTCCCCTACTGAGCGAAACCATAGATTCAGAAACCACCGTAGACGGAGGTCATCAAGAAATGGACAGGAGGGAGAGGTCCCCCCCTAGCTGAATTCCCATGTCACAAATCCAACAGAATCAACGATTTGTCGATCGGAGGCCCGAGCATCGATCTATGGCGAGTTGCAGGTCACCTCTAGATACCATTCAGGGAGACCCGGTGGACTTAGGCCTGATGCACAAAAAACCTCACGGAGCCACAATTTTGAATTCCGTCAACTCTTGCTAGCCTATTTGGGCATGGGAAATATGGCAATGCCAACCGCATCCCAACCATTCGTGGCTTTCCAGCTTTGGCCCTTGTTGGAGTGACTGCATTGTCCCCTACTGATCCAAACCCTAGCTTCTGAAACCACCATAGATGGAGGTCATCGGGTAATGTACAGGAGGGAGGGGCCCCCCCTAGCTAAAATCCCACATCACGAATCCAATGGAATTGACGGTTCATTATTCGAAGGCCCGAGCATCGATCTATGGCAAGTTGTAGGTCACCTCTAGATATCGTTCAGGGACACATGGTGGACTTCAGCCCGGTGGACTGGTGCACAACCTCACAGAGCTGCAATTTTGAATTCTTTCAACTCCTACTAGTGTGTCTGGGAATGGGAAATAAGGCAACGCCAACTGCATCCCCACCGTATGTGGCTTTCTGTGCATCAATGACTTAATGTTTCTTTTGAGTTGTCGAGCTATCATTGCTAGTATGTTGTTTTGTTTTAGGATTTTTATAATACATGATCAATGAGAAACATGAGGAAATGAGTTTATTGTTATATTTTAATTTTAAATTAAACTCCTTAATAAAATCATATCTTTTAATTGAAAAATAAAATATCACAATTTCAATTACACCAATGACCCAACATGTCAGCCTCCCAAAATTTTATATTGTGCATTACATGAAACATTAACCTTTCGAAAGCATGAGAGGTTCCAAATTTTGTTTGTTCATTAAGTTTATCACTTAGTATCTTCACATGCATGATGTTTACCTACTTCACATGCATAATGTTAGCGCATGTTACTTTTGAATACTTCATATGCATAATGTTGAAGCATGTTACTTTTGAGTTGTTTGTGTCAATATTAGTAGGTTATTTTCTTCCACTTTCAATGTTCAAAAAAACATAATCAACTAAAAACAAAGTTAAATAAATCTCTTATTATCTTTTATTATATTTTAAGTAGAAATTAAACTTCTCAATAATAAAAAAATGAGATGAAATTCCAACACTACTAGGCACTACCCTTTTTGCAATGGACATGCGGGTATAAGAGGTGAGTTGTCAAGAAGGAAATTATACAAGCCTTAAAAGATAATTTTATCATTGTGGCATCTTTTTTCCATCAACCTAGTTGTATATATCATCTAAAAACATTGACAATATTACCTACTTGAAAAATTAGGGTTTTAGTCCTGTAAGAGAGCCTACAAAGAACTTTGATACGTATGACCTACAGAGGTACATGTATGTATTCTAATGTTATGTATATCATGTGAATGAGATCTTGAAATGTTCATATGATTGATATATATGGTTTATTGATCATATGTAAAATTTGGCATGTCCATTAACTTGACATACAAGAGAACTTTTGGCATATTTATAAACAACATTATGGAAAATTTTGCATATCAAGAACACAAAATTGACATATTCATGAGAAACATACTTGGAAAAATGAAAATTATGATACATACCTCATCATGCTAGATCCCACCTATTATCATATAGCCAGGCCCTCCGGATCATCTCTTATAATGATGGTCTCCATTAGTCTCTTGTGCTCTGTATCCAGTAAGAAGTAGCGTACCTTCGATGAATTTCGGCTAGGCATTGTTCGTACTTGGAGGTTTGTACCAATGATTAAGTTGGTAAAGTGATACACACTTGCACCTGGTTTGTAATCCCTGTAAACATATCCACCCTTCTTTCTTGCATTGTTGTCATGTGTAAGGTATTCACCTTTAACAACCACAGACCCAATGGGGAAGTGGTTGTTTTCATCATCAGTCATGGACATAATGAGGGTTTGCTTTACCTCTATACAACATGCCAACCAATAATAACCACCCCATTCACTATCTTTTGAGGCAACCACTATGTATATGTGTCCTGCATAGTATGATTGTAGGTATATGATCAAATATTTTTTGTGTGATACAAGGCCATTAATGTGAGTTTCAAGACTATGTAAATTTTACAAAAAAATGTTAAGGAAATGCATCATGCCAGGTTGTACAAGGTCTGATACATGATCAGAATCTATAGAAATAGACGATTAGTCTTCTTCCAATGAAGTTAACTCAACAATAGCACGCTAATCAAGTGGAAGTGATATGCAATCCCATCCATCAACCCAATCCAATGATTCACACACATCCCAATCACCATGTCACATGCCCCAATTTTGTAAAATAATGTTATCTTATTTTGATTTTATTCCAAGACATTATGTTAAATTTAATGCTAAGTGGAAACTGATGACTCAGCAGACTCAAGGATGTGGAATGTAATTCTAATTATTTAATTTTAAATAAATAAAAGTGGAGACAACGGCTTGGGATAGCTGTTAAAAAGCGTGTTACTGGTCAAGTTGGTGGAGGAGACTAGGTGGAGAGAAAAAACTCAAATGGCAACATCCTCAAACACTTCCTATGTTGTAGGTGGCAACCTCCCTACATTTGGGGTCATGATCTCCCAAGAAAGTGGGATCAGAGTAGGTGGCTCAATTAATGACAACTAACCCAAAAAGACCTAGGCAATCTTAATAAAAGTTCCCAATGTAGAGAGCTGAGGCTGCTCATTCCAGGGGAAGAATCATTCACGTGAATGCACTTCAAGGAATTCATTGAGAAAGAGAAATTTGAAGGAAGGTGTTTGAGGGGTAAACTGTAGGAAGCTGATCTAGTATAGCTGTGCAGCTGAAAGATCTTACTGCAGTATACAGAGTTGGTATTAAGTCTCAGGACTGGTACTTTGTTGTTTGCTCCACCTAGCTCCAGCCAAGGAGACCAGAGCAGGCTCGGGGGTCCTGCGAAGTCGTTGTTTGAGCACTCTCCAGGAGTTGGTAGGGAGGAACGACCTCCCATTGCTATTTTCATCCAGCTTTAAAGACAGGTTCCATTATCTTTTAACTTCTGAGTTATAGTTTATACCTGTGTGAGAAATTAATGAATGATTATATGTTAGGCTGTAAATTGTTAAGTTGAAATCTCTTAGTTATTTCTAGGCTGAATTTGTACTATGATGAAAGATAAATGCTACCTGTGTTTTTCCCCATTTGGAGTAATCCAGATCGTACTCTAGCACATGTAGTGAGTTTAAATAAATGAATTATGATAGGAATATAATTGAATAGAATATTTATGGTTTCAGAGTATTGAAATGATTCCTATCAGTAGATAGTTGTTTTCTAAAAAGTTTATTAATCTGTTTTGTAGAGATGTTGTCAGAACTAGACTGTGTGTTTAAAATATCATAAAAGGACAAGAATCTTATTATTTACTGACAGTAGTTTTTTAAGTATGTAATTCATTTCCTACACAACATCTACTTCTATAAACTGTACATTTATATTGAAGTAGAAGAACTAGTATTATCAATTGAAATTTATCATTTATGTTAAAGAACAGATGTAAAAATAATACAAATAGTTTATCTTTTTCCTTTAGTGACAACTAATATTCTTACATCTATCTAAACTATAGTTAAGTATATGATAAATGTTACAGTATTCCTTTCTTAGCTTTAATAGCTAAAGGACAGCAGTAACTTAGGTTTAAGTTAATAATTATAAGAAACTATCCTTATACTTTTGCAGACAATATAAATGTAAAGAATACTGACAGGTAAGAAAGTTCTTATATTCTTCCAGTAAGTCTACAGAAACAATTGTATTAAATAACACAAATATTACAGACTTCTCTTAGTCGTAATTATTATACAAATAAAAACCAACATAAACTTAAGAATAGATATTATACATAGATAATAATATTATAAATACAATTAATATTATTATTATCCTTAAACAGTGATATTTATAAACTATTAATTCATAAAAACCATTTAAAGAAAAACTATGTAACCGTAATTAAATTTACAAGATAATAACACAGGAAATAATACTCTATTAAAGTTAAAAGGGAGTAAACCCTAGCCCATATTCTAAGCGTAATCTATAAGTATTTTTAAATACTGTAGTAACCTAGGCTACACATAGGGTAGTTCTTTTAAAAGTATTAACTAAAAATGTTATGCACAAAAATAAACTACAATACTGATTAACCTGTATAAATGTATTTATAAGAGAAACATTGCTTTTCTTTTGATAAGAGCATACATCTATAGAAATAAATGTCAAGGTTAAAACCCTTAAAACCATTACATTACAAGTATCAAAATATTTAACCAAAT
>LPNX010399264.1:23859-36361 GCA_001517045.1 Pseudotsuga menziesii
TACAAATTGAATCTACCCTAGCAAGGGATTGGATTTAAGTATTTTCTCAAAAGCTTGTAAAAACATTTAAAAACAATAACATAACTTGTGACGAGACGAGAGTGGGTTTTCCAAAACCCTGGGCGAGTCCAACGACCACCCTAACACTAACAGAGTGAGAATCCATCATTCGGACCATGGGGCTTACTTGAGTTTGAACCACGAGCCACGACCTTTGCAAAGGAGTTTTTTTTTTCTTCCTTGTACAGGCTTCACAGCGGCGAGCACCTATAGCGAAGAATCAAAACACTGTCATTGAAACAATTTACTTGTTAAAGCTTGAAAACAATATTTATATACTTTCAGTAGGTAAAATAAATTCCATTATGATAACTACCTGTTAATGGGATAACAACTAACAACTTCACGAAGCACTGTCACCTACAGGCAGTGCAGTTGGAAACCCAAACAGCCCTCAAGAACCTCACATAATGGCGAGCCATGAGAACCAGAGAAAGAAACCAAAACCACCACTAAGCTACGCAGGCTATAAATGAAAGGATTCACAGGCAGTGAGCTAAGGGTAGCAGAAAAAGACAACTCCACTTATTGTAGAGAAAGAACCAGCATTCAAAAACCACACACTGGAGAATAAAAGAAGCATAGAATCAAGGCACGAGGCAACTGTAACCAGGAGAAATGATGGCCACCATGGGAGAGAAGCCAAGCAACCCTAGAGCCACCGTAAACTATGGGACAAAAATGATTTTGGTTAGGTTTCCATAGCATTATATATTTTCCAAGAATGGACAGAAATCAACCACGTAGCAACAAATTTATCCATGCAACAAGGGTCGTGTCCTATAGTTTTTGCATGGAAGAAATATTCCAATTATTTGATTATTGCAGCGTAGATTAAACCTTTTTTCAACCCAAATAATTCATAATCCAATCATTAATCCTTTGCACAAATTTTTATGTTAACATAATGACGAGTTTGTCAACATGGGGGTTACGTTGACCAAGCTATAGTGTCAATTATAAATCTTAATTTAAAACCCGATTTGGATTATGCTTTAATCCCTTTCTACCAATAACATTATATTTTTATATAATAACATCACCATAATGATATAATTGGTTGCATAACTATTCTCTAAACATTGTTTTGATAAGATAGATATCATTTAATTTATGCCTTGTTTATATATAAGGTCAAAGTTTAAGTCTTTAATATAGATATAAAAGAGTTCATGCTAGCTATTAGATGACTATAGATTCTCTAGTATCAAATAAACTATAGCTTATGCATAGTAAACCCTTTTGCAATAAGAATATTACAAATCTAAACTTTTTAAATAGCACCTTGTAATAATGCAAGGGAATATAAAGACTAGATTAAAATACGTTATAATAACAAACTATTGGTGGTTTGAATGTCTATTGAAAATATAGATTATGCATATCTATGAAATTTACATGAACTGATAACTCAATTAGCATCAAAGCTTTGAAGTAGTACAAGGCTAAAGGTAAGAATATTATCATGAAATTCTATTGCATAGTTTAAAGCAACAATACTTTGATAGAGCTTGGAAGTATAACTCAACTTGGTTTTATTCTCATTCAGAATGTCTAGTGGACAGTAAGATAATTATAGAAGTAAACCTAATAACTCAAATAGGAATGACTCTATTAACTCCAAAAGTTACTAGAACACAGAGTTAGACTTGGGAATAAAATAGCGGTAACCATGAGCTCAAATAGAAGGCATGATGGTTATAGTTACACAATCGAAGGTTTTTACTATCCAAAAGATATCAGGCTGTAAGTTTTCTTGTAGAAACAAAATGAGGGTCAATTAATAAATAGGCAAGATAAGATACTATGGCATAAATACTGACAATAACAATGTTTATAAATATTACAAATTACATAGACTAAAGTAGATATACTTGTAACTGATATTTTAATGTTTAGAGTCGCAAATATGTTGTACTGTCGTTACTTACTTCCGAACTTGTTTACTTGGAAAACTGATGAAAACCAAATGGTTTTACCTTACTAGAGTTGTCTAGAGTTTAGCAGCTTATTTTTTACTAAGTTTTTTAGATTGCAAAAAAAATACTGCTGACACTAAAATATCTTTTAAAATATACTCGATCGATCATACCTGTAAACCTGTAAGAAATAGTATTCATCTACGTTAGCACGATTGCTAAGTAATCCTCGGATTAAAAGTAGATTCCACCTACTTGACATAAAAGAACTTCAGTAAACTGAAGCAAACAACACACAAAAAGATTTTACTCTTGCTATGAAAAATAAACTGTGAAGTTATTAATTTAGAATTTAGCGAAACTATTTTACATGACTGTTTCCTTTATGCAAACTGTTAGCTGATAGTAAACCGTAGGTTTTAGCATTTATTGTTATCTCAAAATTTTAAATTTTTGTGAAAATTTGGGGTTTTGACATGTGGTATCAGAGCACAAGGTTCGAACACTAGGCCTTGATGCAGCCCAACTAGCTTTCATAAAACAGTAAATTAAATTATTATGCTAACGTATTTTATTTTAAAGTGTTATTCAACAGAGAATTGTCTTTTTCTGAAGTTTAACAGGCAGGTATGGAAAGGATGGAAGAGTATGCACAGGAGGAGTCTCCAGCTACAGAAACATGAAATTTACCGAGAGATCCTATACCAAAGGATTTAACTACAAATTCCTCAAAGCTGTTAAAGACTGTAAAAGATTTGAAAACTGAAATGGAGTCTGTAAAGAGAGAGAATGAAAGGATTTTGAGGGTTCAAGAAGAGCTGAATTAGATCCTAATGGAAAATTTTCAAACTGAGGGTAGGGGTAGAAAGGCAGAATCTGAAGATGCCAGTCATCAACAAAAATTTAAAAAGATGAAGCATACAAACACTGAAAGTAGTTCATCATCTGAAGTGTTTGGTGAACGATAAAGTTACCATACTACTAGTGACAGTAGTGATGATGATCTGTATGTCAAGAAGAGGAAATACAAACCTTATGAGGAAATTTCAGTGGAATTCAAAAGGATAAAACCACCAACTTTTAATGGAGAGACTGAGAAGGGGGAGGAAGTTGAGTCCTGGTTGTCCGGGATGAAGAAGTACTTCCAAATATATAATTATTCTAACCAGTTAAAGGCTAGGATGGCTATATATAACCTCTCAGGAAAGGCTGATATTTGGTGGTAGGACTTGAAGAGAGTTAAGGGTATAAAAGAGAAAGAAGTTAACTGGATTACTTTTAAGCAGTATTTTAAAAAGAAATTCCTATCTAAGCAGTATTATGAGGAAAGAGCTAAGGAGTTTTATGAACTGAAGTTAGGTTCAATGACAATGAAGGATCTAAACAGCAAGTTCTTAAGTCTACATAGGTATGTACCCTACCTTGTAGATGAGAAACCAAAAGTACAGTGATTCCTTAGCTATCTACCGTATCATATTAAAGATAGAATTGAATATGATAGCCCAAAGACCTTGTAGGAAGCTATGAGGAAGGCTAACTTTTGTTTCGAGCAGAATCGGAAGAAAGAAAGCTTCACCAACTGGAACATTAAGAAAAATAATAATCAGATTGAATCTAAGAAGAAGGATTTTGTGCCTAACAGAATTTTAAGAACAATAAGGCTGTAACACCCTGGTTTTGACCCCGTTGCACTAGATGTATATGATGTATATATTGTAAATGATCATGGTGTGGAGCTCAAGGCCAAGGCCCCACCATTGAACGGTTATGCTATGTTTTGGATTTACACTTGTCACCGATTGTATATCGGGGCATGCGGCATGCATTTTGAGTTTATCATAATGTAAATACGCATCTATAATTAAAATGAACACAACAAGCTACGGTCGCGACAACTAAATCGAAAGGGGCATGATTTTCACAAGGATAAGGGTGGGGAAATGTAAAACCTTGGCCATTAAGGGAAAATACCCATGCGTCTTCTCCCCTTGTTTTATTCCAACCACTTTCATTAAGAATGGCTGCTGGTGGTTGAGGCAGTTATGGATTTGGGAGTGGGGTGGCAGGAATTTCAGTCCTCACCCACACGCACACTCCATCCACGTTTGACTTCACTATGGCAAGACAAACCTTCACGCACTCTCTACTACGCAGGCCTCACGATTGTCTGTTCACCTCCACGCATAGGATTTACCTGGTTTCACTCCCGTGGACACATCCTCTTCTCCACGCCTGTGCTGGAACGCTGGTGCACTCCAATTTGCGTCCTCTCCATTGTCTGTTCATCCACGCACAAGCTGGGAGCTACTCTTCCTCACGCAGGGACCGTTGTCTGCTCATTATCTCCACACACAGGAGTCTGCCCATTTTCACACACAGCTTGGAAGTCCGTATTTTTCACTCCCTTTGCGTGGTCTATAGGTGTCTTCTCAGTGTTTTCGTTGCCCAGGATGGGTTGTGTTCCCCACGATTGTTGTGAGCTGTGCTCACAGATACATTTTGGGACTGATATTTTCCCCACGTTGTTGGCTGTTTTTGTTGTGATCTTTCTTACATTTTGGGGACTGTCGTGATTTCGCTTGAGAGTCATTTTGGCCACAATAGGGCCAAGAATGACTTAGGAATTGTCTTCCATGTCTTAAGCTGTAAACAGCTGATTGATTGCCTGAGTGCAATGGTTGGTCTTCGGATTGTGTTGGGAGCAGGGATGTTGGCTTAGTTTGCTTGATAAACCTGGGGGCTGGAAACCACACAGATAGAGCTAGAGGGCTGGCTTTCTTCTCCACAACCCATGAATAGCACTGGAAGGGAATGCAAGGCCTGAGGGACTGTGTAGCAAAGAAGGGACTAATTCCTTATGTTGGGTGTGTGTGGGTGTCTTAGAAGTTAGGCTAGTTCTAGTGTAGGTGTTCCTAGCTCTGTAATGAGCTCACCAGCTTAGAAATTAGCCTTTTCCCAATCCTTTATGGCCTGATAAACCCAATTGTGTTGGCTTGGATCTATTTTGGTGTATCCTTGGCTATGTGTAAGCCTGCTTGTTCCCTTATTCCTTGGAGAATCATTCCCAGCTCGGGGGTGGCAGCGCTGCTGAGAGATTAAGGAGCACGCTGGCCTATGGTTGGGTGGAACGTTGCAGTGACGTAGCTGGTTGTGGAACGACTTCTACATAAGATAAGTGATCTTGTCCATTTTTACTTCTGCAACCATAATTTACTGTTAATGGATATGATGAATATGTTGAATGAATGCTTGTTTGAATGTATGATGTTTTCACTGTGTCTGATAGATGATTGCATCTGTGCATGATAAATGTCCATGTGGGTATGTTCAAGTTCAATGCACATGTTTAAGCATTTTGTTTTAGCAATTTTGTTGTAATTCACATGTTCATGGGGCTCTTAGCCCAGATGGTTAATGCCATGGTCGCGTCCTCTTTGCCAGTCAGAGGCACGGGGACGTGACAAAGGCCAAAAACTATTCTAATAACAAGAATTTCCAAGGAAACAGGAATAGTATACCCAACAATCAGAACAATTTTAAGGGTAAGGAAACTGCAAATAATCATGGAAACTTTACCAAGAATTTTGAGCATAAAGATCCTTTCAAGTTTTGGGAATGTAATGGCCCACACTATGCTTCAGTCTATCCAAACCGGAAGAAGACTCTTAGCAACATTCATACTATACAAGAAGAGATGACCGTTGGGGAACTAGCAAGGAGCATGCCCAAAATTAATGCATCCTTGGAGAACTGACAAGCTGAATATCAGACTTCCATGGTGGAAATAGAAGGTATGATTAATCAGACCCCTGTAACTATTTTAATTTATTTAGGAGCTAGTCTCAGTTATATTGCGCCTCAGATAGTGTAAAAATGTAAGTTATCTGTCAATAAGTTTTAGAATTCATGGTTAGTTAAGTTAGCCACTAGGGCTAAAAGAAAAGTAGCTTGTTTTGTGAAAGAATGTGCTTTACTTATGGATAAATTTGAAACTATTGTTAAAATTAATGTTTTGCCACTTGGCTCATATGATTTGCTGGTTGGTATGGACTAGTTAGAACAACATAGAGTAATTTTAAACTATTACGATAAAACTTTCACATGCTTAAATAGTGATGAACAACCAGTAAATGTTAAGGGTATTTCTAGAAAAAATACAGTAAGGCATATTTCAGCTTTACAACTTAAAAGAGCTGTTAGAAAAGGATGTAAAGCTTATGCAGTAACAATTACAGATGAGGAAAGTAAAATTAAAACAGATAAGTTAAAAGTAGAAGACATCCCAGTTTTAAAAGAATATGTTGATGTATTTCCAGAAGAAATTTCGGGATTACCTCCGAGAAGGGAATTGGATTTCACCATTGAGATGGTACCGGGTGTAGTACCTAGCTCAAAGGCCCCTTATCGAATGAACATATTGGAACTTAATGAGTTAAAATCACAATTAAGATATTTAATTGATAAAAAGTATATTCGACCAAGTGTGTCTCCCTGGGGGGCACCTGTCATCTTTGTTAAAAAGAAAGACGAAACTACGCGATTATGCATAGACTATCGTCAACTAAACAAGATGACTATCAAAAATCGATATCTGTTTCCCCACATAGATGATCTGTTTGATCAACTACGTGGATCTACGGTGTTTTTGAAGATATATTTAAAGTCAGGATATCATCAAATGAGGATTAAATATGATGACATCTTCAAGACAACCTTTAGAACAAGATATGGTCATTACGAATTTGTCGTAATGCCATTCGGGCTTACTAATGCTCCAGCTATCTTCATGTGTTTAATGAACAACATAATGCATAAGTATTTAGATAAGTTTGTGGTTGTGTTTATCGATGACATTCTAATCTATTCAGAAACTGAAGAAGAACATAAAGAATATCTAAAAATTGTTTTGCAAGAGTTACGAGAACATCAACTCTTTGCAAAGTTTAGTAAGTGTGACTTTTTCAAGGATAAGATTATGTATTTAGGTCACGTAGTGACCAAAGAAGGAATTTCCATAAATCCTAAAAAGATACGGGCAATCGAAGATTGGCCGGTTCCTAAAGATGTGACGGATGTTAGATCTTTCATGGGCATTATCGGTTACTACCGGAGGTTCATTGAAGGCTTTTCAAGGATAGCAAATCCGATAACTTCCTTGCAAAATAAAGGAAAGAAGTTCGACTGGAACTAGAAATGTGAAGAAAGCTTTAAAAAGTTAAAAATTTTATTAACCAACACACCTATTTTAAGAATAGAAGATCCTAATAAAGAGTTTGTAGTATGCACTGATGCCTGTAATGAAGGCTTAGGCGGTGTTCTGACTCAAAAATGGCATGTTATTGCCTATGAGTATAGAAAGTTAAAAGTTCATGAAAATAATTACGCAACATATGATCTGGAACTAGCAGCTGTAATACACGCCTTAAAGATGTGGCGACATCACCTAATTGGCAGAAAATTTGTTTTAATGACTGATAATAAAGGATTGAAATATCTTTTAGATCAGCCTAATTTAAATTCTAGACAAGCTAGGTGGTTAGCTTTCTTAAGCGAGTATGATTTTGAAATCCAGCATATAAAAGGTAAAGAAAATAAAGTTGTTGATGTATTAAGTAGGAACGCAAGGCTGAATTTTGCAACAACAATTAGCACTTACGTTTCAGACTTAGATGAATAGCTTAAAGGAGGAGTGAAACAAGATGAAATTTATCAGAAATTGCAAGCTAAAGCTAAGGAAAACCCCACAGAAAACTTAATAAAAGGTTATAGTTTAAATGAAAAATAATTTGTACCGTATAAAGATAAACTATATGTACCTAACGTACCTAAGGTCAAGCTATTAATTCTTGATGTAATCCATAAAACACCATATTCAGGTCATCCAGGTTATCAAAAGACTATAACAATGCTAAGAAAAGAGTATTTTGGCCAAATATGAAAACTGAAGTAGCTGAATATATTGCAAGGTGTTTAGAATGTCAATAGGTAAAAACCGAACACCAACACCCAGCTGGTTTGCTACAGCCTTTACCTATCCCTAACTAGAAATAGGAAGTGATTAGCCTTTACCTAATCCATAGCTTCAATTAAAACAAGTAAGATTTTAAGTTACGGCGGTAAGTATGAGCCTTAAATTTTAATCTATAAAACCCTTGCAAAGTACTTAACTAAGTTTATAACTTCATTATATTAAGGAAGGGTAAAAACCCTAGATTTACACAGAGTATAGTATAAACTCCCGCCAACCAAAATGAGTTTGCAACTGTACTGCCATTACCAAAATTTACAAAACTTAAACCCGACTGTGAAGCCAAAGCTTCGACTAAGTACAACACACAATACAAATCGAATCTACCCTAGCAAGGGATTGGATTTAAGTATTTTCCCAACAGCCTGTAAAAACATTTAAAAACAATAACATAACTCATGATGAGACGAGAGAGGGTTTTCCAAAACCCTGGGTGAGTCCAACGACCACCCTAACACTAACAGAGTGAGAATCCACGATTCGAACCACGGGGCTTACCCAAGTTTGGACCACGATCCACGGCCTTTGCAAAGGGCTATTTTTTTTCTTCCTTGTACGAGCTTCGCAACGGCGAGCACCTACAACAAAGCATCAAAACACTGTCAGTGAAATCAATTTACTTGTTAAAGCTTGAAAACAATCTTTATATACTTGCGGTAGGTAAAGAATTTCCATTATGATAACTACCTGTCAATGGGAGAACAACGAACAGCTTCACGAAGCACTGTCACCTACAGGCAGTGCAGTTGAAAACCCAAACATCCCTCAAGAACCTCACACAATGGCGAGCCACGAGAACCAAAGAAGGAAGCCGAAACAACCACTAAGCTACATAGGCTATGGATGAAACGATTCACAGGTAGTGAGCCAAGGGCAGCAGAAAAAGACAACTCCACTTATTGCAGAGAAAGAACCAGCATTCAAAAACCACACATCGAAGAATAAAAGGAGCATGGAGTCAAGGCAGGAGGCAACTGTAACCAGGAGAAACGACGGATGCCATTGAAGATAAGCCAAGCAACCCTAGAGCCAGCGTAAATCGAGGGACAGAAATGAATTTGGTTAGGTTTCCATAGCATTATATATTTTCCAGGCGTGGACAGAAATCAACCACGTAGCAACAAATTTTTTTCATGTAGCAAGGGTCGTGTCCTATAGTTCCTGCGTGGAAGAAATATTCCAATTATTTGATTATTGCAGCGTGGATTAAACCTTTTGTCAACCCAAATAATTCGTAATCCAATCGTTAATCATTTGCACAATGTTTTATGTTAACATAATGACGAGTTTATCAACATGGGGGTTACGTTGACCAAGCTGTAGTGTCAATTATAAATCTTAATTTAAAACCCGATTTGGATTATGCATTAATCCCTTTCTACCAATAACATTATATTGTTATATAATAACATCACCATAACAATATAATTGGTTGCATAACTATGCTCTAAACATTGTTTTGATAAGATAGATATCATTTAATTTATGTCTTGTTTATAGATAAGGTCAAAGTTTAAGTCTTTAATATAGATATAAAAGAGTTCATGCTAGCTATTAGATGACTATAGATTCTCTAGTAGCAAAGATAAACTATAGCTTATGCATAGTAAACCCTTTTGCAATAAGAATATTACAAATCTAAACTTTTTAAATAGCACATTGTAATAATGAAAGGGAATATAAAGACTAGATTAAAATATGTTATAATAACAAACTATTGGTAGTATGAATGTCTATTGAACATATAGATTATGCATATCTATGAAATTTACATGAACTGATAACTCAATTAGCATCAAAGCTTTGAAGTAGTACCAAGCTGAAGGTAAGAATATTATCACGAAATTCTATTGCATAGTTTAAAGCAACAATACTTTGATAGAGCTTGGAAGTATAACTCAACTTGGTTTTATTCTCATTCAGAATGTCTAGTGGACAGTAAGATAATTGTAGAAGTAAACCTGATAAATGGAATAGGAATGACTCTATTAAATCCAAAAGTTACTAGAACACAGAGTTAGACTTGGGAATAAAATAGCGGTAACCATGAGCTCATATAGAAGGGTGTGATGGTTATAGTTACACAATCAAAGGTTTTTACTGTCCAAAAGATATCAGGCTGTAAGTTTTCTTGTAGAAACAAAATGAGGGTCAATAAATAAACAGGCAAGATAAGATACTATGGCATAAATACTGACAATAACAATGTTTATAAATATTACAAATTACTTAGACTAAAGTAGATATACTTGTAACTGAGATTCTAATGTTTAGAGTCACAAATATGTTGTACTGTTGTTACTTACTTCCGAACTTGTTTACTTGGAAAACTGATGAAAATGACATGGTTTTACCTTATTGGAGTTGTCTAGAGTTTAGCAACTTATTTTTCACTAAGTTTTTTAGATTGCAAACAAAATATTGCTGACACTAAAAGATCTTTTTAAAATATACTCGATCGATCATACCTGTAAACCTGTAAGAAACAGTATTCATCTGCGTTGGCATGATTTCTAAGTAAGCCCTGGATTCAAAAGTAGATTCCACCTACTTGACATAAAAGAACAAATCAGTAAACTAAAGAAAACAACACACAAAAAGATTTTACTCTTGCTATGAAAAATAAACTGTGAAGTTATTAATTTAGAATTTAGCAAAACTATTTTACTTGACTGTTTCCTTTATGCAAACTATTAGCTGATAGTAAACCGTAGGTTTTAGCATTTATTGTTATCTCAAAATTTTAAATTTTTGTGAAAATTTGGGGTTTTGACACACCATCACAACAAGGCGGGCAAAAACAAGCGAGTTTTCTGGTCCAAATTTCAAATACTGGGTTATCAGAGCTTCAAACCGAATGAAAGCCATGAGTCCCAGGAAGAGTCTCGCATTCCCATGCATGTGAATGATCTATGTCTACCACCTCCCAAAAAAATCTCTCCACATGTATCTTTCTTGTGGATTCTACTTGCATAGCCGATTCCTCTCCCATTACTGATGTGCACCACCTGACTATAGATTGAGCATTTCAAATAGTAGATATTGTAGTTAATTTTAATTTCTCTCTTCATAGGGCTATTTTGACACATGCTCTGGCTCCATCATGCTCTCCTTTACCATGCCCAGTCTCAAAATAGTTCCACATATGTGGAACTTTGTAGTTTTTATGCAATGAACACAACCATTGAAATATGCGTGCATTTTTTAACTAACCAGCACATCCATCAAACCAAATCCAGTGTCGATCCATCTGTATGTTCCTGCCCTTCAAATGATCATAGAACATGGTGAAGCAATGACATACATAGTGGAAGTCATGGCACCTATCATCGCTTATGTAGAAGTGATATTCCTTTAGAATTTCTCTTTGCTCTTCACTGCTATTTGGGCCATGCCTATATATTATATGCACCATCAAGGAAACCTGCTCAGAGTGATAATACTGACTTTGGATCTCATTTTGAGGTTGCAGAGTGTAGTTCTCGGCAAAATCAACAACTGAAAGTATAGTACCATGAGGAAATGTATCTCTACATATTCTAAACTTCTCATCCTGCCATCATGCCAAGTGGACATGTTGAACATATTGATGTGTCTTTTCAATAAATTCCTTGACGAAGACACTAACTTGTACCTGTTGACACAAAATGATCTCAATATCAGGTTTTTTTTTTAAGGAATGAAATGCAACTGTTCAAACATAAATTTATAGATAAATGCATGTACCTGAGATGTCACCAATTGTATTTTTTTACTTTCTTTCCCTGGGACTATTTCATAGCTGATATATTTGAAACTTTTCATGTCTGTAACCATATTCCCAAATTCATTGTCTCCAATCTCGTGCATACATTGCCTCAATAATTCCATTCCAGCACAGTTGGAGCAAGTTCCATCCAAACAAGATTTTGCATAGTAAGTTTGCCCCTCAGGCCTATTGCACATTATAGTATGAATGAATTCTCTTGATGAGGTTGGAGGTATTGTCAAGGAGCAATCCTACACATGGTTAGTATGCAACACACGATGAATGTACAAAAATGTTTCATAGTAATATTCATACTCTACATGGTGTCTACAACAACAAGTGTTACGAAGAGTATTTATTCTAACATACCAGGGCTTACATTTCTCAAATGATCTTTCCCGAAATTCAATTGTCTATGTTCATTCCTAAATTTCTCGTATAGTTCTGTCTATGTTATATCAAGAAGATGCTTAATATGTGGTTCACGGTCCTTTGAATCCATTCTCAGTTTTAGTACATCCTTCCGATTTGAAGAAGGCCTTGTGTGATCATGCCAAAAACTTTGCACTAGTCCCTTTACTGCATCAACTAGCTTCATGTCACAATGTGGTAACCAACCAATAAAGGCCCAAAAATCTGTCTGGGTGGTTGTGTCAAGATGTTCTCTTCTAATAGAATACCTATGGAGCGTTTTTACATTCAAATTAACTAGTTTAGATGTAGGCTTCAGAAAACAAAGGACCCTGG
>LPNX010399274.1:0-114289 GCA_001517045.1 Pseudotsuga menziesii
TATATATATATATATATAACAATGAGATTTACATATATATATATATATAACAATGAGATTTACATGTGGCCATAATAACTCAAGTAACACAATTTTAGGATTAGTTTGCATTTTTAGTGTATCATATTCCACTACCAGAGATAACACTTGTGGGTAGGGAATTACATATTACTTTTGGGCTTGTTGATACTTGGTTAATAGGTTATTTAATAAAATTATGGTAATAAGTTTACATGGATTGTATACTGGCTCCTTGAATGATAACCTATAAAATGTTATATGACTAATAACTCTTGAATAGATGAATTAATAAGTGAAATAATTCAAGTTAGGTTGTTAAGATCTTCTAGATAAAGCTAAAATTGAACCTATTTACCTATACTCACCTAGCTATCTTATGGTTTGGTTAAAATTACTAAGTAGGAGGTTAATAATTGAATAGTAAGGATGTTTTTCTCTCAATTACCTTCTTGCTATATCAAATGAATGTGGCTTGATTAATAACAATTACTTGTCACAAATATAATAATAAGAGGACCTGGTATTACGGACTCCAAAAGTGTTTACACCATGCCTGGGGTTGTTTCATGTGATGTGGAGTGCATGGTATGTTGACTACCCTTTGTTGTATTGTAGTGGGAATACATATTGGAGATAGCTTACTCATGGATTGCTATACCTTGACATGGTGCTTATGTAGCTCACATGGGGAGATTAGTTGCTTGCTTGGGAGGATGACCTATTTGGAGGAGGAGCATTGGGAATTTCAAAAGGAATTGAGCCCTAGGTGGTACAGGGCTATTCGGTTGCTTACATAGAGGCTCGTGCTTTTCTTTACAATTCTTGGTTGAGGCTTGTAAATGGAGATGTGGTTAATAGACCCGCTATATCAAGTGAATGTGGATTGATTAATAAGAATTACTTGTCACCAATATAATAATAAGAGGACCTAGTATTAGGGATATTGGTCACTTTTTCTCAAGTTGGAAATATTGCTAGTTATTGAATTATGTTCATTATGATTGAAAATAAATATTTTATTGGAAATTTAATGGAATATGGATGATGCAAGTTATTTATCTTTACCCTTTGTTAATAAATGTTTGACTTATATAAGATATGTTTTAAATGAAATATCTCATAAATAGAATGTGTCATTTCAAGAAAATATTAATGATATAGTTATTTGGGTTATGCAAAAGATAAACAGAGTGTTAAGAAACATTGGGGGATTTTTGAGGTCTAAAATGGGCCTCATAAGGGAAATAATAAAATAAGACTTCTAAATTTTGAAGGGGAAAAATGAAAAAAAAAACTTTTTTCTTATCGTATTTTTGGCATATCTCGTTATCTGTTTCTCCAAATTTCAATTTTGGGAACTTGTTGGATGCATAACTAAATTAAACATCCAACACATACTCACATTGCATACTTTTGAGGCACCCACAATATGAAAAACTGAGAATTTGAATAAAAAAACATATTTTAATATTAAAATACATTTTTATTGAAATTTTCATTTTTTCATGCCATGGGTTCCTTAGAAGTATGCAATGTGGGTATCATTTGGATGCAAAATTGAATTATGCATCCAAAGTGTGCCCAAAAATGAAATTTGGGTAAATCGATAAGGAGATGTGTCAAAAACACGATAAGAAAAAATAGTTTTTTATTTTTCCCTCCACTTGTTTTTACAAGTTTTACCCCTGTGGTTGACATCATCATCTTGAATCCTATTGGTTCTTATAAAGTGAATTTTTAAGGTAAATTTTTTTGTTTTGAGGCCCATTTTTTACCTTAAAACTCCCCTAATGATTATTCACTGAGATGCAGAAATGGAGAAGATCCTGGTGGAAAATCGTGTTCATTTTAATATTGGATATAGAATTATTGTACTCGAAAGTGTCCATTAAATACATAGATATTGATATAGAGGTAAAATAAAAATATTTAAATAGGGAATGGATATGAATTTTGAAATGAGTATGATAATATGGCAGATATATATTATATGTATATCCAATAGAACACTATTTGTGAGTAAATATTTATAGAAATTTGGGACAAAGTTTCTTGAAGGGGGGTACCCTGTATGTAGTGCCCCTTTTTGCTCCGACATTTTTTTTATTATGTTATGTTATTAGTCAAGGTATTTGATGATAAATGAACTAGATCAATAGTACACATTTGAATTAAACAGCTATGTCACATGATGATCACAGTACATTTTTTCTTATGTTAGAAATAAATTATCATAATGGATTTACGATGACTAACCATTGGAAACATGAAACATGAAAATGATAATTTATATTGCAATGATTGAAATATTATTTGACGAAGTTACTCCAAGTGTGATGGGAAAGAAGAAGTGCAAATTAATGTAAGGTGGTGTAAATGTTGCAAGTGATTGGTCTTGAGCTCAGATATGGTATCGTGTGATATAATGTGATAAATTGGTATTTAATTATTTTTTCATGAGCTATTTTATGCACATGGAATGCATGTGTGGTTCCACAGGATCGTGATTGTCAATTGGTCCACACATGGTTAATGGGGTTATATGGGTGAATGTATGCCATATATATCATAGGTTTCCATGCCACATGTTGAAAAGTGAGAGAGGCTTTTGCTTTTCAGATGCATGTTTCCATGAGGGTAGTTTTTGGATTCGATCACTCATGAGGTTTGGACTGAGGGGTGTGCAATAATATTTCAAACCTATTTTTCAATGGTTATTATTCTCTCAACAAGATATGGGTGGATTGAGTTAATGTAGTCTCAATTATTGTATCATGTCCTCATTGTAGGAAAATGTCTATTTGAAGGGAACGTGCATGATCATGGAACCCTTGATAGAGAATTGATAAGGTTTATTTGAAGGGAATCTATGAAACCTTTGATAAAACCTTGGTGAATTCTATTTGAAGGGAATGTATATGACCATGACACCCTTGATATAATCTGGGTGAATTATATTTGAAGGGAATATATGGCACCCTTGATAGATTCTCGGTAAATTAAAATTAAAATATAGAACTTATAAAATAGAAATGAGAAAAATAAATAATAAATTAATAAAAACATGTCTATGCTAAGAATAAATAATTATATGCATGCCAAGATTAAAGAGTTTTTAATTTAAAATAAGAACATGTGCATAACAAAGGAAATAAATTAGTTGAAGAGAAGATACACTAAAATGCACCCTTTAATTAAGTAGAATAAAATAGGAAAATCAATTAAAGAAAAATTAACAATCAAGTGCTCACACACACATAGGAAAAGAAGACTTAAGTGCACATAAACATGAACATGTAACATAAATATATGAAACTCTATAAAAGAAAGGAAAGGAGACGAGTGAGGATCATGTTCTGGATCTTGGATTTTTTGCGATGGAAGAGGATTGTTACAATGACTATTGGAGAGATTGGTCCTTGGAAGTAGTTGAGATTGGGAAACCTGAAAGAGGAATGCTCCACTTCCAATCATGTTGATATAGTTCTTTTTCCATACAACCTCATTGCATATCAATGGTCCTTGGGGAAGAAGAATATCCATTGGGAGCAGAGAGGGTGGTCAACTGGTGGACATAGAAATTAGAATTCTAGTTGGAACTACGATGATACATGTATAAAAGGACAAGGGATATGAAAATGCAAGATCAAGGTTAGTATTTAATTGTTTCCATTTTATTTTCAATTAAAGGTTTTTAAATTTTGTCCAACAAATTATGTAATTTTTTTTATTCAATTCAAATGGGGTTTCTATTTAGATCTATGTTGTATAAGGGAACCCGATAGAGGGTTAATATAGGAGGAAACTCAAAGATATGTGAGTCATGATAAGTTGTGGTGACTGTCCTTTAAACAAATAGAGAGTTAGGATGAATCTTCAACATATAGGCACAAAACAATCTTAGCTAATACTACAAATACTTGTAAAATACTACATTTTAAGAAGAGAAAAAAGACAAAGAAGGTTTTGACTAAACAAATATTCAGAAATAGGTATAACCCATATTCTAGAAATGGGTAATCCATCTTTTGGTTCCACATTCCATCTTAGACAATCCCAATATTAGACGCTCAACCCTTTTTCGAAACAACTGATCTTCTACAACTTATATATCACTCAAGGATGTGAGTATGAACTGTGGTGACTGATCATTATATAATCACTATTGAATCCCACATGAATCAGGATAGTCATTATAGACCCATTGCTGAGTGCAATACGGTTAGATAAAAATACGAAAATGCACAAAGTTAAGGTTCATTTTAGTGCATTGATACATGACAAGCTACCTAACTCAATCAATTGTGCATATAATATAATATACGTGAAGGTGTGAATAATGGGAATTGTCAAGAAACATGACCATTTGAAAGACCACAAGAAACATAACTCATTCTCCTTATTTTTCTATGGGACCGTTGAATGATTCCTAGAAAAGAAGTCGACAATCGAATTAAGTTAAGTGCCAACATATTAATAAAGAAATCATTTCCATTTGTTTGTAGCATGTTATGATGTTACTCAATAGGAAACAACAACACATTCCCGATTGATGATGAATAAATTAAAGGGACTATTGTTTGAATTCCCATAGAATGGGCGACTTGAATACACAATTGATTGAAGCTAAATTCTCCTTTTGTGAGAATTTACCACATGGAGAAATATAATGGGCATGGAAGGGGAAATCTATCTACTAAGTAACGATTCAAGAGTTCTAAGTTTGTTCTCGCTATAGAATAGTTAAACACTCTAAATGCAACACTTTGCAACATGGCAAGAACATCCTGATCTAACCTTGTTGAAATCATAGTTTATTGTTAAGTTATTCATGAAGAATGAAAAAATAACCTTGAATCTGAATAACAAGGGTAATAAACCCATAAAATATTGAACTCACTAAATGTATTGGAGTATATGATGGGCCGACAATAATTGTACAAATGGAGAGAAATGTTGTGGAAAAAAATTATAATATTTTTTTTTGGAATTGATTAGAATTTTTCAGTATTTGAAAAGAAATTTGTTGCATTTTCTCGCTAATGTTTGTTGAGGGGTTGTGAAATCCAAAGAAGCATAAAAAAACATGTTTTTTTTATTAGAGGAGAAATGATTCTTGATGTTGAGATTGTTTTATTATTAAATATTCAATAACTTATATGTTGTTGAAATGATTTATATGAAATTCATTACAATATCTAGAAATACAATATTAAGATGGATCTATGCGGGTTTATCTGCATCTATCATGGAATTGATTCTTTTCTTTAGTACATGTATTTAGGGTGGATTTCTTTGAGGAAAGTAGAACCTAGATTCAAAATTCTTTAACTCAATTTTACAAATAATTACAATATTGAAATGATTATTATTATGAATAATTCTTATAGGTCGAAACCCAAATTGTAATATGGTTGCATGCCATGTCTTTAGCTACTCTTTGTCTTTGACTTTACGTATCTTTATTGCTTCTCTATCAAACTACCATCTCCCTCATTTTGAAGGAAAAATTGCACCATACCCACCTAGTCAATATTTGATCTCTATAAGGTTGCATTCACACTATGTTCTTATGTTGGAGGCAGGATTCCGCTAGATTTACCTTGACAAACTATCTCAGCATTTTAATTTTGAGTAGTCTTTAACAGTTTCAATAGTACATTGCTCCAAAAAAAAAAAATTGTACCTCCCTTAGATAAAAAAAACATTGGAGGTAAATTGAAAATGTTTCTCCTAGGTTTTTTGAAACAATGTTTATAAGTTTCAAAATAAATACTATATTCTAAAAATCATGACCAATATAATCATTTAAACATTTTGATGTCCCTCTGATCTTGGTATATTATGAAAATTTTTAAATTCTTATGATTAATCACTTAAGAAGTAAATACATCCTTGAAGTGTCTAGTGTTTTATTTTGTCATTGCTACGTCAACAATTTATGTATTTGCAATTCGTCTTAACTACAATGTTAAAAACTTGAATTGCACGTAACAAAATTGGAAGGTGCTTGATATTATTATTGGTTATAATTGTTTGTTTGTCCTAGTTTGTCTAGACTAAATAGGGACTTCACCTAAGAAATTTGGGACAACACTTAGACGAGTTTGATAATATTGCACCAGTACATAAAAATTTATGATGAATGATTAACATTTTATGTTAACTTTGGACTAAGTTTTTCACAAGGGGAGAGTATCTAATGCCCCATTACAACTAGGATCATATACATTGTTATTCTTAATGATATTTTACCTTTACCTATGTGTGAAAATAATTATGTGTCAATAGTTTCCTTTTCCAATATAAAACTTTGTGATGAAGTTTCCTACAAAGGGGGTACATATAGTGCGCCCATTTCACCTTGGACTATGATTATTATACTATGCTATTATTCGAGGGCTTTAGATGATGAATGACTAGGATATGTGTGGAAATGGCTTGGCGTTAAGACTTGAAAAATAGTATATTTATGGATAAATTGAATTTTTTAAAGTTATTGTTTGTGAATGAGATGAATTATGATTATATGATTACGTTGCCATTAAATTATAAAATATGGTTAGATAAATGCAATCATGTTTAGGAATTATGTGTCATGTACTTTTGACATGTTGTCAAGTGTGGGAGGGAAAGACATGTACATGTGATGCAAGCCTTTGCATCGATACCACATAGACTTTAGATTGAGTTAGGTATCCTCGACAACTAATGTTAACATGATATTATTTGATATATTATGATTATACTTAAAGTGAATTTATGCACATGGTGTTTTCACGTGCAGATACAAAATTGTGATTCTTAATCGGTCCACATAAAGCTAACGGGGATGAATGGGAAGAGATTCTAGTAAGACTAGTGATTTCTTCATGCGATGTGTTGAAAAGTGAGATATTCTTTTGCTCGTCAGATGCATGTTACCATGAGGGTAGGCTTCAAACTTGGTCACTCATGAGAATCAACTAGGGAGCACACAATAAGGACACAACCTTATTCACCAGTAACCATGAGTCTCTCAATAAGGTAAACATGACATAGTTAACATGGTCTCAACTAACATTCCAGTCCATGCCATTGAAAGAAGGATACTTGAAGTGCATGAAGGAAGTCATGACACCCTTGATATGCCTATTGTAACACAACACATTGATAAAAATAAAATAAAAAGATGGGTTAAATAACTATGAGAAAATGAAAAAGCGATAATTTATAAAGATGAAAATAAAGGAATCTTGTGCATAAATAAAGTATTAAAATATTAAATTAAGACTCAGTAAACTCCAAGAACAAAAACACAAAATAATTGGAATGGAGAAATCGAAGGAAATTTCTCAGAGTGAATCTCAGAAAGTAAGCAAGGGTAAATATTATTAAATAAATGGAAAATATGAAATAGAGAGAAAAGTGACACATGGGTGGATGAATAATAATTCAAAAAGTAATTATTGATTCCTAATTATGCACGTTAGTGACATATGGAAAGATTCTCAATTATATAAAGATAGGAGGTGGACATGAATCTTGTACACTTATTTTCTATATGGTTGGATGGCATAAACGATGTCAGCTTTATCCGACAATTGTTAAGAGTGTGGTTTGTCATTGTGTGGAATAGGGTTGAGATCCCCTTTAGTGAAATCTATGCACTTTGACTATTCTAGCGTATTTATTTCATTCAAAGGGGGTCCTAGGGGAAGAATAGTACCCTTTAGGAGTGGTGGGGTGGCTTTTGATGGACACTCAATGGTTGGAAATTGAGGAATGAAGGTGCATGGGACTTCAATAGCTCTCTGTATCTTTTGGAACTCTGTGATAAGATTAGTTTACTATTTTTTTCTATTTTCTTGGAGCATTGTATTAGTTTAATTAAAATTTAAATGATAAGTTTGTTATGTAAATGTAGATACATGGATCATTAAATATAATGTTGAGTTTTAGATATATATTTGAATAAAAAAATATTGTTGATTTTATCCATCACATAGACCTGCTATTTAGAATGATAGAGTTTAACAAGGATCTCGGGGTGGGGGTGGGGGTGAGGTGTGGGGTAGGGACCCTCCCTGGAGGGTCCCTACATATTAGTTTTATGTGTTGGGATTTATATGCTTAGGAGTTCTAGGTTATATATGAATGTTAACACCTATAAAGGGTAGGGGTTAAACATCATAAGGGTTCATGGTTTTTTGAGTATATAAATTAATGTTTATAGGGACAAGGGATATTAATATTAATGGTTATATTAACTATATGATAAGAATTAGGGATACAAAGGGTAGGATTATGGGTTATATGGTTTATAATGGTTATTAGGCGATATAGATTTATGGATTAAAGGGATAACCATTATAATTTTTTTTTTGTAAGTTACATGGAAAAATTATATTAATATACAACAAAAAGAGTAAAAGCACATGTGTTCATGATATTAACATACCTAACAGAGATTCTAGGAAGCCTCTATATTCTGCAACAAAAACCAATACTAACCAACCAAGCATAGCTGCTTATCCCATTTTTATTAGAGTGTATCTCCCAAATTTTTTTTCCTTCAGGAAATTGCTAAAAAGTCTTATGTTTGGATACAAATTCTTGATGTGATTTTAATAAAAAAATCCATGCAGGGATGTGGAAATAAAATATTAAGAACTACTAACTAGATCATCCTAGAAAAGTAGAGAGCTTGAGAACTATAAGAGAACTAGAAATGATGAAACCATGGAAATTACTCGGTGTTTCATCTAGCTTCCTCATCCTCCTATTTTTCCTCAACAATGGGGCATTTGTAAGATGTCGATAATGAAGATTCATAGATGAATTATTTAGTTGGGAGGGGTTGCGTCTTCCTAAAGGGTTAGAGATTGACTTGTCCACTGTGTTCCACTTTCCTCCTTTTGTAGCAGTGAGAGGAGGCAATATTCATCCCATCCAGTTCAACAGGAGTCTCATCAACCTTTTGTTTTCCTAGTTCCCCTTCAACAGTATAACCCTTTGGAGCTTCTATCGGTTTGGAGACTAATGATATGGTTGGGGAAGAATAAGCATGAACAACAGGTGTTGGAGAAGGAGAATATTGATTTTTTTATCCCTACTTTGATTCTAAACTTGCAATATAAATTATGCAAACATATTTATCACACACTAATAATTCCTTCAACGGACTTGAGTAACATTCCTAGCATTGTTGAATCACCATTTCTTCCTCCTAGTGATTCAATAGGTTTCACAAATGACCTAGGACTGAACTGTCAAAACCACTATTAGAATAATCACTATTACCTCTATGTCTAGCACTACCGCATTGTCTGCTAGCTCTCTGCGGGGTGTCCCTCAACGTTCTTGACATATTCATAGCCCTAGAATAGTGAATGAGCTTGTAAATATGCAAATTCTAGAACCCATTTAGAATGGGAGAGATCCTAAATCCTAAAGAAACATATAGACAGAGGAAAACAACGTATTTTATACACACCCCCTTCACAAAGGGATGTCTAACCCTACACCACTGGACAACTCAAACAACTTGTTGTTTGAGACAATTATAAATGAAACAACTTTCCTCTTTGTAATCCATATTAAAATAGATCTCGTGAGCAATAAATCCGCCGTAAAGAAACCTCATTAATACGGTACCTTCAACCCAAGTGAACAACTCAACAATGATAGGGTTTAATGAATCTTTTGGCTTCGAGATATGGTTTCTATAAATGAACATGGTCTATGAACTCATTGAGGACCACATGGAGCGAGGAGTGGGAGATATGAGGAATCCTCCACACTTTCCATGCCCATCAATCTTACACCTACATTTGAGAATAACCATTATAATTGTTACATGGAATGGTTAGGGCTTATAGTTTATTGGGATTAAGGGTATATAAATTATGGCTTGTAAGGATATATGTGTTAAGGATTAGGGTTTATAGGGGTTAGATGGTATAGGGTTTATAGGGATTATAGTTTATAAAGGTTAGATATTAATGATTAAAGTTTATAGGAATTAGATATTAGGGGTTGTATCAATAATTTATTAGAGATTATATGGATAATCACTTATAAGGTTTAGTGTTAGGTGCCAAATGGGTCTATCCTGAGTGGTTGTGGGATAGAGTGTTATCCTGCCCAACAATTTTTTATTCTTTTAAGTGTCATCTTTTAATCTCATAATGAGAATATTGTTGTAATGGATTTCATCCCTATTATTGACTTAGCCTTATTCTTTGAAGAATCTAGGTTTTACCTTGGGTACCATCCTTGAAATGAGGGGAAGTTCTTAGGGTTTTCCATGGAATCATTACCTGAAACAAAGGGTTATTGTTAGGTGTTATGATTTATAAGATTACACAATTCATTTATATATATGTTAGACATGTTAGGCATATATGGATTATGAGTTATTAGGTTATCAAGTGGATTAGAATGGTAAGGGGTTATTGGGGATGTTAGATGTTAAAGATAATAAGGGTTAATATTTTAAGTGTTTATGGTTTAAAGGTGTTAGAATTATATTGGATTGGGATTATAAGGGTTATCTCATAAGGTTTATAATATTCAGTGGTTACATGGTATAGAAAAAATGAGGTTAGGTGTAATATTATTCAGAGTTAGATGGATTAAACTATTGCTAAATACATACATAAGTGCTATAGGGGTTGTTGATTTTAGGGTTTATGAGTTAAATATTAAAGGTTATAGGAATAAAAAGTATTAAGAGTTAGGGGTTTGTGGATATGGAGTAAAAATGAAGTGGAAATAGGTGAAATGTATTAGTGGTTATAGGACTAAGGGATTATAGGATATGTAGATTAAGGATTAAAATGTTTATACAAATTAAGGATTGTTAGGATTAATGCTTATAAGGTTGGGGGTTGAGAGTTAAATGGGATATGAGTTACATAATTTAATGTTTATAATCATTATAATCAATGTTACTATGATTTTGATATATTAGGGATTACATTAGTTTTATGGGACAATATAAAATAGTTAAGGTATACCTATTAGTGGAGAGGAATCATAGTGATTATGGACTATGGATTATAATGGTTAGGTGTTATGAAGTATATAAGTATTAAGGTGATTTTATTTATTAAAGTTAATATTTATATGAATATACTGGTTTAGGGTTTTTGTTATAGGGATTATGGCTTAGAACTTTAGAGGTCAATCTTTAAGTGTCAAGGTTTACATGAGTTAAATATTGATGGCTATAATTTGTTTGGGGAATTATAAGTTTTAAGACTTAGGTGGAAGGTATTAGTGGTTGTAGCACTCAATAATGATATGATATAGGCATTAAGGATTAAAAAGTTTATACAACTTAAGGATTATTGTGATTGGTGTTTATAAGGTTAGGGGTTAAGAGTTAAAGGGTCAAGAGTTACATGATCTCATGTTTATAATAATTAGAATTGGGGTTAATACGTGTTTGAGAGTTTAGGAACTATATTAGTTTTTTGGGATAATATATAATAGGTAGGTATAATATTTAGTAGTGAGGTATTATAATGATTATGGATTGTGGAATATAATGGTTAGGTGTTATGAAGTGTATACATGTCAAGTTGATTTTATTTATAAGGGTTAAGAGTTATACAAATACATTGGTTTATGGTTTGTATTTTAGGGGTTAGAATTTATAATTTTAGAAAATATAGAGGTCAACTTTTAAGTGTTAAGGTTTATGAGAGCTAAATGTTAATGGATATATATTTTTGGGGGCTTTATGGGTTTTAGGAATTAGGTGAAAGGTAATAGTGGTTATAGGACTAAGGAATTATAGAAAATAAGTATTAAGCATTATTAAAAGGTTTATACAAATTAAGGATTATTAGGATTATTTTTTATAAGGTTTAGGGTTAAGAGTTAATAGGTCATGAGTTACATGATCTAATGTTTATAATCATTAGAATCATGGTTAATATGAATTTGATATATTAGGGATAATATTGGTTTTATGGGATAGTATGTACACTAGTTATGTTATAAGGGACAAGGTATAGCCATTAGTGGTGAGTTATTATAGTGATTATAGATGATCGATTATAATTGTTAGGTGTTATGAAGTGTATTCATGAGTGTTAAATTGATATTATTTATCAAGGTTAAGAGTTATATGAATACATTGGTTTAGGGTTTGTCTTATAGGGGTTAGGGTTTATAATTTTAGAAAATATGGAAATATTTAAGTGTTAAATGTTTATAAGCTTTAATGTTGATGGTTATAGTTTTGGGGGTTTATAGGTTTTAAGAGTTAGGTGAAAGGTTTTAGTCATTATATGACTCATGGATTATATGATATATGCATTAAGGATTAAAATGTTTATACAACTAAATGATTATTAGGATTAATGTTTATAAGGTGGGGGGTTAAGAGTTAAAGGGGTTAATAATTACATGATATAATGTTTATAATCATTAGAATTGAGGTTGATACAAGTTTGAGATCTTATGGATTGTTTAATTTTATTTTGATAGTATATAATAGTTAGGGTATAAGAGATAGGGTATAACCATTAGTGGTGAGGTATTATGGTGATTATGGATTATAATGGTTAAATGCTACGAAGAGTATACATGTTAAGGTAATTTTATTTATTAGGGTTAAAAGTTATAGGAATACAATGGTTTAACATTTATGCTATAAAGGTTAGGGTTTAATTTTTTAGAAATATGGACTATATAGGTCAATATTTAAGTGTTAAGGCTTTTAATAATAGACTTTTGTCATGTAGATAAGGATGCGACGCCCATATTGTATGCGGTGTCAATAATACACTTGTGTCATGGAAACAAGGACGTAGAGTCTATATTGTATGCAATGCCAGTAATACAATTGTGTCATGAAGATAAGGACATGAAGTCCATTTTGTATGCAATGTAAATATTAGACTTGTGTCATGGAGACAAGGACATAAAGTCCATTTTATTTGTGATATTAATAGCATACTTATGTATGTGGAGATAAGGACATAAAGTCCCTATTGTATGGTAATGAAAACGATGCCCATAGTAAGGATACAAAATCCTTAGTCCATGATGATAAATTCCATTTTGAGATCACATTAAAACCTTTTATCAGTCCATGGGTAAGGTTCATGGAAATGTGTAACTACCACGTGATGATAAATGTATATATATCTAGATTTATACAAATTTATTAGGTATAAATTAAAATATGTATGTAATATCCCACATTATTACCACCTATTATGATTGTGATTAATTTATGTAAATGTATTTATGCAATGGTTCATGGAGTGGAGCTCAAGGCCAAGGCCCCACTAGTGAATGTTGTGGCATTTAACCATTTCTTGATTTATGTAATATGACCATGTGCTATTAGATATTTAACATTAAGCTAGCATTATATTAGGATATTAAACTGAGAGAATAACAAGCACAACAATCAAACACAAGAGACAATGAACACAGTTTTTTTCCTCAGGGAAACCATAAATGGAGAAAACCTTGTAACTTCCTCAGAGATAGAATCAACACCAAATAGAAAATCCCAAAATAGTAAGATGATCTCCCAACAGTAGTAACCCCTTTATTCCTAGCCCCAGTGTCTTCTTCTTCCTCAGCTATGCACTACAACTGAGTTTGAGTGAGTGTGTTATCAAATAGAGAGGCTATCTCTCTATTTATACTAATTCTTCACTTCACTAAACCCAACTAGGGCTGACTTCACTAGGTGAGTCTAATAACCCTAGTGCCCTGGAACTGCAAGGACTTTAATGCTTGAACAATAGGAGGGTTACCCACAATGACTTGACATGACTTGTTTACACTATAGATCTTCTTGATCGGAACATTGGGTCATGACATGACTCAATTTAATTACAAACACATCCTGGAATAAACATCGGGGTACAGGACTACATAGATGAATACATTTCGAAGTTACAAATACATCAACACTCCCTCTTAACTAGGAAGGTATTCTTTTGACACAATTTTCAGCACTAGTATTCTTCTCTGTATCGATTGGATAATCTCGTCATCTTCATCTTAGAGTCTTCAAGTCTTCAATTTTTCAAGTCTTCGAGTCTTCAAGTCAACTTCTAGGTGATCTTCTTCTTCAAGTCTTCTTCATTACAGGATCTAGATCATCACGACTACTAGATCATCACTGTTGGATCATAATCACATCTAGATCATCACTTGATTTGGATCATCATCAAGTCTGGTTCATCATCACATCTGGATCATCACTTGATCTAGATCATTATCAAGTCTGGATCATCATCACATGCTATGTCAGAATGGTGCTATCTCGATTCTTCTTGTCACAGGAAGTTATACAGAGCCAACCCTTTTTCATGCTGGTTGTAGGCCTACCCTTCATGTACGTCTTCAACACTTATATCTGACCCTAAGTTAGAAAGGCTTGCCCAGCTCTTACATTTGACCTCATCTTGTCAGAAAGGCACACCCAACACTCACATCTGACCTCATCTTGTCAGAAAGGCCCAGCACTCACATCTGACCATGTGTAAGCACATCATGCCAGAATTTCTTAGCTCTTACATCTGACCTCATCTTGTCAAAAAGGCTTTGCACTTACATATGACCCCATCTTGTCAGAAAGGCACATCACTCACTTCTAACCATGTGTAAAAACATCACACCAGAATGGCTTAGCACTTATATCCGACCTCATCCTGTTAGAAAGGATCTGCACTTACATTTGACCATGTGTAAACACATCACATCGAAAGGGCTCTCAGTCCCAGACTGAGGATTCCTGGTAAGTGACCAGGTGCCTCCATTCTCCCAGAGAATGGCATCAGCCCTTATATCTGATCAAGTGGGATACATCCCTCAATCACATCAGAATGGCCATGCGTTCACATCTGATCATGTAAGAGTACATCCTATAGTCATATCAAAACGACCCTCAGTCAGAGACTAAGTATTCCTGGTAACTGACCAGGTGCCTCCATTCCAAGAATGGCATTCAGTCCTTACATTTGATCATGTAGGAACCAATCCTACATTCACATCAGAATGGCTCAACACTCACATCTGACATGGAAGAAATCTAAATCCTCTCACTATGATAGAATGGCTCAGCCCTTACATCTAACCATGGAAGGAACTTAATATTCTCCCATGTCAGAATGGCTCTAGGTCTCATCATTTCCCCTTGAAGGGAACCTCGATCCGGAGAACACCAAGCTTCTCCCTGAAGTACTCAAACTTCACTATAGCCAATGGCTTCATTAATACATCAGCTATATGTTCATCGATCACAACATACTGGAGCTTCACTGCTCCTCTCTACACCATATCCCTGATATAGTGATATTTGATCTTGATATGCTTCAACTTGTCATGGGACACTGGGTTCTCTAACAACTTCACACAACTCTGGTTGTCACAAAATATACAAATAGCATCCATCTGCAGATCAAATAAATCAGACAGTAGCTTCCTCAACCATACTACCTCACAACTAGCTGAACAAGCTGCAAGATACTCTACTTCAGCTATACTTAGTGCCACACAGGATTGCTTCCTGTTAAACCAAGAGACCACACCTAATCCCATACTAAAGAAACATCCTGAAGTGCTCTTACTATCAATGTAACTTCCTGCAGAATCTGAATCAACATAACCCTCTAGGTTAATCTTTTGATTTGACTCATACTTGAGCCCATAATCAACTGTACCCTTCAGGTACCTCAAAATATGCTTTGCAGCAATCAAGTGAACATGTCTTGGATCTATCAAGAACTGGCTCAAGGTGTTCACAGCAAATCAAATATCTAGTCTTGTGTTCATCAGGTACATCAAGGACCCAGTCATCTGACGATACATCGTAGCATCAATGGCTTCTGATGAAGCATCAATCAATAGCTTCAGGTTCGATGCCATAGGTGTGGTTATGGCCTTGTATTCCATCATCTCGAATCTCTTCTAAATCTCTATTGCATACTTCCCTTGTCCAAGGAAGACTCCATTTGCATTATACCACACCTCCATTCCTAATAAATACTGCATCATGCCCAAGTATTTCATTCCAAAATATATAGCAAGTTTCCTCTTCGTATCAGCAATCAACCCATCCATACCTATTACAAATAGATCATCCACATACAACAGGAGTATCACTGGGTTTCCATCTTCAACCTTGTAGTAAAGGTTGGAATCTGCTTTACTCTTGGTCAATCCCAAACTGGATAGGAAACCATCAATTCTATCGTACCATGTCCTAGGGGCTTGTTTCAAACCATACAGGGCTTTCTTCGGTCTACACACATGAGACCCCCTGTCATGTGTCTCAAACCGAGTGGCTAATCCACATACACTTCCTCTTCTACTACACCATTCAATAAATCAATCTTGACATCCATCTAGTGTATCTTCCATTTCATCATTGCAGCGAGAGCGAGTACTGATCTGATGGAAGTGTATCTAGCTTTAGGTGCAAAGGTTTCTTCATAATATATTCCTTCTTTCTGAGGGAGACCACAAGCCACAAATCTAGTTTTATATTTATCGATGCTACCATCTGTAGCATGCTTGATCTTGTAGATCCATTTGGAAGTTACAATAGACTTCCCTTCTGGTCTTGGGACAACATCCAAAATATCAATCTTCATGATTGATTAATACTCTTTGATCATAGAATCCTTCCATTCTTTCCTATCTGCCGCTTCTTCATAGTTGAAAGTTTCTTCATCAATAATGTCACATAGTAAGGCTACATAACTAGAGAAAGATCTAGTTCTCTTTCTTCCTCTGGGTGTTTCTTCTGAAGCTCCATATCTTTTTGCACCTTCGATAATTTAACGTACCGAAGCAAGTTTTCTCTTATGAATATTCTTCTCCAGAGGTGGATATACAAGTTCTTGAGGTTCTTCAAATTCTTTATCTTCTTCTTGAATTTCTTCGTTCATGATTGTGTCATGAATTCTAGGTTCTCTTGTTTCTTCAGGTTCTTTAGCCGACTACTTCCTAGATTTGATGTAGGATGAATCTTCATCAAATGTTACATCTCTACTGATTTCAATCATCTTGAACCCTGGAAAGTATATTCTGTAAGCCTTTGAGCTTTCATATTATCCCACAAATATACGCTTCTTTCCTAAAGGATCTAACTTTGTCCTCTTTTCTTTTGGAATGTGTATGTACAGAGGACAGCCAAATATTTTGAGATGGATGACTTATGGTTTCTTTCCAAAGAAGAATTCTTTAGGAGTATTGTTCTTGAGTACTCCATGTGGAGTATGGTTCTGTACATACACCGTTGTTTTGGCATCTTCTACCCAAAGATGCATAGGAATATCTTGATCATGAAGCATTACTCTTGCAGCTTCCATGATAGTTATATTCTTCCTTTCTACAAACCCATTCTGTTGTGGATTATATGGAGTTGACAACTCCCTCTTAATCCCTGAGTCTTTGCACGACTCTCTGAATTCATTTGATGTGAATTCTCCACCATTATCTAATGGAAAAGTATTGATCTTCTTTTCAGTGTGGTTCTTGATCAAGGATTTGAATTCCTTGAACTTGCTGAATACTTCATCTTTGTTCTTCATGAAGTAGATCCATGTCTTCCTAGAAAAATCATCAATAAAAAAAACATTGTATGCATACTTACTTAGTGAACTAGATGAAATTGGACCACATACATCGGAGTGGATGATTTCCAAGATTCCTTTTGCCTTGCTCTTGCTACTTGGATATGTCTTCCTTGTGTTCTTCCCTTTCACACATCCTTTGCATACACCTTCATGTTTTGTCTGCATTTCTGGGAGACCTTCAATAGATTTTCTTGCAAATGGTAGTGCTTTGTAATGCACATGTGCAAGTATTCTATGCCAAAGCTCATTTGGTTCTACCGAGTCATGAACCAAGGCTTGTTTCGGTTGGCCCTTTAATTTGTATAGTCCTCCTTCTTGTTCTCCAATCACTACTGCATCATCGAAAGACTTTCCTTTCGGCCACATTAGGACTTGGCCATATACAAATGCAACCCTCATTCCTTTTGCATATAATGCATATATGGAGAGGAGGATATTCTTTAGTTTAGGTACAAACAATACATCTTTCATATTAATAGACTTTCTAGAGTCTAGCTTATAGGAGGATTCCCCACTACCTTTTATTGGGTACTGGTAGCCATCTCCAAGTTTCACCTTCTGAGGTGATTCATGTTCAGATAATTTCACAAAGGATTCCTTGAATCCTGTCATGTGCTTGGAAGCACCACTGTCTATAAGCCAATCATTACTTCCATGTGTGATAGTTCCTGTGAGAGCAGAAATTGAACATATTATTCATCACTTGAAGAATCATCACTGACTTGTCTAACTCTCTTTATGGAAGGTTCATCATCCTCTGCAGCATGAGAATGATGTCTTCTCTTATTTCCCTTCTTCTTGTAAGATATACTTTTGTTCTTAGGACAATCTCTAGCAAAGTGTCCTCTTTCATCACATGTATAGCAAATGAACTTAGACTTATATCTAGGATTTCTAAAGTTATTCCTTTTGTTAGAGTACTTACTTCTATGATGGCTAGATCTAGTTTTCTTGGATTGTACTATGAGAGCTTGATATTCACTTCCCATCTTCTCTTCTGGAGCTACTATCTGAGCTTCTTCTTGAGATCATTCTTCCCATAGTATGTTGAACTTGACTAACTTCTTTTTGGCACATTAGAGGAAATTTCAACTCAAAATGGGCCTTTTAACTTTTATTCAAATTCCATGTCATCATGTGCCAGCCAATGAAATTGCTTTAAATTTGAAATACCGTATAGGTCTTAAACACCTTTTTAATATAAATTTGGGGATAGGTATCATAAAAAAAAACTACTTTTTTTGTTTGTATTTTTGACATATCTCCCCGTGTTTTTACTCAAATTTCAATCGAGAGAGCTCGTTGGATACTGAATTAAATTCTGCATCCAACGAGTACCCACTCGGCATACTTTTGACGGAACCCGCTACCCCAAAAACAAGAAATACCTGAAAAAATGGAATGATGATGTCATCATTCCATTTTTTCAGGTATTTCTTGTTTTTGGGGTAGCGGGGTCCGTCAAAAGTATGCCGAGTGGGTACTCGTTGGATGTGGAATTTAATTTTGCATCCAATGAGCTCTCCTGATCGAAATTTGAGTAAAAACATGGGAAGATATGTCAAAAATACAAACAAAAAGTAGTTTTTTTCTTTTCTTCCTCCAAAATTAATAAATATTATTTTATTATTTTAACTATTATTTTACTAGTTCATTTTAGGAGGCCCATTTTGAGTTGAAATTTCCTCTAATGTAGATCCCTTGAATGAAAGAATCCCATGTCCTAGGGAGATGATTCAAGGTGGTCATCACAATCTCTACATTCTTCACTTCTTCATCTACTACTTCCAATTGTTCCTTGATCTAAGAAATGCTTGTAAAGTAAGACTGAATGGTTTTTGCATTTTGGATCTTTGCATTCTTCAATTGGTTCCTCAAGGTCGTCTTCTGATTTATGTTCTTTCCTTCAAACAATTTGGTTAGGGCATCAAACATATCTTTAGGTGTCTTTAGAGAGGACACTTGTGGTATGAGGTGATCCTTTATTGAATCAGCAATGATCCTCTTTTCCATAACCAACTTTTTCTTGTGTAAGGCCTTAGCCTCATCTCCCTCTAGAACTGGAATCTCCTCATTGATGTATGAGTCCAACTGATTCTCTTCCGGGACCAAGGAGATCCTATAATTCCAAGCTCGGAAGTTATCATCTCCCTCAATATTTTCATCAAGCTTGGTATGATGAGACATCTTAACTAAGAACCTCAAATGGAAGCACAAAAGATTTATATCTTATGAGTTCAAGATGTCAGATCTGGATTTGGAGTTGAAATTCTGCAGGTTTGGTTCAGGATCAAATTAGGGTTTTGCTTTTCTAGAGTTCTGTCTAGCCAAATGCTTTGAATTTGATCCCTAACTTTGATTTTGGGGAGGATATCAATCAAGTCCTGGGCTCACTAAAAAATTCCACTTCTGTGGAAAGCCCTAATTTTCGGCAGTAGTGTTAGGTCCAAAACTGAAAAACCTCAGAATTAGATTCTTCTTCAATATTAATATGTACCCTAGGGAGGAGAGTTATTCCAACCTTCTTTTGTTTAAAATCTATGGAGAGATATCCAAAAAATAGGAATCCCTAGTTCCTGCAACTGCACAGTGTCTTCTTCTCAGGTTAGTTCTGATACCATGTTATATTTTTAACATTAAGCTAGCATTATATTAGGATCTTTAATTAAGAGAATAAGAAGCACAACAATCAAACACAAGAGACAATGAACATAGTGTTTTTCCTCAGGTAAACCATAAATGGAGAAAACCCCGCAACTTCCTTAGAGATAGAATCAACACCAAATAGAAAATCCCAAAACAGTAAGATGATCTCCCGACAGCAGTAATCTCTTTCTTCCTAGCCCTAGTGTCTTCTTATTCCTTAGCTATGCACTAGAACTGAGTGTGAGTGAGTGTGTTATCAAATAAAGAGTCTAGCTCTCTATTTATACTAATTCCCAACTTAACAAAACCCAACTAGGGCCGACTTCATTAGGTGAGTCTAATAACCCTAGTGCCACGGAACTGCGGGGACTTTAACCCTTGAACAATAGGAGGGATACCCACAATGACTTGACATGACTTCTTTACATTATAGATCCTCCCTATCGGAACATCGGGGCATGACATGACTCAATTACATTACAGACACAGCCCAGAATAAACATCGGGGTACAAGACATAAGATACATAGATGAATACATTCTAAAGTTAGAAATACATCAACATGTGCTAGTAAAGGCATGATGACATCATGTGTACAATGTAAAATATATGTTGAAATAATTAAAATACAAGATAAGGATGAATGTGCAAGGTGACAAAACGATGGGTAAAAAAATATTCACTAGGGGAAGAGGATAGAGGTTAGTGAAAGCCTCAAGAATCTAGTTAATGACGATCGGGTGTAATCATGTTGTTTTTGGGTACTGAGATAAATGTAAGTTGTTGATGCTCGAATGTTAGCATAAATCCAATTAGTATGAGTAATAAATTACTACTAGGATTGGAGTGTTGCAAGACAACGCATTATTCACTCAAGGAAGTGAATGAAGTATGGTTTTCTTAGGTTCTCGAAATAATAATAATTATTAAGAGTGCATACTTTATGTTAAAGAGTTATTATTATTATTATTATTTGTAGTGCCATGTTTTGTCATTGAATTTTTACATTGAGTGCAACATTATTATTCGAGGGAATTCGATTGTGAATGACCTAGTTATGTGTGGATTTAGACCTAGATTCTACGTCCTCTTATTAATTGAGGGCATTTGATTTCGAATGACTTGACCATTTGTGGAACTGATATGTGATTATGAAAGAAAATTGATTGGAAACTATCTATTGTGCTGACGATGATTAGTTTATGTGATTTTGATATGATTTCGATAGTGATCAAAAGTTTATGTGATTTTGATATAATGTCGATAGTGATCGAAATTTTTTTGTGAAATGTAAATTGATTTCTATAGAGATCAAAAGTTTATATAAAAAATGTGAAATGATTTCGATGTCCAAACGAATTTTTATATTTACATATGATTATATTTTGTAGAAATTCTAAAGCCTTGATGGCATAAGGAATTTCATAAACTGGCTAAGGATCTAGGCACACAATTAACCTCACAGAGAATTGTAGAGAATTATCATAATGAGAGAAGAAGAAGAATTAATGAACACACATTAATGAATGATCAATAAATGATAATTGATATTATTACATAGGTAATACATCCTTATAAAGGAAAAATTATTTGCATGAAGACAACTCAAGCTAGCTCATAAAAGTTGGCTTACTAATTATGATAAACCCCATAGTTGACTAAAGCAGTTTCCCAATCTATCAAGCACCTCACGAATTAGCAATAGCATGAGTGAGTGATGATGAGTGAATGAAAGAATTGCTAATCCTAGAATATGGAGAGAAAATAATGGAGGATGGGTTGGAAACAAAAGCTCCCAGTTTCCTAGTTGACTAGCTTTTATCTTATCCATAGAAAAGCAGAAAAAGCAGAATCTGCTATAAGGTCCTGTATACTAATTCTAGATGAACCCAGAATCAAAAATAAATCATTCCTAGGATATGGATGGCATGCATTGACCTTAAGGTGCAAGTGGATTCCAACTAATTAAGCTAGTGGGTGAATAATTAATCAAATAATGATTAATTATTTTATCCTAAGTTATGAGTGGGTTTATTATATTCCAACACCCCCCTTTAAACCTGACTTTATGATGATATTCCTGAACTAATAAGAAATATATATGCATATAGGGCCTAGAAATAAATCTATGGTCATCCTTTTACAATTTTATGTTGTCCAAAGAAATGAGGAAAGAGGCAAAACCTCAAGGGGAAAATCCTCCCTTAAGAAAGGACATGAAAATCAATACCAAAAATGTTGAACTGCTGGTGTTGCTGCTGCTCCAAACTAAATGCTGATGTCTGGAGGAATATTCTTCTTGGGAAGAAGATAAATCTACTCACCTGGATCAAGGACAACTGCAGGATGGAACCTGGGACCATGTAGAACAACTGAAATCCAATGATGTGAAGGAAATATTAAAGGATCTTGAGACTTGTGATCAGCTCCAAGATGATGATATGACTTGAAATTCGAACCAGTAGAGATGAAATGAGCTCCATATAGGTGAAATAATTGTCCAAGCAAATTTATCATGTCTCCATATTCATTTACACAAAGAGGATGTGTGCAAGTGATCATGTAGGAACATAGAGAAGGCATGGGATCAAAGAGTGTGAATGCATGGGATCCATGGGTTGATCTAGCTTTCAAAGAATCCAAGAGATCACAAATAAACACAACAATAGACTCATGGGAATATACTGGTAAAGAATCCTCTATGGTAGAGGTATGAGAGGAGGAAATATAGTGATGTTCAAAATCTTCAAGGAGGATCTGAGAATGAGTTCCAAGAACAAAGGAGGAGCTGCAGAAGCACATGGGATCAAGTATGGTAAGTGGAAAAACAATGGAAGGACTTGATTTGGATAAGCAAACATCCTGGATGTCACTAGGTTGTGCACCATCAAGAAGAGAGGCATGCACAAGGTGTGAGAGGTCTAGCATATGGATCTCAGAATCCATGATAGAAGACATAGAGAACACTGAATGTGTGAGTGAATCATTAATAGAAATAACAGCTCCATTAGTCACTTCTTTTTCATCAACAGCATCATGAGAAGATGAATCAAGATCTTCTACTTCATGAGACATAGAAAAAGATGTCTCTTCAATATTTGCTTCTTGATTGAAAAAGGAAGCATTCAAATCAAAGAGATTAGTAGCAACAGGAACTATATGAGAAACTTATTCTTTATGATCAAATTCATCAAATACTGTAGAGGTCGAGACATCTTGAGAGAGATAAATCATTGAGGAGCTAGAGCCACTCTCCACATAGCTAGAAGGATCCTCGTTGTCCTTTCCCAAAACTCTATCCATTATTGTCCAGAGATATTTTGGGTAATCAACAGAATCAATAAGGTAGCGCATGCATGGAGAGATAGATAGACAAATAGCTCCAATTGCTCTGTCACAATCATTCAACCAGTCACTTGGCTCTTCATAAGATTCTTCACCAGCTCCAATAGATATCTCATAGAGACCTTGTCTCTTTAGATATGAAATGATCTTCAATTTCCACTCTGAATAGCTTGTGAATGGAGAAAGAAGAGGAACTGATATTCTTGAATCCATTCAAAGTTGAACCTACAAAATAAACCTGCAAATCTGGAAAGGAGGATTAATTAATGAACTCTCAAAGATCTGATATCATGTAGAGATTTGATATCCTCAGCTCTAATTGCATGAAAAACTTGAACTTTGAGAACCTTAGCTCTAATACCATGTAGAAATTCTAAAGCCTTGATGGCATAAGGAATTTCATAAACTGGCTAAGGATCTAGGCACACAATTAACCTCACAGAGAATTGTAGAGAATTAGCATAATGAGAGAAGAAGAAGAGTTAATGAAAACACATTAATGAATGATCAATAAATGATAATTGATATTATTACATAGGTAATACATCCTTATAAAGGAAAAAGGAGTTGCATGAAGACAACTCAATCTAGCTCATAAAAGCAGGCTTACTAATTATGATAAACCCCATAGTTAACTAAAGTAGTTTCCCAATCTATCAAGCACCTCACGAATTAGCAATAGCATGAGTGAGTGATGATGAGTGAAGGAAAGAATTGCTAATCCTAGAATATGGAGAGAAAATAATGGAGGATGGGTTGAAAACAAAATCTCCCAGTTTCCTAGTTGACTAGTTTTTATCTTATCCATAGAAAAGCAGGATAAAGCAGAAAAAGTAGAAAAAGAAGAATCTGCTATAAGGTCTTGTATACTAATTCTAGATGAACCCAGAATCAGAAATAAATCATTCCTAGGATATGGATGGCATGCATTGACCTTAAGGTGCAAGTGGATGCCAACTAATTAAGCTAGTGGGTGAATAATTAATCAAATAATGATTAATTATTTTATCCTAAGTTATGAGTGGGTTTATTATATTCCAACATATTTAGCTTATACTCTGATGGGTCTTCAAGTTTGACGTGAAACAAATGTACATATGATACAAAGTAGAGTCGATACCCCATGGACTCCGAGTTGAGTCAGTATCATTGATAGGTTATGCTAACCATATATATATATATATGTTTTGTCTATACCCTATGGACTTCATTCTAAATCAGGTATCATCAGAGGGTGATGGTAACCTGATATTTATGTTTATAATATAATGTTAGTTTAAAAGATTCAATGCATGTGATGTTTAAACATGTTGGTGCTGAATAGATATTGCTAATTCATCCATATCAGGTAACATGGTTGAATTGAGATATGATGTAGGGAGAGAATTTTCCACGCAAGGATTTAGGAAAGAGAGATGGAGGATCTTTCTCATCATAGGTGTGTTTCTATGAGAGTAGGTCATGGATTCGATCACTCACAAGGAAATTATTGGGAGGTGCACAATAAGGACACAACCTTATTCTCTAGGAACAACAAGTCGCTCAACAGGGTCTAATGAACTGAGTTAACAAAGTATCAGTTGTCATACCAAGTCCCCATCGAGGGTGGATTATCTGAATGGAATGCGCAAAGCATGGAACCCTGGATATCTCTGTCGCAATGAGCATGTGATAATAATATTCTAGTGAATTATTATGTGAAAAGGAATCCACAATTAATTAAATTAATTATGAAAATTATGAATAAATAAAAGTAAAAAAATGTAATTAGTTAACTAAAAATTATAAAAATCAATCAAATTTTTAAATGAGGAAATCATGGAAACTCTAATACAATAAATCTCAGTAAAAAATAAAAAAATTAGAAAAGCTAAGAGAACTAAAACTGGGAGGGTGGATAGTAAAATAAAATAATTCAAAAACAGTAGCATAAGGGTTTCAAAAAGTTATAAAGAGACGGATAGAGCACGAGGCTCTCATCTCTTTTACCCTAGTGTTGGATGGTAGTTTTGAGGAGTTTGTTGGAGGGTGTGGCTTACCTTGGTACGAGAGAGGTTGGAAAAATCATAAAAATAGTCTATTTACTAGGTTTATTGCTATATTTGAATATTTGTTAGCCTTGTTGTGGCTCATGGGTCCCCGGGGAAGAAGAGTACTCATTGGGTACAATAGGGTGGTTTCTGGTGGACTCTTAGTAATTGGAAATTGGGTGAGAGAATGTACAACATATACTTGGAAACTAATTCAACCTTATATGAATTGTGATATTTGACATGTTGGAACCTTAATGTTAATGTTTCTCAATATTTCATTTTGGTTATAAGTTAAGTGAATAATGGATCTATGTTTCCATATGAAAAATAATTTTTTTCATTGCTTATATTCAAATCTATCATGTGCATATGTGTATGGTTATTGAGTAGATTGGAAGGGGTTCGGGAGGGTCCCTACATATACTATTAGAGAATGTTTCAAATTCTTATATCTAATGGCCCATCATTTGCTTGTAATCATTACGAGTTAAGAGAGATATTATCAAAACTATTTTTGTATTCAGTTATAGATCTATCTTTCATTCAATTTCTTTTTTGGGTTAAGATAATATATTAATATCATTTAAAAAGAGTGTTAGAAAGATAATAAAACCCCTTATTACCTTTATATAAATCCCTAGTCAATTTTATTACATTTTAATGCTTTATTACACTATTGTTTGGACTTGGGGTGCTTAGTTGGACCAATAACCAGTTAAATTGGTGAATTCATACCCACATGAGCACTCCATCTCATTCAACCATCCATATGTGTGACCTTATAATTTTTTTTGCTCTCCCATTCATTGAATGTGGATAGTTTGGTTGAGTAGGAGCGTTAGAGGTGGATTTTGTCCAACTTTGGGCTGATTTGGTGCATTTAATGCCACCTAGAGCCTCTCACCCACATATTTTTACACAACCACGCATTAAAAAGTGTAATTATTTCCCAATTTCATTTCATCCATGTCCACACAACAATTTCTGATCATTTTGGATGATTTGGAGCGTGTTTGGCCCGCCTAGGGGGGATTAAGGCCAATTTGGCCAATTTCACTTGTACAGTCACATTGGGATTCCAAAGCCTCAAAAAACACTTTTGATGTAATATAAACCTGTTACTAACATTTTTTAATGTCATACAGTCAAATAATAACCTATTTTTGTTCATATTGAATGTGTAAATTGCTTCTCTTTTAATGGTTTTTTGTTGGTTTTGCATCAAATTATATTTGTGAGTTTCTGAAAGGATCCTATATATTTTTTTAGATTGAAATTATCACATGTTATCAGATATGAGTGGAATTTAGTGAGTTACAGATCAATCCAGAGCGTTTTGAGCTGCATTTTTAGAGAAATTCTAGATAAAAATTGAGTGGTTTTTGCAAGACATTCGGCAATTTCATCACCATTAGCATAGGAAGAAATGGAATCTACCCACATATTGATAACACCTTTAAAATTATTTGATTGGAAGGTAGATATGGTTATTTAATTGAGATCCAAGGGTCTCTATAGAGTTACCATGGGCACAGAAGTGGAGCCAAACTCTGTTGTAGAGAAAGCCAAGTACTTGAATAGATTGGATGTAGCATATGGATTATTATTCCTGAGTATCTCAAGAGATATTTTGTTCCACATAGAAATTCTAACAACCCCCAATGAATTCTGGGTAAAACTAGAGACACTCTTTGGAAAAATTGATGAACTAGGAGGACACCATCTTGAGAACGAGCTCATCAACCCAAGCCTAATGCACTTTGACACTATCTAGGAATTATTCACCAAGTTTAAGTCACTTTTGTTGTAGATAAAGAAATGTGGGATTGAGAATAAAGAGGATCAATTGATTTTTTCCATTCTTTTGAAGTTGGGGCCAGAATTCTCATTCTTTATCAGCACATTTCATTCTGGCAAGTTGACACTTTGAAACCAAAAAATGCCAAGTCTAGTTAGCTTCATGGAGTCCGTCACTCAGGAGCAAGAAAAGATAGTCCAAATGGGCTCCATCAAAGCTAAGGATCAATCCTTTTCCATGGGAGTTTCAAATTCCTCTAAGGGAAAGTCCAAGGGAAAGAATTCGAAGCTACCAGAGAAGAAGCTACCAGAAAAACCCAAATCCAGTGATGGGGGTTCAAATCCTCCCAAGGAGAAGGAAAAGAAAGGGAAAGAGAATACCAAATTCACCTATTGCCACAAGGGATGGAATCCAAAAAACTCATGCATGAAGAAAACCATTGACCATATGGTGTAGCTGCTAAAGAAGAACAACATCCCTATCCTAGACAGTGCAAGGAAGAAAGATGGCACCTCCAATTCAGACAACAAGGAGAAATGTGATGATTTGGTAGCAGGAACCTCTAATTACTCATATTTAATCATTGATTCAAGGGCTTATAGACACATGGTAGCCATAATATATCTCTTCTCCTCCATCCATTCGAATGGGGGATGATTTTGAAATCCATACCAAGGGGATTGGTAGGATTGATCTAGAGTATGGTTACTTCAGTGATGTGTTGTATGTACCGGAACTTGCATCAAATTTTATATCAATATATCAAATGACACATACAAGAGAAGTAAACAGAGTGACCTTCACTCTAGACTTGGTAGAGATTGCAGAAATCGAATCACACCAAGTTGTTGCAGTTGGGTATGCAGACCACCATGAGACGATGTACAAGTTCTCAAATTTCCTCCTTACTTCCAATGGCCAAGCTCTTCTATCACATTCCAATTATACTTAAAATTTATGGCATGATATGTTTTATCACATTAAATATAATTACCTCCAAGCACTACACAGATATGAGATGGTGGAAGGACTTCCACAAATCAAATCATCAAATGGAGCTTGCATTGGGTGTGTAGTTGGGAAGCATCTAGAGCCAAGCTATGAGAAGGGGATGGAAATGAGATCAACACAAACACTTGGTTTGGTACATTCAAATATGATTTATCCTATACACACTACACCCTATGGTGGATCAAGGTATGTACTTACATTTATTGATGATTACTTGATATTCTGCTGGGTGTACTTCCTCAAATTAAAATCTGAAGTTTTTGAGCAATTGAAGATTTAGGAGGCATTGGTAGAGAATAATAGTGGGAATAATATTAATATACTTAGGAATGATAATGGGAAGGAGTATTTCAACAAAAATATGCAGCACCTTTGTGAGGAATGTGGCATCCAAATACAACATTCAACTCCCTACACACCACAACAAAATGGTGTTGCCGAGAGAAAGAATAGATCTCTCAGGGAGATGGCCACTTGCATGATTGAAGCAAGGGATATAAGTCCAAAGATATTGAATGAGGACATTAAGTGTTCTACACATATACATAATATATCCTTCCACAAATCAGTAAAAGGAAAGACTCCTTATGAGGCATGGTTTGGCCATAAACCAAATGTCCCAAATTTCAGGATTTTTGGATCAAGAGCATCGGCTCGAATCCCTTCTGAAAAGAGGAATTAATTGCAGCCACAAAGCAAGGAATAAATCATGGTTGGGTATGGTGAGGATACAAAATGTTACAAAATATTTTACACTTTCAATCTTGATACTTTTGTTGAGATAGGTGTGCAATTTGAAGAGGAACCAATACCAGATTTTGAGCTTGCATTAGGGGAATCCTCTTCTCCTCAACTATTTGATTATGTAAGTGATAATTCATGTTATGTTTTTTATGATATTCCTGAAGATGATATGGATATATATGAAATTTATGTATATGAGTCACCATAAATTCCCAATTCGTCTAAAAAAATAATACAAATTGCAGGGGAATTGACTAGAAATCCCTAAGAGCCTAGGAAGACTAGATCTCAATCTAGCAATGCTTTCTTTGCTAGTGAAAGTGATATTGCTAAGAAATATTATATGACGATTGGATATGATCAATATTCATATCATAAATATTTTCATGACCCAATATGTCAAACAGAAATGGAAGAAGGATTCCATTCTCTCCAAGAGAATGAGACATGGGAATTGGTTCCCCTTCCTCCCAAGAGGAAGCTTGTTCAACGCAAGTGGATCTTTCGAACCAAACTTGCTGCTGATGGTTCAGACGTGAAATAAAAATCCATATTAGTTTCTAAGGGCTACTCTCAATTCCATGGTGTGGATTATACCGAGACCTTTGCACCGGTTGCAAAGATGGACTCCATAAGACTAGTTCTAGCAATTGCAACTAGTAAGGGTTGGGAAGTGCACCATATGGATGTCAAGAGTGAACTCCTAGATGGTGAGATACAGGAAGAGATATAAATGCATAAAAATAAAGGTTTCAAATAGGATCCTTCAATTGTTTTTAGGTTGAATAAATCACTCTATGGACTCAAGTAAGCCCCCAGGCTTGGTATGCTAAAATGGATGCTTTCTTTCTCTCTATTGGTTTCACTAGATGCAAATATAACCCAAATGTATATTTGCAGAAAAATGATGGTATTTTTCAGGTTATTTTTCTTTATGTTGATGACCTCCTAATTATAGGGATATGCACCACTTCAATTGGTTCAATTAAGGCATCTCTACACAGTGAATTTGCCATGAATGATCTAGGATTGCCAAGGCAATTTTTGGAATTGGAAATTGAGCAGTATGAAAGGGGAATCATGCTGAGTCAAACATAGTAAGATTCAGACCTGATAAAAATTTTTAACATGGCTTATTGTAAGGAATACAAGTTCTCTTTCCTTTCTGGAATCAAATTATGTGAATTTGGCAATTCTCCATTGGTAGATTTTACACTATGCAGGAAACTAGTTGGTAGCTTGCTCTATCTTACACATACAAGGCCTGCTTTATCTTATGCTATAAGTGATTTAGAAATAAATTTGAAAAAACCACATGATATCCATTGGAATGAATCCAAAATAATTCTCAAGTATGATCAGGGTACAAATAATTTTGGGGTGCACTATTCAGCTAGTGCTTCACTTCAACTAGTTGGGTTTTTTGGTTAGGATTGGGATGGAGATCCCACTAACATAAAATAAAATTTAGGTTTTTTATTTATGCCTTATGAAGGTCCCATTTTCTGGTATTGTCAGAAAAAACACACCGTTTGACTTTCATCAGCAGAGGCCGAGTACAGGGAAGTAGTCAATGTAACTACACAATGTCTTTGGTTGCAAGCTATTCTTCGGGAATTTGGTGTCACAATTGATTCTCCTACCAACATTTGGGTGGAAAATAAAAGTGCCATAAAAATATATACTGATCCATTTCAGAGGAAGAGGAGAAATCATATTGAGATCCATGAGCACTACATCTGGGGCTTAGTGCGTCACAAGGTGATTTCATTGTAGTATTGCCCATCCACCGAGCAAACTGCCGACATTTTCACCAAGACTTTCACAGAAAATATCTTCACTTACCTAAGATATTTGATTGGGATGAGTGATGGATGGTGATTGATGCTATTTTTTTTTGTTTCATCCCCATTTCCATTCTTGAGGGAAGGTTTTGTCCCATGTGGTTTTCCTTCTTTTCCTCACTTCATATGGACAAATAAAATTTCTGATTTATGTATTGAGGTGACTTGAGCCTTTGTTGCCAAGGCCTCCTTAATTTTTTGAGATGTACTAAGTTTTTGTTTAATGGAGGGTGTTATAACAGTAATCCAACCCATTATTACCTTGGTCTAAGTCCCTAGTCAATTTTATTCCATTTTTATGCTTTATTACAATATGGTTTGGACTTAGGGTGCTTAGTTGGATCAATAACTAGTTAAATTGGTGAATTAACACCCAAATGAGCACTCCATATCAGTAAAACATACACATGTGCACCCTCATCATTTCTGTTTTGCTCCTGTTCATTTAATGTGGACATTTTGGTTGACTACAAGTGCTATAGGTTGATTTTGTCGAAATTTGGGCTGATTTGGTGCATTTAATGTGACCTAGAGCCTCTCACCCACCTATTTTTGCACAAACATGCATGAAAAGGTGTAATTATTTCTCCATGTAAGCTATACCATGTTCACACAGAAATTTGTGCCCATTTGGGCTGATTTGGAGCGTGTTTGGCCCACCCAGGGGGGATTGAGGCCAATTTGGACAATTTTACTTGTATAGTCACATTGGGATTCCAAAGACTCACGAAACACTTATAATGTAATATAAACCTGTTAATAACATGTTTTAATATTATACAGTCAAATAATAACCTTTTTTTTGTTCACATTGCATGTGTAAATTACTTCTCTTTTAATGGTTTTTTGTTGGTTTTGCATCAACTTTGATTTGTGATTTTATTTAAGGCTCCTATATATTGTTGTAGATAAAAATTATCACAAACATAATAGTTGTTTTGATATGTTAAATAAAGTGAAAGTAGAGTGTATTCTTGTTCTATTGATCAATTGTAAGTGCTGAACCATGTTCATATATGTTCAATAATCTATTAAGAAAAGGAGGTTGTCTATAAATTGTTTATGTGGTTTTATATGATGGCTATTGGATTTTAGAATGGAAATTTATATATATTATGTTAATATTGTAAAACAAATTTGTATGCTTCTTTGAATAAATCGAAAGAATATGTGAGTTTTGGATAAAGAAAAATGATGTATATTTATCTTCTATTGAACTTAAAACTGAAATGATACATGCCGAGTAATTTTAGTAATCAAATATTTAAAATACACAAATTTTTGCATTGGAATAGTATAAACCCACTCCATACTTAGGATACCAAGAATTAATAATTTATGATTAATTTCCTATCCACTAGCCTAGATAGTTTGCATCACTTGCACCACTTGGTCAACACTTGCTAAATATACCCCGGGAGAGAATTTATCCTAATTATGGATAGATCATGGCTACTTTATTGTCTACCATATTTAGTAATTGTTCCTTCATGCATATTATGTCTTTATCCTACTTTATTCCTTCTTTTCAATGGATAAGGTAAAGCTATTCAACTAGGAAACTGCTATCTTTTGTGGGCAACCCATCCTTCATGATTTTCTCTCCAGATTCCATGACTAAAAATTGTTTCCATAAATCATCATAACTCACTCATGATTTAGTCAATTAATGATCTCCTTGACATATTTGGAAAGTTCTTTAGTCATCTATGGGGGTTTATCATATTTAGTAATCCTGATTTATGAGCTACCATGAGTTTTCTTCTAGCAAATCTATTTTTCCTTTATAAGGATGTATTACCAATGTAATAATATCAAGCATCGTTTATTGATCATTCCTTAATGTGTGTTCACTATTATTCTTATTCTCTCGTTATGCTAATTCTCTACAATTCCTTGTGAGGTTAATGGTGTGATTAGATTCTTAGTTTGTTTATAGAATTTTGACATGGTATCATAGATTTTGGAGCTAATCAATTAATCCTCCTTTTTAGAATTGCAGGTTTATTTTGTAGGTCCAACAACTTGTATATGGATTCAAAATTTCCTATACTTTCTCCTTTCAACTATGATGATTGGAAACCAAAGATGAGCGCATACATGAAGAGACAATATCTCTTTGATGTCTCCATTGGTGCAGTGAGTGAACCAGAGTCTTATGAAGATAATATTGACTGGATAAATTTCTATGATAGAGATTATGGAATTATGTGTCTCGCAATGTCTCCAAAGATACATCATCTCATAGATTCCGTTGAGTATCCATTTGATCTTTGGAACAATTTGGATAAAGATTTTGGTATGCAGGAAGAAGAATATGAAGAATGGAGTGAACATAGCATATACTCATGTGCTCTCTCTCAAGATGTATTAGCCTCTACAGTATTTGATGAAGTTGTTCATGATGAATAAGTAACTCATACAATTCTTGTTGCTACCATTCTCTTTGCTTCGAATGCTTCCTTCTTCTATTAAGAAGCAAATAGTGAAGAGCCATCTTTTTCTGTATCTCTTGAAGTTGAAGATCTTGATTCATATTTTTATGATGTTGATGATGAAAAACAAGTGACTAATGGAGATTCCATTTCCATTGTTGATTATTCACTGACACATTCAATGTTCTCTATGTCTTCTATCATAGATTTTGAGATCTATATGCTCGATATTTCACACCTTGTGCATGCCTCTCTTCTTGATGGTGCACAAATCAGTGAATTTATGGATGTTTTCTTGTCTAGATAAATTATTATTTGTATCATACCACTCACCATACTTGATCTCATGTGCTTTTTTATCTCCTCCTTTGTTCTTGGCATCAATACTCATAGCCTCCTTGAATATTTTGAACATCTCTTTCTTTCCTCCTTTCATACTTCTACCATAGAGTATTCTTTACAAGTTTATGCTCTAGAAGAGTCTACTAATGTGATAGTATATGTTCTTTTGGATACCTTGGAATATAAATCAACCTATGGAGTCTTTTCATTCCCCCTCCCTGATCCCAAGCTTTCTCCTTTTTCCCACATGATCACTTGCACACATCCTTTTAGTATAAATGAAGTTGGAGACCTTATGCATTCACTTGGACACTTATTTCACCTATATTGAGATGATTTCATCTCTACTAGTTTGAATTCCAAGTCATCACATAATCTTGGAGCTAATTACAACTCTCGAGAGTTTTCAGTCTTGCTTACACATCATTGGGTATCAGTTTTTCTACATGGTCCCAGTTTCCATCCTACAACTATTCCTGATCCAGACGAGCATATTTCTCTTCTTCCCAAGAATAATATTACTCTAGGCATCAAAATTTATTTTGGAGCAGCATCAACAATAGTTCAACATTTTTGGTTTTCCTTTCATGTCCTTTTTTGAGGGAGGATTTTCCCCTTGCGATTTTCCCTCTTTCCTCAGTTCTTTCGACAAAATAATTGTAAAGGGTGACCATATCCTTGTTGTTGGGACCTATTTGCAACTATATTTATAATTATTTTAGATAAATTCATCATAAAGTCAGACTTAAATGGGAGTGCTGGAATATTATAAACCCACTCCATACTTATGATAATAATATTTAATCATTTCTAATTAATTTCCTATCCGCTAACCTAGATAGTTGGTGTCCATTTAATACCCCATGAGGGTCTTTATCCGAATTTTGAATAGATCCTGCCTACTTTATTGAATGTTGGATTTAGTAATTGCACCTTCCTAGATATTCTATATTTATCCTACTTTATTCCTGCTTTTGAATGGATAAGGTAAAGCTAGTAAACTAGAAAGCTCCTCTCTTTTGTGGCCAACCCATACTCCATGATTTTCTCTCCAGATTCCATGATTAGCAGGTATTTTCATTGCTCATCATCACTCACTCATGATTTAGTTAATTCATGATCTCCTTGACATATTGTAGTAGATAATAAACCCTACCTACATGTAGAAGCACCTACCTTCCATATATAGGATGAAAGGATAGAGTCAATGGATAAAGAACTACCCACAACAAACTGTTAAAGGTAAACAAAGAAAAACCTACAACAAAAATGTCAGAAATAAAAGCATATACATATAAATAACCTATGGACTAATAGAACAAAAGAAATTAGACCATATTCCTTCCATTTGGATTTAATATGGGGCCACCATGCCCAGAGTCAAGAAGCTTCCTCTCCATAAGGTTGGATGGTGTGGAGTTAGACTCAACACACAAGAGGTTTAGCTAATGGAGGAGATGAAGTGATGGGGATGAATGGATTAAGAATGATGGTTTCTCAAGGCACTCATGTGGGCATAATAAAGGTAGGATTAAATGGACAAAAGTTTATAGTGACCCCACCCTCTTATTTATAGATTTTTCTCTTGTTTTAGGGTTTTTAGCCCTTGGTTAGGATTTTAAGCCCTTTTTGCCTCTTTCTTAGCTCCCTTTGGGGTTTTTAGGCCCTTTTAGGGTTTTTAGCCCCTTTTTGAAGGATTTAGCCCCTTTGTGAGATATTTTGGCTATTTTGTGGGTTTTTAAGCCCCTTTTTGATACTTTTTGAGCCATTGAGGGAAAAGAATAGTTTAAACAAGGTTGTGGGGGTCAACAAGGGTTAGGAAATGGATGTCTTGATGTGGTGTAAGCTGTATGGAGAAACTTGGGTAATTTTTTGCATTAATAGATTACCCCTTGGTGTGTGAGGGCAGGAGCTCATCGTATGGTTGATGGACATCATATGATCTATGGGGAGAGGTGGTGCTTCCTGGTTTGGGGCATGGTGGCTTTGGTTTTGTATTAATGTTGGTTCCCATCAATGGGTGAGATACAAAGAATATGTGACATGTATATGGATGAGGCAGGAATACCCATGCTCGTAACAATGTAAAAAGGAATAATGTCATATAGGCTCCAGAATGCAAGAGCCAATCATATACAACTAGTGTTAAATAATGGTGGCCTTTGTGAGAGGCTGAATACAATATTGATATGAAGAAATGATACATTGGACCTAGGAAATTCTTATGGAATGCAATATCTTCACGGCTAATGACCTGCTAGATCTAGAGGTGTATATAACTGTAGGGATTGACTAACGAAGAGTCAAAGTCTTTGTGGCACAATATGTTGCATCAATCATGAATCTATATAGAAGCACTGCTCTGGGGCTTCCGATCACTATTTCCAATGCAACCTGGAAATCATAAGGGATATGAACCTATCCAGGTCCCCTAATAGACTCACCAATGTGCTAGAGTCAAGTGACAATCGGGGTCTTCGACCAAATACTGTATGGACCGATACCCTGTATGAATCTCAACGATGCGATGATGTAGCTGAAGTTGAGCATGTGAGACATAACCATCCCAGGAGGCACTAAGGACTCCTCTCAAGTGGTCCAAGGAACTCATCAATGAGGTTAATGAAACTAGGATACATGGATCTCTGGGTCTATCCTCTAGAATAGATGTGTTGTCATTGACAAAGGGAGACCTACAACTAACCAAGGTGATGATGTTTCCTTGACCAAAAGCGTGAGGGAGATAACCAAATATGTGAGAAAATATAGGGACTGAAACACTAAATGGGGAAACATGGGAAAGGAATCACGAGGGACTCAAACTTTCTTTGTTCAAACTACGACGATAGGGATGACCTGGCAGCAAATGAATCTGTCTCAAGGGAGGGGGATCATAGCTGTTATACCAGGAAGGTAACCATAGATGGGAAATACTTGGGGTGGGGTAGATAATATGTTTGATATTCATGGGATCCAAGGGAGACTCATCGCATAGTACTCTAAACAAAGGTGACCCAAAGGGGGAATGCTCCCAAACTGTAACACATGGGGTGGTGCCAAAAGACATTGTTGTGGTACAATCTCATGGATTTTGAGCGAGCTCAAGAAAGTAAATGTTCAATGGTGCTTTCAATTTTAGAGAGTCTAAAAGCATGAACAAAACTCCAATGGGGTCTCTTTTCCATTGATAGTCTCCTCTTCCTAAAAAATTATAAAAGTGTACATAGGTGAGCTCACCTATCCTTTCGGGGATGGGATAATTATTTACCGTTGGTAGTCCAATTAGGCCGAAAAAGGTTAAACCTATACTTACTAGACGGTCATTCAGATACTTTTATGAGCATGAACAAAACCAATTTTTCTCGGCAATATTTTCTTGATGAGAATATTTGAAAAGAGCTTAAAAGACAACCCATGGTGAGATTTTTCGTAAAGTGCGGTCCCAATGCCCGAGAAAGCATAAAAGGATGTAGAGGGAATTGTTCTTGGCTTGAACGTGCCAAGGTGGTCCTTTTCATATGGTATTCTACATAATCCACAAAAGGAGATAAATGAGATGATGTAGATTCCATTTACTATACTTTAACGAGCGTGAAAGGAAGCAAGGGCGCTTAACAATCTTTTCATTCTTTTAGGAGTCAGAAAAGAGCTTAACAAAAACTATGCTATGGTCAACCAAGATGGGGGAACTAGTGGTGTTCCATGGTGGGAAAATGAAAGGTGGTCAAAGGTGACCAACCTTGCAACACGGATGGAGCAGGTGGCTCTTGAACATACCAATACATGCACAAGATGGTTCACGACAAAGGCACACAAATCGATGCGGTAGAGGCACATCAATCGATGCAGTAGAGGAACATAAATCAGGATGACCTCTGAGAAAAGGTCCAAAGAATCATGTGTAAACATCCTGTACCAACTTAGCGTGGAAGGATTAGACTACATGCTGAGTACTCACATGAGAGTGTGACGAGCACAACTTCGAATACAGTTATGTGCCAAATGCATACAAAATGATGTGACTTCCGAGAAATGGTTCAAAAAATCAAGTAATTAAACATGAGACAGTGGTGTCAATCAAAAGAGAGAGGGAAAAAAACTAAACCCCAGAATGACTCTAACTTAGCAGCTAATGATGCTGCCCCAAGTATAGTGGTGCATGGGGAAAACTAGACCAAATGGAGGCCCATGGGTACAGAGCTAGCTCAACATACAATGTGTGATTCATGTGGTGGTACGCAAATAAATGTGACTCCATAAAGATGGCCTGAAGAATCAGTAGGGAGGGAGGTAGTCTGGAAGGTTGTTTCTTGACCTAGGAGCTTTTCACACAATGGTGGAATCTTTCTATTCTTGTAGAGGACAATCCATACACGAGCATGGAAAAGCGGGGATATACAGAGAGGCCTTGACATATAGTACAAGTCTAGGGACCTGATGGTATGCTAGCAGGGTGGTATCTAGATCATACATGCGACATACTATGTGCATGTGTAGATATGGGACCACACTCTCTAGTGGGATATCGGTGGCGCAGGGGAAGGGATCATATATTCCTGCTGACATGCAAATGATGTAATAGAGTTCTGCAATGGACTCACTATGAGTAGAAACATAACGACTATTGGAGGGGGTCACCGACTTGTGGTAAAAATTATGTAAAACAAAAATGAAATAATATGCTATAAGTGACTCATGTTGGTGATGTTAGGCATAGGATCTCTTGAGGTAGATCTTGTTGCATGGATTCTTCAAGAGTCAAACATCTAATTCAGTGAAGAGATGTGCTCCCTTGCTGAGATAAAGTTTGTCAGCAAGGAGGGGTGACAAAATATAGCCTTCAATGGGAAGAACCGATTCCAGACTATGGTTTAAAGGGAATGGGGTTAAAACATAGGTGGTCTTACAGATCTCTCGGTCATCGCGTAAGTGGTTTTGGGATAGATTAGGTGGATCTTCCATGGAAGATGAGGCGAAAGAGAAACAGGTGCTGGACACCATGTAAATAGTCATAGTGTTTGAGGAAGAAACCAAAGGGTGGATTTCCTCAATAACAGTGATCTCGGATTCAAGAGAGTGTTTTTGAATATTACTCAGAGCAATCCAAAACTTGGCCAAGTCTTGGCAGTGGTGAGAATAATGTCCATACAAAATACAAAGGGCACATGCATGGTTTGACCTCAAATATTTGTTCTTGGCCCTTGGCATATTCAAAAGGTAGACGACCGAAGTGTTCTCCATCGTATCCATGACATCTAAGTGTGTACGAAGGAAGGAGATCTCAGGATAGTTTTGGGTTGCATGACCCAGTACGTTCCAGACGATGCATGGTGGAGTCTGCCAAGGTTCAACTATTTCTTTAGTGTTTTTTTTCCTAGCCCTCTTTAGGTGGGGCGCGACTGGTGTAGGTGCAGAAGGTGGCTTATGTGGGCCCGGAGGGGTGTGTGTCTTGTTCACAATGGATTGAATGATATTCAACATGACTTGGGGAATTGGAGGTTTCATGGGTGGGTCGAGGTACCACACAAGGATCCCCAATGTAATATTGGGTAAGTTCAAGGTAGCCATCACTAGTTTACTCAAAATGTCAGATGGGGGAAAAAGGAAGGGAATTGTATGGACTAGGAAATAGCCCTAGTAATTCCTTGGTGACTACATTTGAGGTTGTGTCTACAGCTACGGATGAGCTTGTGGATGCGAATGGGGATGCAGTTGTGGTTGGAGTTGTACCTACAGATGGAGCTATAGCTACGGTTTGGGTGCAACGGTGGTGGATGACAGCATGCACAAATCCACAGTCTCGGTTGGTTTTAGTGGAGGTGGTACCAAGGGGAAGGAAGCCTTCATGGACATATCGGTGAACAACTCGGCACCTGCATCCAACAATAAAGGAGTGGTGGTGATGTCAAAGGAAGTATCACAAATGGGGATAATATTGGATGGTGTAGTCAGCCCCTACGGATCATAGTAAGTTAGTTGATCCCCCATCACAATATTCCCATAATGAGGGAACATCATAAGGCTGAACATGGTGTATGCCACGACTCTCATGGCATACATGTAACTCCGTCCCAAAATAAGGTTGTAATCCAACTGCATGTTGACAACCTCTATTTCAATCAAAACCATTTTACCGGCTAATGATATGAGGACATGTGGAAGGATGCCTTGGGATTTTGTGGGGTGGCCATCATAAGTGCGCAACATGGCTTTTGACAGTTGAAGAATAGGGGAACCAACTTTCTGCCAAACCAACGTTGACATGATGCAAGTGGATTCCCCTTCATTGATAATACATCAATGCATGACCAAATTCCATATTGATACCAGAATCTAGAAGGAGATGGTTTATGGCATCTTGGCCTCTTCGTTGTCCAAATCGAACATAATTAATTTAGAGTCAAAGGGGTCTATGACACCAAGTGTGGATAACAATGCTTTCTATTGAGGTGGGCATGTTTTCAACACTTCTAGAGCAGACATGGCCATAGGTGACTGGGCCAAGTCATCAACAATGGTATAGTTCACCGCGACTCTAGTCGCAACATTGTTAGCAATCTGCCGCATGGGGGTTTGTGGTCATCGGGATGTCCCATCAAAGGGAGGTGTAGGTAGATGGAGAGGTTTGTTGGTGGCATTGGATGTGGATACTACTCATGGGCTAGCAGTTTCGGTAGTGGACCCATATTGGTTTTTCCTAGTATCCAAGTTGACCTTGTCATTTTTCATGGCTAGAAGGTGATGAAACCTTGTTTATATAGGCAAGACCGCAACAGGGGCTATGGGAGTGGGTGGGGGCATAGGTGTGGTTGCTACCCATCCTTGAAGTGGTAATGGGTTCTGGAGCACCATGGGTGGAGGGATTGGTGGTGCTGGATTAGGTTGAGCTTGAACTACCGCATTGGTACCATACCGAACTTCATTCTAAATGAACTGCTTAGCACAACCCATGAAGGGGAATTCATACATATAATGACCATAGACATCACATAGTTTGCATGATTGGTTGGTTCATAATAGAGCATTTCATCTAAGTGGGTTAGGTTGTTGGGGGTTTTAGGCTGGCGAATTAGTGTCAGTGTTATTGGGAGGATTTGGCTGTTGGCCACCTACTTTTGGTTGGTTGTTCCCTCGGTTCCTGGCTTAGTTTTTTATGCCTTTCCCTTGTTGGTTATTGGGGGTAGGTTGGTTGGGACGATTTTGATGGGAAAAAAATTGTCCTAGGGCATGGGGGGAGCTAGAACAGGGGCTAGATCAGGCTACATGGGTAGCGCATAGTAGGCCAGAGGAGATAGAGGGGCTGCAAATCCATTCATCTATCCTATATATGGTTGAGCCAGTGAGGTTGGCGCATGGGTTTGTTGAGATTGTGTAGGTTGCACGTAAGAGGTCATGGATCCAGAATGGGACATCATCCTGGTATAGTCAAGTAGCAGGTGGGTTTGCACAATACTAGGGGCTTTTCTTGCATGTGGTGGCATACTGGGAAGTGTCATGTAGTGCGATTGCTGTTGGGAGAAAAATATTATGATGTCGTCCGTAGCATGGGATGCCCCTAGTGCATCGTAGTGGGAGGTACCAGCATGGGGAGCATCGGGAAGAATGGTGTATAGTTATCTTGACTGAGCATAAATTAAATCAAATTGCTATGCCTTGAAGATGGCTTCTTCCTTAGACTAGGGGTGCTTAGAGGAAACATATTTGGCTATGGGTGGTAGAAAGGTCTTTAAAAACCAATTGAGGAAGATCCTATCTTTCAGCTAAATCTTGCACAACATCTGGCGTCGCTGCCACTCATGGATGTGGTTGATTATGTGAGTTGTCATATTTTGGAAGAAAGATAGGATTCTCTCCACACCCTCATCATAGTGGATGGGGAGTTGGAAATACTATAGGAACATGAAGGATAAAGATTTGAAGCTCAGGTAAGCGGCTTGCAGAAGCTCAATGTACCACTTGGCTGCAGTGGCTGTGAGGGTGCGCTGGAACAACTTGAGTCTGATCGAATCATCCATAATGGTGTTTGATGAGAACCATAGATGAAATTTCATGATTTGGTTTTCGGGGCACTCCCCTACCTTCCCTTCAAACTTTGGGATGTCTAAGGGGAGTTTGGTTGGCATGGGAGGCCAATTTGATTGATGACAGATTGTGTCGTTGGTCAAACTAGCTGGATTAGGAAAGTTTAGGAAAGCCATGAATGAGAGGTAAGACCCAATGTTGGTTTGAGGGGGGATGACAACAGCATCAGGATTTATAGGAGCGTTGTGTCACTACATGACTGGGGTACCTAAAACTGACTTCCTGCAATGGGGATAGTTGAAACAGTAGTGGAAGGGACACTGCTCCCAGGCACGAAATGTGGCACTGTGGGAATCACAGAGGCTGGTATACATATACCACTATTGGGTATCAGAATGATCATAACATTCCCAGTGGTATTGGGACCTCCAGTCAGAATTTGCATAGTGATGGGGGGTAGGGATGTAGGTCCACTGCCAATCAACCCTCTAGAGAAGGGATCTAGGTTTGCACCAGCCATGGGGCTATATATTGCAGTATGTAGGTTTGGATTAGATTGTTATGAATCTTAGTTAGATTCAGAGGTTATGTAGCCTTCTGACAGTGAAGAAGGTTGTCAAGAATGGTCTCGACGGTGTTTGTTTAGTGGTCCAAACTGTTGGGACTCCACCCTAAGGCGAGAGGACAAACGTGGTGGATCAATTGTGTTTGTTTGATAGTAACTGGTAATGAAAATTGGACCCTGGTTCACTGGATTCCTATTAGCTTATAGGTGGTCACTGGGCCATGAAGAATTCCAAAAGAGAATGCTTGGATTTTTCCTCACATGTGTTCTGGTCAATCGGTAGGGGTCGTTTCTCATTTCACTTGGAAATTCCTCTCATTAGAAAACTACTTTGGGGTTCCCATGGTAGTCCTCATAATGAGTTTGAGGGCATAGCCCAAAAAATTCCCATGGTTAAGGAAATTAGGAACTTATGTCCTTAAACTGCAAAATTTGACTTAAAGTAGATTGGTTAATTTTAGAGGTTCACTCGGCATCATGAACCGAGTTTGGTTGACTTAAATGGTGTGGTTGTGTGCACTTAAGTGTGTGATTTCTATTTATTTTAAACCATTTTTTGCAATTATGTGGTTAGAAAATGTTTCTAGTTTTTCTATGTAGATCGAACAATGGGAAACTTGTAATATGTAAAACTAGTAAAACTAAACAGAACTAAAAATGCAACTTTTAAATTGAACAGATGTAAATATATAAAGTGTCTACCCTATTCTTGTATTCCTCTCAGGCCAAGAAAGAGTGTTGGGATCTCATCGAAGTGGGAACAATCCCACCCATAGATCCATAGGTCACTCTTCAAATGGAAGGTTACTCAATAGGGAGGGTGCGAACGCCATGAAACCCCCCACGGTCTCCACCCCCTCAAGCTTCCGATTCATTTGTTTTTAGTGGTTTAGAGAATTAAAAAGAACAAGTGCCTATTACAATGCTTTCTCAATCCTTCGTCTTATCTCAGAATACCCCAGAGGGTGATGACTGAGTAGAGGAGGAAGGGTTGGGAAAGGAGGTTAATTTCCACTAATTTTTAAGATTGAAATGATAAAAAGGACTTGAAAAAATTGAACCAACTATTAGATAGATTTGCATTTGTAAACAGCTAACCATATACACAACCGAATGTAAAAAATACTTGCAAAAAACAGAGGTCTCTTCTAGTTGTTGGACAATGGTGACTGAGTCACACAGATAGTTCAAACAGCAACGACATGAAACCTGAGAGTCAGGTCACCCCTTTTGGGGATGAATAGGTTACTAGGTCACTCCATTAGGCCTGAAATAGGTGAGGGGGTTGTTCCTTTAGTCCAAAATAGATGACTGAGCCTACAGAGGCAGGTCTCTCCTATCGGGGTCAAACAGGTGAGGAGGTCACTCTTTTAGGCCTGAAATAGATGAGGGGGTCACTCCTTTCAACCCGAAATAGGTGATTGAGCCCATAAACTGGAAAAATTAAAGTCAGAACTGAGAATGACTGACAGTAACTAGTGTTGTGTTAGAACAGGCTTGGGTCGGCCTCAATAGGGCTTGACCAGTGGTAGAAATGGAAGAAAACTTCAATGAAAACTACTAATCAACTATTCAAAAAATATACAAAACTATTAAACCCCTGGGATCCTATGGGATTGACTTAGTGGATTTTCCAAATTCTAGTAGAGAATAAACCTTAGCTATGTGTAGAAGCACGTACCTTCCATCTATAGGATAGAAGGATAGACTCAATGGATAAAGAAGTACCTGCAACATACTGTTAGAGGTAAAGAAATAAAAACCTATAGCAAAAATGTCAGAAATAATAGCATATACATATAAATAACCTACGGACTAACAGAACAAAAGAAATGGGACCATAAACCTTCCAGTTTGATTTAAAATGGGGCCACCATGCCCAGACTCAAGAAGCTACCTCTCCGGAAGGTTGGATGGTGTGGAGTTAGACTCAACACATAGGAGGTTTAGCTAATGGAGGAGATGAAGTGATGGGGATGAATTGCTTGAAAATGATGGTTTCTGAAGGCACTCATGCAGGCATAATAACGATAGGGAGAAATGGACATGAGTTGATAGTGACCCCCACCCTCTTATTTATAGGTTTTTCTCTTGTTTTAGGGTTTTTAGCCCTTGGTCATGGTTTTAAGCCCTTTTTGCCTCTTTCTTAGCTCCCTTTGGGGTTTTTAGGCCCTTTTAGGGTTTGTAGCTCCTTTTTGAGAGCTTTAGCCCCTTTGTGAGCTATTTTGTCTCTTTTGTGGGGTTTTAAGCCCCTTTTTGATATTTTCTAAGCATTTGAGGGAAAATCATATGTTAAAAAAGGTTGTGGGGGTCAACAAGGGTTAGGAAATGGATGTCTGCATGTGTTGCAGGCCATATGGAGCAATTTGGGTAATTTTTTGGGTTAGCACATATTTGGAAAGTGCTATAGTTACCTATGGGGGTTTATCATATTTAGTAAGCCTTATTTATGAGCTAGCACGAGTTGTCTTCTAGCAACTCTATTTTTACTTAATATTGGTAATAATATCAATCATCATTTATTGGTCATTCCTTAATGTGTGTCAATTCTTCTTCTTCTTCTATCCTTATGCTAATTCTTTGCTTTTACATGTGGGGTTAATTGTGTGCTTATATTCTTAGCTTGTTTATATAATTATTGATACCATCCAGACTTTATAATTTTGACACTTATTTAGTTTATTTTATGTTTCAATTTTGTAGAATGCTTTGACTTTTAAGTTTTAATATGATGGTGATCAAAAAATTATTATTTCAATGTTGCAAAATGCTTATATTTTTGAAAACATTTCTCGTAGTTATTTAAAAAAAAAATTGGTGTCTCCTTATTAAATGAATTGTGCACTAAATTATGTCTAGTCATCAAGGAAAGGATCATATCAACCCTATTAAAATACATCTACAGTGTACCAACACCCATTCTCTAAAAAGTCAGAATCCGACTAGATAGGTGTAGTGTCAAGGAATTTCCTTTGCCTTCCATAGACCCATTCTAGAAATTTGAGTTTCCTGACAATGCCCAAATCTATTATGTAGCCAACCTTTGGAAGCAAGAAAAGTAGATTTCATTATGTATTTGTTCATTGATATTTGAATGTTTGAGGTTAGTTTCAATATCACACTACTAGATCGCACAAGTATTGGTTTGGGAGCCAATCCTGTATCCCGGGAATAGAACCGTACGCTTAAAATTTGAGCTCCACCTTTATTAAAGAAGTACCCCATTGTATATAATATTTGATTTCTATGGGACTTCCTTCGAATTGGTGTTGAAGAGTCTAAACTGAACCATAATCTTGGCATATTCGACTAGTGCAATTTGAAAGTTGTCTTTACCAGATCAAATGGATATGGGTCATCTTTTTCTACTGCATGATACAATATTCTAAGTAACCCTTCCTGCTGTAACTCATGAATCCTTTTATAGTAACTAAGGTAAGGTGAAACTAGTTTTAATGATACTAATAGGCATTGCAAGTAACACTAGTAATCATTTATGTCCTTGGCTTATTTCACCCATTAGTTGCATCATCATCATGTTTACATAGTAATCATTGACCTGTTCCCTTGGAACTGTATTAAAAGAATACTACTCAACAAAACATAATGGATGGAAATTAATGGTAATTGTTGTACTTTCCACCTAAAATTTAGATTGATGACCAAAAAAATGTGAAATATAGTATGTTATTTGATATTGTTGAAGTTGTGTATGAAGAAATTCTTAATCCAATGATATTTAGTTATCAATGGTTGAGATAAATTGGTTGAAAATGTGTAATGACTGCACTAGTTATTGGGTTCAATGGGATTAGTAGTGGATCCATAGGTAATGAGGCTAAATACTTTTCCCTTAGGCATCTTAGTGGTGCACCTTGTCTTACTTGAAACAGTGTCAAAATAAGGTATGGTTCATATTTTCTTGTTATAATTATTAGTGATTGATGTTTCTTCCTTGCTGATAAATGAAGAATTAGTTGTGGTTCCTTCCTAAATATTATTGGTTGGTTTCCTTTCCAAGAGAAATAAAAATGTTGGTTTCATGTGGTTCTTGTATATAATTTTATCTCCTAAACAACTACGTGGAAAATTAATATCAAGGAACTAACTATGTGGACTCTTGATTTTATAAATAACAAGAGGATGTGTATTATGTTTATCACATCTATTTTATGAAACAAGAACATCATTTTCTTAAAAAAACAATTGATTGGTTTCTTGTTCTTAATGCAACCAAAGGTAATTTGAATCTAAGAGTCCCATGCCGAACAAAGATAGTTCATTCAAAGCTTATATTAATTGTGCAATATGGTCCCACATTTAATTTATGTCAGAAATTGAAGGTAATTGAGAATATTTATAAGTTTTAAATGAACCTAAGTCAATAAAAATTACATCAAAACTTGCACAACAAACTGGATTACCATCAACGTCCTGGAAGCGATCACACCAACCGGATTGACCTAATCACCAGCATTGGATTTTTTTGAGGAATGGTGTCAACTCCAACTAAAGTGTGACAACATCAATAAAACTTTACACTTAGGGTTTCCTTCAAATGATAATACATTGATCAGTTCTATTTCCAATTTAATCACTAACGCCTATATTTTTCTCTTGTTGTTCTAAATTCTAAGGAATTCTACTAGATCTATGTAGATTTGGCCATACTATACTAAAATCCTAAGAATAAATTGATAGATTACCATTCCTGCCATGGACTATTTTAAGACCGTAAATAGTTTAGGGAGAGGTTGTGATGAATGAGTTTGAAAGATGGTATAATAGTATTTGCGATGGGAAATGAAAAGATTTTAATGAAGGATGAATGCAATTATTGGATGAATTCCCATCCATTTCATCACCCTCTCTTTTCAGTTACCCATCCTATGGTAGATCTGTTTGGTGCACATATTATTTTTGATATACCCATGATCCTGCTCCATTTAGTTCAAATAAAACACAACCACAATCAATGAACCAAGTGCATCTTGCATTCAATAGCATGAAAACTCGTATTAGATGGAAATCAATTGTTTGAATTGAAGTGTTGAATCATTATAAGACTATTCAAGGGCCTTTGGAATGTTGAATATAAACCTTCAATTTGATTTTTTAAGATGTATATGTGCTGAAATTATACATGTTTATCATATTGTTGAGATAGGTATTTCTAAATTGAATTAAAACTATTAAAGGAGTATTGTTCTTTAAACAATCTAGCTATGATTCATGAAAAACAAAACAAAAATTAAAAAAAATGTTTTTTTTTAAGAAATCGCCATTCCAGTTATAGGAGTCTGTGATATCGACCTTGTATAGCTATGGTTTTCCACAATAAAGGGGCATTAATATATGAGGGAGAAACCCTAGTTATCGATTGGTTAGCTAGATCGACCCAAATTAATAATGTTAAGGTTTCCTCTCTTATCTTTGTTAGATTAGCAACAACAAGGATGGTCCTCCTGCATGTAAGTGTCCTTGTATGCACAAGATGCTAAAAAAAGAAACCAATTTTATTTAATTATTTGTACTGAGTTTATGTTGGGAAATAATTAAAGTGATATAATTAATTATTGACTTTAAGTGAAAGTGAAATTAGGGTTTTCTCTTTACCTAAAGTTATATAAGAGAAGTCAATTGGTTGAGAGGATACACACACTTATATTCTAAGAGAGACATGATATAGAAATGGAGAGAAAGTCAGACAGAGGATTTAGCTGGGAAGACAGAGGAGAGAGAAGCAGGATCATCGAGCTGCCAGGTAGGACAAATCCTGCACAGGTCAACATGCAGGAGTTGTAGAGGGAGTTTATACTATACCAAATGAATTCCATAGAACTTCCATATAGACCATACGGATTATGTATAGAAGCTATAAATCCATACGGTCGTACATATCCACACATGTGATTTATTACACTCTTGTAGGAGGGTACTGAGGCTTAGCTGGGGGTTTTCCTAGTGAATTTATTGTGTAACTGCATTCTCCAGGTTTGGGTGAATTTGCAGTGTCGTAAATGTTCCATATTTTCTCATAATAAAATCTATATCTGACTACTGTACTGGTTTTCCCATGTTGGGTTTTCTGGGGGTCTCCATACACAAAATAATAGTGTCAATATTGTGATGTGATGTTGTGATTTCTTTCTCAATTTTACATTTCACTACATACTATAAAATATATTCATGTGTGATTATTAGTAGAGATTTTGACTGCACTGTTTAGCCTTAGTTGTATCTTAAAGGAAAATTTACATGGTATTAGAGCACTAGTGAGCTAAAGTTGAGAGTTGTGCACTAGCAGTGATAGATTAGGGTAAGATCTATATGAAGACACAAACCTAGAATTCCATATCTAGCATTTGACAGGTAACACTTCACTATGGATGTGCAGTTTAGATTTGAGGATAGACTCTAGGGGGCACAAAAATTTCCTACATGGAAATAAAGGATCACAAGGATCCTCAACTTTAGTGACGCGGAGGAGAAAATTGAATCCACAAAAGTTTCATCCATAGATATAGTAGATATGATAGCTTGGAAGAATATTTATTCCATATCTATGTTGATTATCATGGATGGAGTGAAGGAACATATAGTCCCTCACCTTTTTGGTAAGAATACCAAAACAAAGATGTGGATGGCTTTGGAGAGTCTATACCAAAGAAATAATGAGAACCAGAAGATGGTACTATAAGAGAGGATGCGCAACACCAATATGGCCAAGGGAGAAGGAGTGGTGCCTTATCTCATGAGGATCACACAGATCAGGGATGAGATTGGAGTTGTTGGCACTAAGACAATGGATGAGGAGCTATTTCGGATATCATTCAATTACTTATATAATCCATGAGGCACATTTTTCAAAGGTATTGTGGCTAGGGAGAATATCCATGATTTGCAAAGACCATGGGATGATTTTGTGCAGGAGGAGACCTACATGGGTCAAGGATCAAGCTCATCCAGTAGTACCCTACAGATTGTGGATCAAGAATATATATCCCTTATAGGGAAGAGAAAGGGTAAGACAAAAGAGGAAGAAGGATGGTAAGAAGAAACTAGACATGTCAAAGGTCAAGTGTTTTATTTGCCACAAGGAGGGACACTTTTTCTCCCAATTCCTAGATAGGAAGAAGAAGAGTAACACTCAGATGGTTGGATCTACAGAGGTGGATGAATTCAACAAGAAATTGGATGAGGATTTTTTCTTGATAGCTTGCATGGAAAGAACCACACATATCATTATATGGTACATCGACAGTGGAGCATCTAGTCCCATGACTGGACATAGTATATTCTTTAGATACTTATAGGAGGGTGGAATAGGGATCCACGTTGAGTTGGGTGATGATGCGTGGTATCAAGTGCAAGGAGTTGGCATTTTTTTCATTTAAGAGGGAGTCTGGAAAACCCCCCAGTTTTTATGATTTGTTATATGTTCCAGGACTGACCAAGAACCTTATATCAGTATACACTCTGGAGGATTAGGGATTCCAAGTGAATTTATTTTACCATGGTGTAAGGGGCCAGACAGGAGCCTTGATCTAGTGATTGGCAGGAGGAGCGATAAATTTTACATATTACACTTTGAGCCTGCAAAGGATTTAGTCAGTAGCAACAATAGTAGTCAGGGTGAGTTGTGGCATAGGAGGATGGCACACTTACACCATGGAGAACTGAAGCACTTGAGATAGGCTATCATTTGAGTTCCTCGGGTACAATAGGAGAAGCATAAACACTGCAATGGTTGTGATTTAGGGAAGAACATCAACAATCCTTTCCCATAGAGTGAGAAGAAGTATAAGGAGCCATTGGTCTTGATGCATTCTATTGTATGTAGACCTACGAGTGTCCATTCATTCAATGGTTCTAGTTATTGTATAACCTTCATTGATGACTATTCCAGGAAAACCTGGATCTCTTTCTTGAAGGCCAAGTCAGAGGTCTTTGAGAGGTTCTGAGAGTTCAATATTCTCATGGAGAACCAAACATGAAACAAGATTCAAGTGTTTAGGATAGACAAGATGGGTGAGCACACCTCCAAATAGTTCATGGAGTATTGTTCATCAGAGGGGATCAATAAGGAGCACACAATGCCCCATACCCCACAATAGAATGGAGTTACAGAGTGGAATAATAGTACTATGGTAGGAGAAGCTAAGGCCATGCTATTTGATAATGGATTACCACTATTCCTTTGGGATGAGGCATACACAACTGCAGTGTACATTCAGAACAGGTTTCCCAACACAACTTTGTGGAGGAAGACACCAAAGGAGGTCTTCATAGGCCATAGGCCAGATATGAGTCACATTCACATATTCAATAGTGTCTACTATTATCATTTTCATGCTGATAATAGGAATAAGTTGGACGCTTCTTGAGAGAAGGGGTTACTTCTTGGTTATAGAGAGACTTCAAAGGAATATAGAGTTTACATTCCTACTCATAAGAGGATCATTGTGAGAAGGGATGTCTAGTTCGATGAGTGCAGTTCCTTGAGGGGACATATGGAATTATCAATAGAGAAAAAACCAACATAGTACACAGGGATCAAGTTGGAGGAGCCATATGTACAGGTACAGGTACAAACACAGGGCACCAGTTTTGGTAGTCAGGGGGAGTTAGGTGGACAGGATCCTTTAGTCATTGACTTAGAGGATGAATTGCAACAAGAGACATATATCCAATAGACACTAGGCCAAGGCCTAAGTGGTTTAGGTCCATAGTATAAGATTCTAGGAAGTTATATCCTCCACAGAGCTCTATGAGACGGAGCAAACCACCAATGAGACATAGTTATATGGCATTAATGGCAAAGTTGATTAACTATGAACCTTCTAGTTTTGAGGAGGGTGCACAACATGATGTGTGGAAGGAGGAAATGGTTAAGGAGTATTACTAAATCATGCAAGACTGGGTATGGGATGTTGTGACAAGACCTAAACGAAAGAACGTGGTGGGATCTAGGTGGATCTAAAAGGTGAAGCATGCAACAAACTAAATCATGGAGAAGTACAAAGCAAGGTTCATGGCTAAGGAGTTTTCATAGAAGGAGGGTATTGACTATGAGGATACCTTTGCCCCTGTAGCTAGGTATTCTTCCATTTAGACCATTATCTCACTAGTAGCTGAGTTGAATTGGCAAGTCCATCAGATGGACGTCAAGGCTACCTTCCTCAACAGAGTGATAGAGGAGGAGGTACATATTAAGGAACTAGAGGGGTTTGATGTGGAGAAAATGGATATGCATGTATGTATACTGCATTGAGATCTTTATGGGATTAAGTAGGAACCTGGAGCATGGTGCTTGATGATAGAAAAATATCTACAAGAGATGGGATTTCAGTGAAGTGAGGTTGACCACAACTTGTAATTCTTCACAGGAGAGGTGCCTCTCATACCGGTCCTATATGTGGATGATCTCTTTTTGATAGGATATGAGAGGTTGATTGGATACTGCAAGTCCAACGTTGCAGTGGAATTTGAGATGAAAGAGTTTGGGATGATGCATTACTTTCTGGGCTTGGAGGTTTGGTAGAGAGATGGATGCTTCTTTGTTGGACAGGGGAATTATGTAATAGATATATTGAAGAGATTCTAGATGGAGGACTATAAGCCTATGGCCATACCTCTATTTTCTAACTGGAGGAATATTGATGCATCTGTGTCATATGTATTTGATCCTACTTTGTATTGTCAGCTTATCGAATCACTTATGTATCTGGTTAACACTCGACCAAACATCAGCTTTGCAGCCAACTCTTTGAGTCAGTTCATGGTGGACCCTGAGAGAGTGAATTAGACAGATGCAAAGCACATAATTTTCTACATCATAGGTATGTCAAGGTTGTTCAAGTGTGAGATAGAGGATACCTTAGTTCACTGCGACAATCAGAGTGGCATCAGGCTATCTGAGAATCTAGTGTTCCATGACTAGAGAAAACACCACCGATTAGGTACCACTCATTGAGAGATTTTTTTAGAGAGGAAACATTCAGTTGGAGTACATACATACATATGAGTAGGTGGTGAACATTTTCACCAAGGCACTTTGTAGACAAAGATTTGTGAAGTTCAAGGATAAGTTGGGGTTGCTACTGAATCCATTCCTCATTGAGAGGGAGTGTTATATTAACAACAAAAAGGAAGGTATTCCTACATGCAAGTGTCCTTGTATGCAGAAGAGTCTAAAATAGGAAACCAATTGTATTTAATTATTTTTCTTCTTTACTTTGGGAAATAATTAAAGTGGTCTAATTAATTATTGAATTTAAGTGAAAGTGAAATTAGGGTTTTTTCTTCACCTAAAGTTATATAAGAGAGGTTAGTAGGTTGAGAGTACACACAAACTTGTATTCCAACATAGATAGGATACAGATGTTGAGAGAAAGTCAGACAGAGGATTTAGTAGGGAAGATAGAGGAGTGAGAAGCAGGATCATCGAGTTGACATATAGGACAGAACCTACATAGCTCAATAGGAAGGAGCTGTAGAGGGAGGTTGTACTATATTGTACGAAAGCCTTACAACTGTATGGATCCACACATGTGAGGCCGTATAGTTGGGCCACACACTATTGCATGAGGGTTCTGAGGTTTATTTGGGGGTTTTCCCAGTGATTCTGTCGTGTAACTACTTCACCAAGTTTGGGCAAATTTGCATTGTTGTAAACATTCCATTTTTTCTCATAAGAAAATCTATATTTGACTGCTGCACTGGTTTTCCCATCTTGGGTTTTCCTAGGTGTTTTCATTCCCAAAATAATACGGTCAATATTGTGATGTGATGTTGTGATCTATTTCTTATTTTTATATTTCGTTGCATACTGTAAAATATATTCGTATGTGGTTATCAGTAGATATTTTGAATGCACTATTTATCCCTAAATGAATATTAAAAGAAAATTTACAATCTTATTAGAGTTTAGTATGCTTTTGTACCATAAAATTAATTAATATGTGGAACTATGAACCTTATGGGTGACAGTGAGCTTCCATTTCAATTTATGCAGTGTTTAAATATTTTTTTCAAAAACTTTATAGATCGATAGTGGTTGTTGTAGGCATACCACATGGAAGTCCATCCTCACTCATGATTTTCAAGGGCTTCTTTGACAATCCACACATTAAATATATTTCTCAGGGCAGGGAAGACCGAGATGTGTGGTAGTTGCACTACCACTATTAGTAAGATTGAGTGATAAAAATGTATGCATCATGATGGAAGGGACATTGAGCTATGATTTAATGGTAGTCATCTGTATGCTATGGTTGTTAATGATTGTGAAAGTAGATATTTCATTTCACATAGGGGTATTGAATTGAATATGGATTGTATTGTTTATAAGAGGATGTTATTAGTTTCTATATAGTTAAAGTTTGGTGGTTTCATATTTATTGAAATTACTTATTGTGAAATTGTTGTAATATAATTATTACATTTTCTATTGGTATCATTGTTCATAGTTGCAAACTATTGGATAGGTAGCAGAGAATTTGATTGCTGTAATGTTTCTAATCACCACATATTTTCTTTTCATTGAAATGGAATTCAATAATTAAGGTTTGATATATATGTATGTGTATATATATATATATATATATATATATATATATATATATATATTCACTTCCATAAAAGTGTTTTAAATCGATTTCTATGTTTTATGTTTGATGCAATGAATGGGTCTCAATACAAACTTATATATTATGATGGTGAAATTTTTAAATTACAATACAAATAGTTCCATTTTCTAACATTATTGATCAAAGTAGCTATGAAATTGTATTCTAAAAGTGTTTAAGGAATTTGGTTTCACGAGGTTTAAAATCAACTGCAATGTGTATTTTAAATATTTAAAAGTAAGCCTTAAAGGATATTTAATGTATCTATGTTAGACATTGGAAAGTTGGTTTAAATAAATTTGAATTAGTTTTAAGCTTATATCCTACGGTGTGGTAAGGTTAGTTAGTATACCATAAGGTTAGGGTTAACAATAGATATAAAATCTATACTAATGACTACATTAATGAGAATTATAGATATTGTTATGTTAATTTTTTTTGTTGGATATACATTTTTTTTTGTCAATGAAATGATCCATCTATTAGTTTAATGAGATATCCTAGACATTGATGGTTGACTAGAGAGTCATGGTTGAGTAAAGACCTTCATTTATGTAGATTTTAAAATCCAACTTTTCAAAGAATTATTGAAGAGTTGAAAGATTGAAGACTCTTTTCTTCTCTAAACTTCTACGAGTTATGAAAGGGACAAAAAAATATGCTTTTTTCAAATAGAATATGGAGATAATCAACACAATGATCTAAACACAATGATGCTAACCACATGAGATGGTGAATCCAAAATTAAAACATGAGTAATCCTCAAGATAGAACTTGATGAAACTATGCCGACATATAAGATGTGACTTGGAAAAATCTGTAGAAAGGGTCATATGACAACAGAATGGGGGAATCATGAATGGGAATTATGAGCTCCTTAATATGGACATTATGGTATGGAAAAAATCACTAGGAAATAAAATTTAATATGTTTGTATAATTCACTAAAAGACCCAATAAGTTGGAATTATATCAATGATGAGGATAAACACAATGACCATATTTAATGACATCAACATGGAATATAAATGAGTTAGATAATAGTACATGAATTTAAATATTATATGTAATTACGCTTATTTCCTGATTACTTGTTTGGTTCATCTTCCACAAATATTGGGTTAGGGTGTTCAATCAATTATGAAATAACATCATTCCATATATAAAAGACTGACCAATTTGACCTAGTTATTCTAGAGATATGATAAATAGGTCAAAACACCCTAAACCCTACACCTTAAAACCTACTCTATCCTAACATACTCTAACCTATCCTAACCTATCCTACTTTAGCTTAGCCTACTCTATCCAATTCTATATTAGCCTAAACTACCCCACTCTAGGTTAGACTAGCCTACTCTAGCTTAGCCTATCCTAACCTACCCTACTTTATCCTAGCATAATCTAGCCTAGCCTACTGTATCCTACTCTATCCTAGCCTACCCTACCCTACTCTAGCTTATCTTACCCTACTCTAGCCTAGAATATACTACTCTAGAACAACCTATCCTATCCTATCCTAGCCTACTCAAGCATATCCTAGTCTAACCTATCCTACCCTATCCTACTATATCCTATCTTACTCTAGCCTAGCTTAGCCTACTCTATCCTAGCTTAATAAAATCTATACTAACCTACTCTACTCTAGCCTACCTACTCTATCCTACCCTACTTAAGCCTAACCTAGCATATCCTACTCTATCCTAACCTCCTCTATCATATCCTAACCTAGCCTAATTTAGCTTAGCCTAGCCTAGCCTACTCTAGCCAAACCTAGTCTAACCAACACTAGCCCACTCTAGCCTAACTCAACATACTTTACCTGGCATAAACTACTCGAGACTAGCCTACCCTAGCCTAGCCTAATCTATTATATCCTACTCTATCCTATCCAACTCTAGCCTAGCATAGCCTAGCCTACTCTAGCCTATCCTATTCTAATCTACCTTGCTCTAGCCTAGCCTATGCTAGACTAGACTAGCCTATCCTATGCTAACCCAATCTAGCCTTCTCTAACTTAGCCTAACCTACTCTAGACTATCCTACCCTACCCTAGCGTATAATTCTCTATCCTATCCTACCCTATCCTATCCTACTCTCACCTAGTCTGCCTTATCCTAGCCTACTCTAGCTTAGCCTAGCCTACTTTATCCTAGCTTATCCTAACCTAGCCTACTATGTTCTATCCTAACCTAGTCTACTCTATCTTAGTATAGCCTTATCTAGCCTAGCCTATCCTAGTCTACTCTACCTTATTCTATCCTACTCTGGCAAAGCTTAGACTACTCTAGCTTAGCCTACTCTAACCTAACCTACCTTATCCTACTCTATCCTATCCCACTTTATCCTAGATTAACCTACTCTACTCTATCCTGCCCTACTCAAACATAACCTATTCTATCCTACCCTACCCTATCCTACTCTTTCCTAGCCTATCCTAGCTTACCCTATCCTAGCTTAACGTACTCTATCCTAGCCTATCCTATCTTACCCTATCCTAGCTTAACCTACTCTAGCCTACCATAGAAAACTTTAAACTAGCCTACTCTAGCATAGCCTACTCTACTCTAGCCTACTCTAGCATACCCTATAGTAGTGTAGCGTAGCCTAGCCTACTCTATCATAACCTAGTCTAGCCTAGCATAACCTAGCATACTCTAACTTATCCTAGACTATTCTATCCTAGCCTAGACTACTCTAGTTTAGCCTATTCTAACCTAGCCTACGCTATCCTACTTTATCCTAGCCTACTCTAGCCTAGCTTAACCTACTATAGCCAATCCTAACCTAATCTAGACTAGCCTATTCTAGTCTATATTATAGTCTAGCCTACTCTAGCCTACCCAACTCTATCCTAGCCTACTCTAGCCTATCCTACCCTATCCTACTATATATAGACTACCCTAACCTACTCTATCCTAGCTTACTCTACCCTAGCTAAATGTACTGTAGACAAGCTTAAACTACTAAAGACTATCCTACCCTACTCTATCCTATCCTATACTAGTGTAGCCTACCCTACCCTACTCTAAGTTAGCCTACTCTAGCATACTTTATCCTAGCCTAAAATACTCTAGCTTAGTCTAGCTTACGCTTGCCTGGCCTAGCCTAGAGTACCCTACTCTATTACAACCTATTCCAATCTACTATAGCTTAACCTAGCCTTCTCTATCCTATCCTATCCTATCCTACTCTACCTTACCCTAGCCTAATTTAGCTTAGCCTAGTCTAACCTAAACCCTAAATCCTAAACCTTAAACCCTAAATCAAAACCCTAAACCCTAAACCCTAAACCCTAAACCCTCAACCCTAAAAGCCTAAGTTGTAAATGCTAAACCCTAAACCCTAAACCCTACTCTATCCCAGCCTAGCCTTACCTAACCTACTCTACCCTAGCCTACTCTAGCGTAGACTAGCTTAGCATACTCTAGCCTAAACCACTCTATCCAACTTTAGCATAGCCTAGCCTAGCTTACAGTAGCTTAACCAAGCCTGCTATAGCCTAACATAGCTTATCCTACTCTAGCTTATCCTAGCCTACTCTAGCCTACCCTATCTTACTCTAGTCTAGCTTAACATACCCTATCTTAGCTTAATGTAGTTTAGAATAACCTACCCTATCCTACTCTAGCCTACTCTAGCCTGGTGTAGCTTAGCCTATCCTACTATATTATAGCTAGGCTAGTCTAGAGTAGGATAGGCTAAGATAGGGCAGTGTACACTACTTTACTCTAGCCTAGCTTAGCCTACTCTATCTTATCCTAGCCTTCTCTAGCCTATCCCATTCTAGACTACTCTACCTTAGCTTATGATAGCCTACCCTAGCCTACCCTAGCCTAACCTAGCCTAACCTAACTTACTCTAGCCTACTCTATCCTATCATACTCTATCCTAGCCTACCCTATCCTATCCTAGCCTACTCTGTCCTAGTGTAACATACTCTACTCTAGCGTACAATAGACTACCCTACTCTAGCCTAGCCTAGCCTATCCTACTTTAGATTAGCCTACTCTAGCTTAGCCTAGCTTGCTCTAACCTATCCTACTCTAGCCTACTCCAACTTAGCCTAGCATAGTGTGCTACATCCTAGCCTATCCTAGCATACTATAGATAGCTGAGCGTACTCTATCCTATCATATCCTAGTCTAGCCTACTCGAGCCTAGCCTACTCGATCCTAGCCTACCCTAGCCTACTCTATCCTAACTTAATCTAGCCTAACTTAACCCATTCTAGCCTATCATAAGAAATTCTAGACTAGCCTACTCTACTTTGGGCTACTCTAGCCTACCCTACTTTACCCTAGGCTATCCCAACCTACTATAGCCTAACCTACACTATCCTAGCCTAACCTAGCCTATACTAGAATAGCGTAGACTACTCTAGCCCAACCTACTATAACCTAGCAAACCATAGCCTAGCCTAAACTACTCTATACTAGCCTACTATAGCTTATCCAACTCTAGCCTATCCTAGACCAGCCTACTCTAGCCTATCCAACTCTATCCCATCCTATCCTATCCTACTATAACATATCCTTTCCTACCATACTCTAGCCTAGCATACCCTAGAATAGCCTAGCCTAGCTTAGACAAGTCCACTTTAGCCTTCTCTAGCTTAGCCTAACCTACTCTAGACTAGCCTACCCAACTCTAGCCTAGCCTGCTCTATACTATCCTATCCTAGCCTAATCTAGCCTAGCGTATTCTAGCCTACTCTAGCCTAGCCTACCCTATTATAGTTTATCCTATCCTACTCTAGCCTAGCCTAGCCTAGCCTAACCTAGCCTACTCTATTCTAGCCTATCTTAGTCTCCTCTAGCTTAGCCTAGCCTATCCTAGCCTACTCTAACTTAGCCTAGCCTACTCTCACCAAGCCTAGCCTAATTTAGCTTAGCTAGTCTAACCTATCCTACCCTATCCTAATCTATCCTAACCTACTCGAGCCTAGCTTAACATACTCTAGCCTATCCTAACCTACCCTACTCTAGCCTACCCTACTCTAGCATAGCCTACTTTATCCTATCCTATCTTATCTTACTCTAGGATAACCTAGTCTACTCTAGCTTAGCCTATCTTACTTTATCCTAGCTTAAACTACTCTATCGTAGCCTAGGAAACTTTATACTAGCCTACTCTAGCCTAGCCTACTTTGCTATAGCCTAGTCTACCCTAGCCTAGCCTACTCTACTATAGCCTACTCTAGCCTAGCGTAGCGTAGCTTACTCTAACCTAACCTACTCTAGCGTAGCCTAACTTGGTATACTCTAGCTTAGTTAAACCTATTATAGACTAGCCTATCCTACTCTAACCTAGCCTAGTATAACCTACCCTAGCCTAGCCTACTCTAGCTTAGCCTAGCTTACTCTAGTCTAGCTTAAACTACTATATCCTAGCTGAGGAAACTTTAGACTAGCCTACTCTAGCCTAGCCTACTCTAGTATAGCCTACTCTAGACTAGCCTAGCGTAGCCTACTCTATCCTAGCCTAACCTAGCATACTCTAGCTTAGTCTAACCTATTTTATCCTAGCCTAGCCTACTCTAGCCTAGCCTAGCCTAGCCTAGCCTACCCTAGTCTACTCTATCCTATCCTACTCTATCCTAGGTTAACCTACTCCCTATCCTAAGCTACTCTATACTAGCCTGCTCTAGCCTATCCTACTCGATTAGCTTACTCTAGCCTACACACCTCCATCCTAGCCTTGCCTAGCCTACTCTAACCTATCCTATCCTGTCCTACTCTAGCCTAGCCTACTCTACCCTATGCTAGCCTACTGTATCCTAACTTACTCTAGCCTAACTTAACCTACTCTACACTAGGATAACCTACACTAGACTAACCTACTATAGACTATGCTACTATACTCTATCCTATCCCACTCTACCCTAGCCTACCCTACTCTAGGATAACCTACTCTGACCTACTCTAGCCTAGCCTAGCCTACTCTAGCTTAGCCTATCTCACTCTATCCTAGCCTAGCCTAGTGTACCCTACTCTATTCTAGCATATCATAGTAAGCTCTAGCTTAGCCTTGCCTTATGTAGCCTAGCCTAGCCTAACCTACTCTACCTTAACCTAGCCTACTCTATCCATGGCTAACCTACTCTAGCTTAGCTTAGTCTAACCTAAACCTTAAGCCCTAAACCCTAGTCTACTTTAGACTACCCTACTCTAGCCTAGCCTAGCCTAACCTAACCTACTCTACCCTAGCCTACTGTATCCTACCCTACCCTAGCCCACTATAGCCAACTCTTTCATAGCCTAGCCTACTCTAGCCTAGCCTATCCTACTCTAGCCTTACCTGTTGAGAGTACAACTTCGGGAGTCATTTCCATGATACTTGTGTTGTATCAAGTCCAATATCTACGTTGTATTAGGTTCAAATATTCTCCATGGAACTTATGTTGCATTCATTAAGTTCACTAACTTATGTCATATTGAGTTAAAGAGATTATATTGTATTAAGCTAGGACCTTGTGTTGTATCAAGTGCATTTAGGAGAGATGATTGTACTGGGATCTTATGTTGTATTAAGATCATGACCTTATGTTGTATTAAGGTCAGATATTTGTGTTGTATCAAGTCCAAAACTTATGTTCTATTAAGTTCAGGGTCTTGTGTTGTATCAAGGCCACATGACTTATGTTGTATTAAGTCTCGAAGATATACTATGTGATGTATGGTTCGTCATGGTCAACAACTGCTACAAGTCTCCTTTAGGGATTAACTACCCCTAGAGTGATTTACTTTAGCACATGACTATACAAACAGGGGTAATACATATGATCATAGGTTTAGAACAATTATTATGAGTATGGTATCATAAAAATGATTAATTAATTAAACAAATATGGACCATGTAGAATTAATTAAATAAAGATGAGCACCGAGATAGAGAGAGAGTTCAAATTGCCCATGTATGCCTCCAAGTGAACTTGAATTAATAAGACATTAGTTGAGTCTTAGTGGTGATAAATAAGTTTTATTTAATTAAGGAATTAAATCCTTAATTTATGCAAAGTGGTTGTTGAAGATGGCATTGATGGTGAAGCACAATTTACATTCAATTATGTTCAATTCAGTTCAATTCAGTTACATTCAGTTATGTTTAGTTCAGTTCAGTTACATTCAATTCAGTTCAGCTCAATTCCATCACATTCATTTTAGTTCATTTCAGCTTAGTTACTTTGAGTTCTGTTCTATTCACTTCAGTGACATTCAATTACATTTAGTTCCATTTAGTTCAGTTCAGTTCAATCAGTTAACAACTTGATTAGAGGTAGTTAACACTGGTGAATTAATGGAGAGAATATATCTTCAATATGGGAGATAATTATGGGGTGACAACTTGACACCAAGTAAGAAAGGGTGCAAGGTTTAAAGTGAAATAGTGTTCATTGTTAACAATGTTACTGGTGGACAAACGCATGCAAGAATTCTCTACATTCTTTGTATGAATGAATGTGGCTTGTTATTAAAGTGCTATGCACTTGGAAAGACCGATACAGTTTTTCCTATGATCTCTATTCTCTTGTTCTCTCTTATCAATTAATCTATTATTGTGTTGTAATCATTCTTTACTAATTATCTACCATACTCAAATAGTTTTTTCTATATTTTTTATCCTCCAGATTAGAGGAGGGTTTTCCTAGGGTACATCATATGTCTTATGGATTGAAGTTTTAAATTTCAAGAATATGTCTTTATTGCTCAAAGATGAACATATCCTAATATAACCTATCCTACCCTATCGTACTTTATCCTATGTTAATGTACCCTAGATTAGACTAATCTACTCTATACTAGCCTACCCTAATCTAGCCTATCCTTCTCTATCCTATCGTATCCTAGCCTACTCTATCCTAGCCTACTCTATCCTACTCTAACTGTAGGCTAGGATAAGATAGGATATCATACACTACTTTATTCTAGCCTATCCTAGCCTACTCTAGCTTAGCCTAACCTTATCTAGCCTAGTCCAAACTAGACTACTCTACCTTATCCTAGTCTGCCCTAGTATAACTTAGCCTCGAATAACCTACTCTAAATTAACTTATCCTACTCTATCCTATCATACTCTAGCCTATCCCACCCTAGCCTACCCTAGCCTACTCTATCCCAGTGTAGCCTACTCTATTCTAGCCTACCATACTCTAGCCTACCCTAGCCTGCTCTATCCTAGTGTAACCTACTCTATTCTAGTCTACCATACTCTAGCCTACCCTACTCTAGCGTAGCCTATGATATCCTACTTTATCTTAGCCTACTCTATCCAAGTCTAGACTAGCATAAACTACCCTCTAGCATAGCCTAGCTCACTCTAGCCTATCCCATCTTATCCTACCCTAATTTATCCTAGCATACTCTAGCCTAGACTAATCTAGCCTACTCTATCCTAGCCTAGCTTATCCTACTTTATTTTAGCCTAGCCTATGATATCCTATGCTAGCCTAATCTATCCTATCCTACCATATCCTACTCTATATAGCCTAGCCTACTCTATCCTATCTTAGCCTAACCTAGCCTACTCGAATCTATCCTAGTCTAACCTATCCTACTCAAGCCTAACCTAGCCTAGCTTACTCTACTCTAGCCTAACTTAGCCTATCTTACTCTAGCCTACTCTAGCCAAGTATATCCTAGCCTAAACTACCCTACTCTAGCTTATCCTAGCCTGCTCGAGCCTAGCCTATCATAGCCTACACTACTCTAGCCTAGCGTTCTCTAGCCTAGCCTACTCTATCCTACTCTAACCTAGACTAACCTATCTTACTCTAGCTTAGCCTACCCTACTCCAGCCTACCCTAGCCCAATCTACTATGGATAACCTAGCCTATTCTATCCTGACCTAGCCCAGGCTTTCCTACTCAAGCCTAGCCTACTCTAGCCTAGCCAAGCCTAGCCTAGCCTAGCCTAGTCAATCCTTTGCTACTATATCCTATCCTACTCTTCCTCCTTCAAAATCTTAATTTCTCTTCAAATTGGTTAATTTTAAAGAATGTTATTGCTTAGATATATCTCACAAAGAAAATTACATATATATCTAGTTATTAAGATCCTTTCTTAAGTTTAGATCTCATTTCTATTTTGCATATAAAGTCATATTTTAAGAGATCTAGCTGAAATTATCCTATTTTTCACAAGCATTTTAAAGAAAATTTGTAGCTTGCTTTTAAGGTAGTTTCCTTTGCTGTACTTTAAAGTTTCATATTCTGCAATAAAAGTGCACATATCATTGGCTGCCAAAACAGCGAGGCAAGATCCCAATGAAATCTTGTTTTCCTTGGTTTGTTTTTTTGAAAAACTAGATTACCCCAGCTTAACAAATTTTTACTTAGTTTTTTTTTTGGTAACTAGTGTGGTGACCCAAAACACTTTTAAAGTGTGTTTGGAAAAATTTGATTTTAATTTCTCGCTGTTTTTTAGTAGGTCTAACAAAAAAGAGAAGGAGACTCTGGACAATTTCCGACTCTTGGACGAACCAGACCTTCCCAGAAGCTTTCCCCACTGCTATGTTTTAATTATATCTTGTTACAAGCTTGATGTAAGCCTTTGGATTCAAGATAACAAGGACCAAAGTGCATCAATTTCAATTTGCTGATATTGTAAATCACTGCTAATAAAAATAAAAGGTCCTTTCGAATAGGCTCTTTCGAGCTATTCACCGTCCCCCTTGGGGGGATTTGCGTCTGTGTCAAATTTTTACTTTTTGTTCATCTCTTTTCAATATAGCATAGTACTAATCTGCAGGGTAGTATACTTTGATTTATTATCATTTCCATATTCCACATAAGAGTTTTCAAAGTAATCTTAATACTTACCCCACAACTTCCCGATTGACTTGAAAGGGGACAAAGATGCATGGTAGGACTAATTAGAAAAACGACATTGTGTATATTTGTTTTCCTTTTCATCATTTGTTTCATAAGCTATAATAAAATTAACTACTCCTTGATTCCCCTATTGAGATCCACTTGGATCGAAAGAGGTTCCTGGAGGGTTTTCTTTTTAATAAGAACACCTTGTCTAAAATTTACTGAAATTGACAAGACTCCAGTGTGTATGCTCTACACTTGGATGCGGTTCATCTGATTAGTCAAGATGCATCAAAAGAACTTGAGTGAATATAATAATTAGGATTCACTCTCCCAAATTAACAAACCATCAGGTGAAAATCCAACACCTAGATCAAACCATTACGGTGGAAAAATACCCAAAGGAAGCAGGAACTCCCGAAAAGTTACCTCAGGGCATTGATCTCTTTTGCACCTGTGGGTGCATTATGAACAATAGCCTCAGAGACTCCATTCATCCCACATATTCCTTGTGGGTAACCGTGATGATTTAGTTTTGGACATACTCCAAGTACTCTAGGGTACATTTGGAGTCCCCCCCGCCTTTTCACCTAATTTTAATCAACTCATATTTCACATTAACTTAAAACGTACCAAGAGGCATTCAAAAAACATTCACTCCAAGCACATGTAAGTACATTGATTATATTTTGACTCCATTTTAAGGCATCGGCTATTTTATTTATATAAATATATATTGTGTCTCAGCATTGTGCTTTCGTGCGCTCATTTTGTATCTTGTCATCTATGGTTGTTTATGGTTAAATTTCAAACTCCTAAGTAGCTCATTCAATTTAACATCACCATACTAAAATATTTTTACCCTAGTAACTTAATAGGGTCTACCCCCCTTAGCTTTGTTAGGAGTTGAACCTAAAAGAAGAAGTCAAGAACAAGGTGACAGCCTTGACTCGAGACTTTCCCCCAAGGACACACAGAGTGGCTTGAATATTTCTACCACGTGACCCAGGTGTGTGAAAGGCAGCAACACATACTCTATCCTAGCTTACTTTATCCTAGCTTAACTTACCCTACCCTAGACTAACCAACTCTAGACTAGCTTATTCTATCCTAACCTACTCTACTCTTGCCTACTCTATCCTACCCTACCCTACCCTAGCCTAGCTTAGCCTATCCCACTCTATCATAGCCTACTCTAGCCTAGCCTAACCTACTCTACTCTAACTTATCATAGCCTACTCTATCCTAGCGTAACTGACATTAGCCTATCCTAGTCTAACCTAGCCTACCCTATCCTACTCTATCCAAACTTACTCTAGCATATCTTAACCTACTCTAACCTAGCCTAACCTACTCTAACCCAGCCTATCCTACTCTAGACTAGCCTACTCTATCCTAAGCTACTCTATTCTAGCCTAATATACTCTAACCTATTCTAGCCTAGCCAAGGCTGACCTACCCTATCCTATCCTACTTTATATTAGTCTTGTAATGTCCCAAGTCTGGTGAGAAGACCTGAACACTATCTAATTCTATAATTTAAATTTAAATTTCTGAATTTTGAATTAAACCACTCAGAGCCTCTTTGGACTGGGAAAACTAGGGGTTTTTCCTAGGAAATTTTGCACAAAAGAGGAGTGAGTAGGGGGAAGAAACCAAAGATATTTCAGACATAGAAATTCCTCTTCCCTAACACATTTAGATATGGTTTCATTTAGGTTTCAGAATCTTCTATGCGTAAACCTACTTCCATGCTTCTAGCCAGCCAAACCATGAAACTAGGAAGATTAGTTTAGCCTTTTTCAACCAGGGGCATTTGGAAACTTTTAGAGTTTTTTTTTTATCATTCATATAACATAAAAAAATGGGTTTGGACAATTTTCAGCATTTCTAGAAAGTTATGAGGAGTTTTGGATGAACCTGGGGTTTTTGGGTAGTTTTGGCCTGGTGAAATGTTGTGCAGTGGAGGATCTCAAAAGGTAGTATGACCCCAACAAAAAAAGGTTCTAGGGATATGTATGGTCAGGTGGGTTTTTTATTGACCTACAGGAACTTACATGGCTCATTTTGAGTGAACATAACTCATTTTAGATAAAAACAACTACAAGACTAGTCATTTAAAGCTCGCAATCTAGCTAGGGTCTAAAATAAAGCAGTTAATTCATGGCAGATTGATTTATGAATTGATTTATGAATTACATATGAATTATAACAGAGATAAATATCACTTCAATGAACATATAAACTCTCTCTAATCATTCCCACAACCTTTGTTATTTCTTATTGTACTCAGGTTCATCATTTTTACCCCATACAGTGATAAGTAAAGCTTTTTTGGTGAAACTGAAGACAAACTTTTTATTTACTGATATATTTTGACATGATAAGGATAAATTACAGATTTTTATGCTTCTACACATCAGAAATCATATAATAGTATGACATTTACAAAGGAGACTCCAAAATGGTGGGAAGGAGGCTTGGAACATGACGAGCAAAGGGCTGCGAGCATAGGTGAAGCATGGGCTTCAATGGAGCTTCACCTGAATGTGATGGAGGATGAAAATATATCTGAGAAGAATTCAATGGCTGCAATATAGAACTCCATATTTGCAATAGAAGAGAAAATTATGGAAGGAGATGGAAAGGGAAGGTTGGGGATCATCCCCCAATAGTCTGAGGCACATCACTCAGAGGGAATGCTCACATAAGAATAGCTCAACATATAAAATAAAAAAATGAAGCAATGGGCTCAAATTATCCTTTAATAGCATTCTGGATGACCTTTTTAGCAAGTTATTTGGCTTGGTGACCTGTGAGAATAGGTCACCCATGAGTGGACATACTTTCCTTGCTATGCTTTTCTTTGGATTTCTTTATTTTTCCTCTTTTTTCTAACTTTCCTTATTTTCTAAACTTTTTTGCTTTTCATACTTTTCTTCTTTTCCTATTTTATCCTGCTTTCTAAATTTATGTTTCTTTTCTTGAAATATTCCTCTTTTCTCATTGTTGGCGTCATTTTTGGACTCTAGTGGTTACTTGATTTCTACTCTAAGTAATTCCTTCAACCATATCCACTAATTTGAATTGGTGGGCCAATTTCTCTATTTATTCAACATAACAAATACAAATATTAATTGCACTAATAATATTAAATGCTCCATAATTATTTATTCCAAGTGGGTAGAAACTATGGATAAATTTAAATTCACACTCCTAATTAATTAATTGCCTCATATTAACCCCTCATTAATTATTTAATTCAATCTCTCACTAGGATCCATGGGGTTCGGTTTGCTTCATGGTGCTGTCAAAATGGGAACATGACAGTCCTCCCTTCCCAATATTTCTTTTCCTCAAGCAAAGTATCCCAAGAGGTCCATTATGCTTTTTTTGTACTACTTTGATCATAATCCTCTCTCCAAGAAAATATTCACTACATATGTAACTAAACATTCCTAATTCTATCCACATGAAGCAACTTGAACATGTGCCAACATCCCATAAGAATATCAGAAATGCAAATATACTACTACTATGTAAACTATAATTCCATCCAAGGAGGTGTTCCCTATGTGGGAAACTGAAACAAAGTGCAACATAGATGAACTGGTGCAAAAGAGGGTTGGCTTGCTCCATCATGCCAACATGCAAACAACTTCTCCAAGGACAAACAATGCCACGATCCCATTGCTTGTATGGAACCCCCATGAATTAAAAGACCATCCAACAAAATATTTTAAGCAAATGAGTGACTGGATCCCACTATTCATGCTGCATATCCTGAAACATTTGTAACACAAGAAAATCAGCATCATATGAAATGTTGGGAAAGATGAAAACATCATACCACCATATTGGAAAATCATCCTTTCCAATGCAAACCTAAATATTTGAGGGCCCCTCAATACATATATGCAACTCTCCAATGTAGCGATGAATCAAAGAAAGACTATAGATCCCCAAATATTCCTCCAAAAAGTGAGGCCACAATTCCACCAATCTTTCCATTCCAACTGAAAAGTTCTCATGTGACCAATGCACACAAGGAACAAGTGTGTTATCCATGAAACTCAAGTGAGAAGGGTGAGGATCCCATATCCTAAAATGGTGTTCCAAAAGAGAGTAATTTGTATCAAAATCAGTCATGTTCATGTTTCCATCAAATAACGAGGTATCATGGTCTGTCATGTCCCCAATTTTAGCCTAAGGAAAATAGACCAAGGTCACCTAAGAAGAATTTAGAAAATTATTAATGGTGACAAATAAGGAGAAAATAATTATTGGCTAAGGGGAAGTAATAATTACCCAGTGCATGGTTTCTACTGTTCTATAGTATTTTTCTATGGTATGGGAAAAAGGTCGATAATAGAACATGATTTTCATTGGTCCATGGTATTTACCCATGGTATTGGAGAATTTTCAAGGATAAAAGGTGGCAGAGGCAAAGGGAAAAGGCATGCTTGAATATTGTGAGATTTGTTCTTGAAACCTTCTAGGGGTTAGCCTAGAGTTTTTGTTTTGGGTTGGCAAACTCCATCCATCCATTTTGGTCTAGTTTCAATGGTGTGACGGACCCACCCTAGCTGGACAAAGGGGGAGGAGCCATTCAGGGTCTTCATTGGAGCTTCATCATCCGGGTTGGCATCACCTTTCAGGTTCTTGTTGGATGTATTTTGGTAGCTGATATCACAGCCATAGTTATTGTATTGTTTACTCTTTGTTAGTAATAATAAAGGTGCCAATATTATCTCGCCATTGTGATGCGTATGGAATGTGTCTAAAGTGTTTGATGAAATGTCTATGAGAATATATGTTGCTGGTGAAAGTTATAGATCAATGTAAAATTGATTAAGGTTGACAAATTCATATATTTTGTGATCATCCCAGATCAGGGATATTACAGTGGTATCAGAGCTGGTTTTCTTGCCAGCCTGAGGGGAAATGTAGTGAGGAGCTATTCAATCAGAGTTTCCATGTGGTTTTTTTTTCTTTGGGACAAGTTATCTTCAGTTGGTAGTATATTCATTGGTTTGGGAAACCTTCAGCTTGCTTGGGAAAATTGTTTGGGAAGGACAATCGAACCAATTTCTTGGAGGAACTGAATTCAATCACACAAGAATCGATTTCTCGTTGATTAGAGGCCGATTATCCTTGCTAGGTATATTATTTACTTGTATAGACCGAGTTTCACCTGGGACCAAATTTGTGTAGGAGGGCGCAGTTAGTAGTGGAAGGCCGGATCCACAAGGGCCGAATCATAGGAGAAATTTACTGTAGCAGTAAAACGTTAAATCGTGCTTCTAGAAGGAAGGTTGATTATTATAGTAGTCGATTTCAATGTTTGAAGGGAAGACAAATTTGTAGGGCCGCGATTATATTGGAGGAGGGCCAATTTTACTCCAAAACTGAGTTCGCTGCTAAAGTCGTCATCAGTCACATTGAGCCGTATTTACTTCTGTTGAACCAGAATTGTTGTGGGTCATTTTCACTTGAAACTATTTTTTCTTAAACTGAGTTGTGGGTGATTGAATTGCTTGAAGGTTTGGGTGTGAGGAAGATCAGCCCTCACCTCGAGTGGGTTGTTAGAGGGCCATTCCCTCTCCTTGCAAAAATCGTGGATGAGTAGGAAGTGCCTAGGGGCATTAGGAGGATTCGCGGGCTCTTCTCAAAGGCCATCAACATCTACAATAGGTTGCGTAGGTATCAGGAGGACATTGTAGGCATCTTGCAGTAGGCCATGGTTTGAGGAGGAACCGTGAAGGGGTCGTGGGGCCATTTCAAAATGATTGGGAAGCCCAATTTCACCACTGTTGAGCCACGGGGCATCTGATGGGGTTGTTTCACCCTTTTTGCAGGGCCACTAGCACACCGGAGGCATTTAATGGGATGAGACCACAATCGAGGCAAACCATAAGAAAGGAGTGAGCCAAGAGCCGAGAACCTTAAGGGGTCCATGAGCCACTTCAGCAGTCTGTTGGAGAATGCGGTCTTCCTTGAAGTAGAATAACAGTAGCTGAAGCTATTATTGATGTGTCTTAAGACCAACATGCGAGGAGGAAACCCAATTTAGTAATGCATCCCATAACATCTAAAAGGGACATGGTCGAAGATCGTGTGGTAACCATACTCGTATATGTTATAGGTGCAGACCACTGTTCAGGATTACATATGCTTACATATTTTTCAATTATTCAAAATAAAGGATCGAAGGTGCAGACCCCTATAGCATACTTTCATCAGTATGAGTTTGACAAAGAAGTTCCAGTGCACCACTGGCAGATCGGAGTGATTTTTAGAAAAAAAACTGTTATGAGATTTCCAGAAAGGGCAATACTGTCTTCTTCAGGGCTAAGAGCAGGGTTCTAACCTCCCAAATGACTGCTACAAAATTTGGCAAATCTGGGCAAATTAGAGAAGCATATGTGGTCGACCTCCTGAGGGCTTTAGTTGATCATAGGAAATTTATCATGGAATTGATGAAGGCATAGTTTGACTCGACTGTTGCAGAGGAATAAAGCAGTGAATAAATTTGTTATTCATGATCTATTAACAAAAACATTGTTTAATGGGTTTAGTTTCTCTAGCTGATTGGAATATATCTCTGTTTTCAACCAATATAAGGTGCAGTAGTTCTTAGTGCTGATCTACTATGTCAGAATGAAAGTGCATGATAAACATGCCATCTCAGTTGAAGCTAGGAAAGGTGTAAGGAATTTTTGAATGAGGCCTTGAACCCTCTAAGATAGAGCCATTGTATCTAGCAAATCATAGCAGAGAGGGAAATGTAGAGGAATAGGATCCATGTCTTATGATTCAGAGTATGAGGAAGAATATTCTTTCTATGCCCCAGAGATAAATGATTTTAAACAGTATGATGGCAGCTATGTGGATGAGGAACCCTATTACAGTATCTCTACCCAATTCACACTTAGAGATGATGATGGTTACTCTTGTGACCACTTCTACAATGAATATGCAGACAGAGGGACCACACCACCAATGAAAGATCCTTTGAAAGAAATAGCATGGTGGAAGGAAACATGCAGAACCTTGCCCCAACAGTATCAAGCATATGTTGTTACGATGAAGTCATACTCAGAAGTTCCTTTCAAATTTTTTGTGAATGATTTGTTTGGGTATAAGCCCAAGAATGAAGATGTGGAGTTAGTGAGGAAAGGTCTATGCCCTTCCTGCAAGATACCTTGGAGAGAAAATCATATATGTTTGGAGGAGCGAAATGAGGATACCACCACCATTTCTGGGAAGGATAAGATCACAATCCTTACTGATGATAGTTATCAGCATAATGAAGCCATCACTTGTTCTATTGAGTATCAACCAGAGGCATCTCTCATTGAGGACATGGATCAAATAGCATCTACTGATGGATGCTATAATGGAGAGGTACCTACTGATGGGTTCCATGGAGAGACATTTACTATTGAATGTCCATTCCTATATGTTGGTGACATAAATATTCCACTTGATGAGACTACTACAAGTACAAGTTCCCACGAGTTTGGAAAAGATGAAGATTTTGCAGTAGAGGAAGAGGACCTAGGATCAATATCACCATCACCACCTGAGCTTCATGAGGTTGATCATGTATTAGAGGAAGAGAAGGCTTCTTTTCATAAGCTTTCCCATTTTAAAGGGTCACTCAAGATGAATGAAAAGAAGATTCAAGAGGCTCTAGCCATTCTCCAAGTCACTAGCGCACTTGTGTCCCAATTGGCTTGGAGAGATGATTCCCTGGGGGCACAAAATTCCAATGGAGTCATAGAGAAGATCCAGAAGGCAAAATCAACAACTAAGGGTAATATCATGTGTTTGCTTTGTGACAGAAGCCATTTGATTGAGCTTGCTGAAATATTACATGAAGCTTCCATAAGAGATAATGAGGAAATTTGCAATCTCAAAAATGAATTGAATTCCACCCAAGATTGTCTAAAGGATGCTCAAGAAGCACTTCAAGAATCTAATATCCAAAATGAGCAACTTCTGGAGGAGTTACAAAGTTCACGGTCTCCTTCCTATGTTTCTGATTTTTGTATGGATGATAGTAGAGAGACTCTTCATGGTGTGGTGAACCATGAGATTCAAAATGATTTACAAATGTTTGAAGGGTTGAAAGAGGAGCAAGCTGAATGGCAAACACTTTCCATGGATGAAGAAGAACACGAGTTGCCTCATAGTGCAAGTCTCGCACTTGTGGAAGAGGCACATGATCCTACACACATGGGTCCATCCTTGAGGAGAGGTTTCCAATTTCTTGACTTAGAGGATGAGTTGGTGCATTACACTTCATCCTACACTATTACTTCTTTTAGTTTTCATCTCGGTGAAGTTTGGGTGAAGGGGTTTTTTCTGTTAGTGCCACATGAGGAGTATGAGACTCCTACCCTTCATGATGATCCTATGATATGTGCACCAATTCCTTTTGAGTAGCATTTACATCCATTGTTTTGTATCACTTCTACTCATGGTTGCACTTCCTTGAGCCACTTGGAGGCTCCTTCTTTGATTGATGGAGGTTCTTCATCCATTGCTTGGATAAGAGAACACATGATGAGACATCTTGATACATCTTATTCTTTCTTGCAGCATTATGAAACATGGGATCCTCACCTATGTTACCGGATTAGATTTGATTGGTATCTTCATGATTGTGTGCTTTTGACACATGATGATTTTCTTGATTGGAGGTGCAAGGTTCTTGAGTTCTCTTTGATGGATGATCACTTCAGCCACATTGGGAGTGGCATATCTTTGTATCATTTCACTATGTTTCATTATGATGTATCTATATTAGTGGTTATGATGTATGGGAGAATGCATAGTAGAACTTGGGATCCTGGCACCCCTCCCCATGATGTATTATTTTGTACCACTCTATGTATTGATGGAATGCGCCAGTTATGGGATCCTGGCATTCTACACTTGGTTGAAATAATTGGGAGGATATTGTACCCCTCCTACTTTGATGTACTGTTTTGGGAGACCTTGTGCATGGTAGAGATGCGCAAGCATTTGGACTTGGGCATCCCACATTCTAATTTGTATGTATTCACACAATGTATTGATGGGGTGTGAAAATGTTGGGACCCTGGCATCCCATACTTGCGGGACTTGTTCTTGATGACATTTCACACTAGGAGAGTGATCAAGCAATGGAATCCAAGCATTGTTGATTATGGGAAGCTCATTAGGAACACATTTTGGTTGGTTGGCTTGAGGAAGCACACCTCGTCTCTTCTCCATGGGTTCATCTTTGCAGCAGTTCGTTATGGTTTCCTACATGATTTTGGATGGACTTATGTTTTTCGTACAGGGTGTCAGGCTGACTCCAATGTGACTCTACTGCATTGCATAGGAGAATATATATTGCACCTTGCATTTCTAAGGATCATTTGGGATCCTGGTATAATTTGTACTTAGTCTTCACATTAAGTGCATGGTTGATGGTGGAAGATTGATGATGTGATGGTATTTCCCTATGGTTTCTTCATTTCTTGAGGAAAAGCATATTTGGGAAGGGAGGAATGTCATGTCTCCAATTTAGCCTAAGGAAAATAGACCAAGGTCACCTAAGAAGAATTTAGAAAATTATTAATGGTGACAAATAAGGAGAAAATAATTATTGGCTAAGGGGAAGTAATAATTACCTAGTGCATGGTTTCTATGGTTCTATAGTATTTTTCTATGGTATGGGAAAAAGGTCAATAATAGAACATGATTTTCATTGGCCCATGGTATTTACCCATGGTATTGGAGACTTTTCAAGGATAAAAGGCAGCAGAGGCAAAGGGAAAAGGCATGCTTGAATATTTGGAGATTTGTTCTTGAAACCGTCTAGTGGTTAGCCTAGAGTTTTTTGTTTGGGGTTGGAAAACTCCATCCATCCATTTTGGTCTAGTTTCAGTGGTCTGATGGACCCACCCTAGCTGGGCAAAGGGGGAGGATCCATTCATGGTCTTCATTGGAGCTTCATCATCCGGGTTGGAATCACCTTTCAGGTTCTTGTTGGATGTATTTTGGTAGCTGATATCACAGCCATAGGTATTGTACTGTTTACTCTTTGTTAGTAATAATAAAGGTGCCAATATTATCTTGCCATTGTGATGTGTATGGAATGTGTCTAAAGTGTTTGATGAAATGTATATGAGAATATATGTTGCTGGTGAAAGTTATAAATCAATGTAAAATTGATTAAGGTTGACAAATTCATAGATTTTGTGATCATCCCGGATCGGGGATATTACCACCAATCTTTCCATTCCAACTGAAAAGTTCTCATGTGACCAATGCACACAAGGAACAAGTGTGTTATCCATGAAACTCAAGTGAGAAAGGTGAGGATCCCATATCCTAAAATGTTGTTCCAAAAGAGAGTAATTTGTATCATAATCAGTCATGTTCATGTTTCCATCAAATAACGAGGTATCATGGTCTCTATGGAACTCAACAGGTGCTCCCGTCTTCATCCAATGGCTCAACTCTTTGCCAAAAAGTGAGGCCACAATTCCACCAATATTTCCATTCCAACTAAAAAGTTCTCATGTGACCAATGCACACAAGGAACAAGTGTGTTATCCATGAAACTCAAGTGAGAAGGGTGAGGATCCCAAAGAGAGTAATTTGTATCAAAAGTGAGGCCACAATATTCCTCCAAAAAGTGAGGCCACAATTCCACCAATCTTTCCATTCCAACTGAAAAGTTCTCATGTGACCAATGCACACAAGGAACAAGTGTGTTATCCATGAAACTCAAGTGAGAAGGGTGAGGATCCCATATCCTAAAATGTTGTTCTAAAAGAGATTAATTTGTATCAAAATCAGTCATGTTCATGTTTCCATCAAATAACAAGGTATCATGGTCTCTATGGAACTCAACAGGTGCTCCCCTCTTCATCCAATGGCTCAACTCTTTACCATCAATCCAAGGGTGCAAAAATTGATCAATTGACCCACACATTGAAGGTAAGTGTAGATATGATGCATTCTTATCAAAAGTGGCTGCACACACATGCCTTTTCTACTGCTTGTAAATCATAGAAAAATCAGCAATACTAAAAAGAATTTTCTTGCAAGAAAACATAAAACTTTTACCTTCCGTATTTTCCTCTCCAGTGATTCCTCTATCCAATGATCCAATGTATGAATCAGAGATATTGCTTGCTGATTTATATGATATATAATCAGCCATATATTCTACAATAGGATATATCTCCCATGGGTACAAATCATGATCCTCTTGTCTTACATGTGACACAAACCAGAAAATTTTCTTCACCCACTGTTCATTCCCCATTGGTGTTGTTGAATCTAGGACATGTGAGAAAGAACTGTGAACCTTCTTTTCATCTCTTCAAACTTCAGCAATCAGACTTATGGCTGAAAATTTTTCATTATTGTCTGGCCCAAATTGGGTGCTTTCATCCCACTCTTCCATGGGAGAGTGACTGTCTTCAAGGAACAACTCAAGTTTCATTGGAAATAAATCAAGTGCTTGGTTCTCATGAAACTGTTCTGTACACTCTTCAAGAACATACCGAATAGAATGCTCCTGATGGTCCACCTACTCATGAGGTTCATCCATGGAATTTTTTAAGCCATTTACCCAAAAGGGAATGACTCTCAGGAAAGATTGAGGATTCAATCAATTCTTTCCTCTTGTTGGAATTGTTCTATCTTCATTTCTGATTCTAAGAGGGCACTTTGAGTGTATCTCAAAGGATCTTGGGTGGCCAACAAATAACCTTTGATCTTGTAGTTTTCTTCTTCATATATGAAAATAATTTATTCATCATGCAGTGATGCTTCCCGCAATAACTCAACAAGCTCAAACATGCCATTTTTATCTGAAAGAAATTGTGAGAAATTACCTTTGATTGTGGACATTGCTTTCTAGATATTCTCCATGGCTTCAAAGGAATATTTTTGTTCCATTAAATTATATTCCTAACACATATTTTACAATGAATCATGAGTGTCATGGAGAATTTTTCAGGGCCTCTTGGATCTTCTGTTCATCCATCTTCAATGACCCTACAAGAAGATGAGGTTCTTGTAGATGTTCCTCCTCTTCATTTTCCATCACCAAATCAATTTCATGCAGTGCACTTGAGGTTTTGAAATCTGATCCATATGTTGTTTGTATAATATACCCATATTTTAAGTCCTAAACAAAATAATTTGGGATGCAACTTAAGTGATCATTCATCCTTTGTGCATGAGAAAGATATTCTATCAAAGTTTCGTCCTTCATACTGCATTCATTTTTGACACCAAAATTCTGAACCTCATCACTAGGGCACTCAACCATTTTGAAATTTTCATTGGAAGTGGCTTCCATATCAGATTTACACAATGAAACATAAAAATAATAATTTACTAACTCTCCACATGTCATGTTCTCCTCCTTATGTGGTGTAATTATGATGTCTTGTTCACCCACCCATATCTCTGCTTCACACCCTACTGAGATGTGCTCAATTTCTACTTCCTTGTGAGGCTCAAGGGGTGACTATAAATATAAATTGTGTTTCTCTTTTGGATCAGATCCAAAATATGTCTCACTGTCATCATTCTGCCCCATCTCTTGAAATCAACCACAGAGAAATTTGGAGTCATTTCACCTTCCACGTTACCAACAACTAGTTATTGGATTGTTGAATATTTAGTTGTGCATGTATCTTCTTCATCTCCTTCTGACAAAGGATTTGGTGACTCATAATTCTCATGGCTTCTGTAAATAGGATGATATTTCTTTTGGGAAAACCCAAATAATTTCTCAAAGAAACCATGTGCAGATGGATCTAATGAATCTTCACTTTTGGTCCTCTTTTCTTCCCCTTTACTTTGAGAAGTGGAAAAACTTAGTTCCTTTATTGATATCTTCTTGGTCTTCAAATATCCTACATGTGTTAATTTTTTTGAAAACATAGACTCTCTAACTTTATTTCCTTCATGCTGAGAGACACTACTACTCGCTTGCTTTGAGATACATATTTCATCCCTTTCAATGTTCTTTGCATAAAAATTCTTAAATATTCTTGATCATCCATTTTTTAATGCTCTTATTCATAAGTAGGTTGATATTTGACTGTGGAACATGCAAATTTTCCATCCATATGGCTATATGAATAACCATAGTCTCTCCTTTCAACTATGATCTCATGGAAGATACTTGTAGAAGGGACTTCTTGGAAATTTTCTTCTTCATACTGTTTGCAATACTCTTCATATTGATCATCATAATATTAATCATACTACTCATAACAATAATCTTCTTCCTCATGCAATAAAATTCTAAATCTTCCATGACTGGAACTAATTCCACAACTACAACTTGAAGATATTGTTGAGCTACTTTTGCACTGAGAATTACTTTCCACAGGCTAAGCCAAATAAAGTGCTCTGATACCAATGTAATGTACCAAGTCTAGTGTGCATACCTAAACACTGTCTAATTCTATAATTTAAATTTAAATTTTTGAATTTTTAATTAAACCACTCAGAGCCTCTTCGGACAAGGCAAATCAGGGATTTTTCCTAGGACATTTTGCATGCAAGAGGAATCAGCAGGAGGAAGAAACCAAATATATTTTAGACATATAATTTCCTATTAGCTAACAAATTTATATCTGGTTCCATTTAGGTTTTAGAATCCTCTATGTAGAACCCTTCTTCCACACTTCTAGGAAGCCAAACCATGAAACTAGGAAGAGTAGTTCAACCTTTTTCAACCTAGGGATTTTGGAAAATTGTAGAAGGTTGTTCTAGAATTCATATAACATAAAAAATAGGTTTGGACAATTTTCAGCAGTTATGGAAATTTTTTAGGAGTTTTGGCAGAACTTGGGGTTTTTTGGTAGTTTTGGCCTAGTGAAACCCTGTGTAGTGGAGGATCCAAAAAGGAATTACATCCCCCCCCAAAAAAAATGGTTATGGGGATATGTATGGGAATGTGTCTGTCAGTGACCCATAGGAAATTACAGGACTTAGTGAACAGATGCCATTTTACATAAAAAACTGTAAGACTAGTAATTTAAAGCTGGCAATCTAGCTAGGGTTGAAATAAAGAAGTTAGTTCATGGTATATTGATTTCTAAATTACATATGAAGTATTAAATAGATAAATATAACTTCAATGAACATACGAAACATCTCCAATCATTCCCACAACCTTGATTATTTCTTATTGCACTCAGATTCATCAGTTTTCCTCAATATAGTGATAAAACAAGATTTTTTGGTGAAAGTGGAGAAAATATTTTTATGGACTGAGATATTTCGACCTGATAAATATAAATTATAGATTTATGTTTTTCTACACATCAGAAAGCATATAATATGCTTACCATTACAAAGGAGACTCCAAAAGGGTGGGTAGGAGACCTAAAACGTGACCAACAAAGGGCTGGGAGAATAGGTGAAGCATGGGATTCAATGGAGCTCAACCTGAACATGATGGAGGATGCAGATATCTTTGAGAATACTTCAATGGATTCAATATAGCACTCCATACCTACAATATAAGAGTATAGGATGGAAGGAGAGGGGAAGGAAAGGTTGGGCCTCATCTCCCAATAGTCTGAGGCACATCACTCAGAAGGAATGCTCACATAAGCATATCTCAACATACACAACAACAAAACTCAAGAAATGGGATCAAATTCTCCTTTAATAGCATTATGGATTACCTTTTTAGCAAGTTACTTGGCTTGGTGACCTGTGAGAATAGGTCACCCATGAGTGGACATACTTTCCTTGCTTTTCTTTGCTTTGCATTTCCTTATTTTTTTTCTTTTTCTTGACTTTCATTCTTTTCTGAACTTTCCTTCTTTTCATACTTTCCTGCTTTTCTTGTTTTATCTTGCTTTCTGGATTTAAGCTGCTTTTCCTGAAATATTCGTCTTTTCTCATTTTTGGCATTATTTTTGGAATCTAGTGCTTACTTGACTTCTACTCCAAGTAATTCCTTCAACCTTATCCACTAATTCAAATTTGTTGGCCAATTTCTCCATTTATTGAACATAACAAATACAAATATTAATTGCACCAATACTATTAAATGCTCCATAATTATTTATTCCAAGTGGGTAGAAACTATGGATAAATTTAAATGCACACTCCTAATTAATTAATTTCCTCATATTAACCACTCATTAATTATTTAATTCAATCTATCACTAGGATCCATGGGGTTCGATATGCTTCATGATGCTATCAAAATGGGAACATGACAAGTCTACTCTACTCTAGCCTAGCCTAGACTAGCTTAGCTTATCGTACCTCACTCTAGCCTTCTCTATATTATCGCAACCTACAATAGGCTTCTCTATCCTAGCCTACTCTATATTAGCTTAACCTACTATAGCCTACCCTAACCTACTCTACTCTAGCCTACCTTATTTTAGTATAGACTACTCTAGCTAGGCCTAGCCTATCCTACTCTAGCCTATCCTAGACTACTCTAGCCTAGACTAGGAAACTTTGAACTAGCCTACTCTATCGTAGCCTACTTTATCCTAGACTAACCTTGCATACTATAGCTTAGCTTACTCTATCCTAACCTACTCTAGACTATCCTAACCTATCATACTCTAGCTTAGCATAACATATTCTTGCCTAGTCTAGCATACTCTAGCTTAGCTTGACATATTCTTTCCTAGGCTAGCCTATCCTAATCTAATTTATCCTACCCTAGCATACTCTATCCTAGCTTAACCTACTCTATCCCTAGCCTAACCTACTCTAGATTAGCCTACTCTAACCTAACCTACTCTACTCTAGCCTACTCTAGCCTAGCCTAATATAGCCATTCTAGTCTATCCTACCCTATCCTAGCCTACTAGAACCTACAGTATCCTATTATATCCTAACTTACTCTAGCCTAGCTTAATCTACTCTATCATATCCTAACATACTCTAGCATATCGTAACATGACCTATACTAACCTATGATAGACTAGTGTGCCCTATTTTAGCCTAGCCTACTCTAACATAGCCTAGACTAGCTTACTCTAGCTATCCTACTATAGGCTAGTGTAGCATACTCTAGCCTACTCTAGCTATCCTACTCTAGGCTAGCGTAGCATACTCTAGCATAACATAGCCTACTTTATCTTAGTCTAGCCTACTCTAGCCTAACCTAGCATAGCCTAACCTTCTTTAGACAATCCTATCCTACTCTAACTTACCCCAGTCTAGCCTACTCTATCTTAGCGTACTTTATCCTGGCGTACTCTATCCTAGCCTAACCTAGTCTATCCTATCCTAACCTACACTACTCTAGCCTACCCTACTCTAGCATAGCCTACTCTAGCCTAGCATAACCTATCCTACTCTAACCTAGCCTATCCTACTCCAGCTTGGACTAGATTACTCTAGCTTAGCCTATCCTACTCTAGCTTGAACTAGATTAATCTAGCCTAGCTTACTCTAGCCCAACTTAACCTACTATACCCTAGCGTAGGTAACTTTAGACTAGCCTACTCTACTTATCCCACTCTATCCTGGAATACAATAGCGTACCATATCCTAGCCTACTCTATCCTTGCCTAACCTAGAATACTCTAAATTACCCTAGCCTATTCTTACTTAGCCTATCCTACTCTAGCCTAACCTAGTCCAACCTATCCTACCCTATCCTAATCTATCCTAGCTTACTCTATCCTAGCCTTACCTACTCTACACTAGCCCACTCTAGCCTATGCTACTATACTATAGTGTAGCTTATCATAGCCAAGCCTAGCCTACTCTAGCCTATCCTAGCCCCACCTACTATGTCCTACCCTATCCTACTCTATCCTAGCCTAACCTAACCTATGCTAGAGTAGCCTACCCTACTCTACCCTACCATACTCTAGCATAGCGTAGCCTAGTATACTCCATGCTAGCCTACTCTAGCCTACTTTAGCCTAGCATAGCCTACTATAGCCTAGTCTAGCCTACTTTAGCATAGCTTAGCTTAGCTTAACATACCCTACTCTATTCTAACCTATCATAGTCTACTCTAGGTTAGGCTAGCCTTCTTTAGCCTATCCTATCCTAGCCTAATCTACACAAGATTATCCTATTCTAGCTTATCTTAGTATAACCTAACCTCCCCTATCCTACTGTATTCTAGCTGACTCTATCCTAGTCTACTCTATTCAAGCTTAACATATTCTAGCCTATCCTAGCCTAGTCTACTCTAGCCTACTCTAGTCAAGCCTAGCCTAGCCTACTCTAGATTAACATAGCCTAATCTACAATATCCTAGCCTATCCTACCCCACTTTGGCCTAGCATACTCTATCCTAGCCTACTCTTGCCTACTCTAGCCCAATCTTGTCTAACATAGCCTATCCTAGCCTACTCTATCCTAGATTACCATAGTGTAGCTTAACCTACTCTAACCTAACCTCACCAATTCTAGACTAGCCTACTCTAGTGTAACCTACTTTATCCTTGCCTACTCGAATCTAGGCTACTCTATCCTATAGCCTATCCTAACCTAGCCTACTCCAGCCTACCCTACTCAAGCCTAACCTAACCTAACCTACTCTAGCTTGTCTCAGCCTAACATACTCTAGCCTAACCTAGCCCACTCTATCCTAGCCTAGTCTAGCCTATCCCACCTACCTTACTCTATCCTTGCTTAACCTACTCTAGCCTAGCCTAGCCTACCTAGATTAGCCTACTCTAGCCTAGCCTCCATTGCACTATCCTACTCTAGCCTACCCTACTCTATCCTACCCTACTTTACCTTATCCTAGCCTTCTCTAGCCTATCCTAGCCTAGCATACTCTACCTTATCCTACCATACTCTAGCCAAGCCTATTTGACACTAACTTAACATAGTCTAAGCTAACCTACCCTATCCTACTCTATCCTAGCCTACTATATCCTAGCTTAACCTACTCTACCGTATCCTAATCTACTCTAATCTAGCCTACCCTATTCCAGCATAGCCTACTCTAGCCTATCCTAACCTATCATACTCTAGCCTAACCTATCCTACTTTAGCTTAGCCTACTCTAGACTAGCCCAACTTAGCCTACCATACTCTAGCTTAGAATACTCTATCCTATCCCATTCTAGCCTACTCTAGCCTAGCCTACTATAGCCTATCCTAGTCTAAACTAGCTTAACCTAGCCTACTCTATCATAGCTTACGGTATCCTAGCTTAACCTACCCTACCCTAGCCTAACCAACTCTAGACTAACCTATTCTAGCCTAATCACTAGTAGTTTGTTTAAAAAATTAAATTTTATGGAAAAGGATAATTGTTTAAAAAATTAAATATTATGACAAGGGATGACTAAACAAAGCCCTAAATTCTGTAAGAAAAGACAAACTGTTAAATTATTCATAAAACCTAAAAAAAATATGGCTAAATAAAAATACGATACAAAATCTAAATAAAATAATTATTTAAATTATTTATGGCAAAAGATGATTAAACAAATGAAACTGATAACACATGCAAGTTAAATTATTCATAAAATCTAAGAAAAAAAAAACTAAACCAAAGACAGAAACAAAAAATCTAAAAAAAATAACTATTTAAACTATTCATAAAATCTATGAAAAAAATTGCTAAATGAAAGAAAAATGGTATAGATATGTTAACTATTAAATATATGGATTGAGCAAAGCTGCCCCTATTAAATTGATGAGAAATATGGGTTAAGATACTGATAATTAAAATTTAGGTGTAATCAACATGGCAGATACAGGAGCTATTGCCAAAGCCAGGAAATCACAACTGGAGCTCGAATTTGTTCCAGAAGGGTTATGAAGGATTGAATCATTACGTGGAACCCTTTCCATAGCTATGGATCCTCAATTATAATATTGCGAGGGAAGGTAGGAGAACCAACAGCCATACATACGCGTAGCTCAAATTCTTTAGCTATAGAATCACAGTTAAAATTTTAAAGGGCTTGATTCAGAGCATTAAAACGTAATCGATGAGAAACAAAAAAAAAATACCAAAAGTACTGAGTGGCAAGAAAGTCCAAACCCATACCATTAAAACATAGCCGATGAGCAAAACAGAGAAAAAATCCCCTAAGTATTGAGTGGCATGAAAATCCAAAGCCATACATACATGCAGTAGGAGAACCCACAGCCATACGTACCTGTACCTCAAATTCTCTAGCCATGGCATCAGTACAGTTAAAATTTTGGGAACCTAGAGCCATACATACCTGTATCATAGGGTTTTAAAGGGATTGATTCACATCAGAACTCTTCCTACTGATGGCTTCCTACCAATGGCAGTTTGCATCAAAACATAACAGACAAGAAAAAAAAAGCAAAAACCCCCAAAATATAGAGGATTTATTTTAAGGGCTTGAATCGCTACTTGGGGCCTTTTCCATAGCCATGGCATCATTGCTAAAATATTGAGAGAGAAGGAAACAAAACCCAGAGCCATACATGCCTGTACCTCAAATTCGTTCATGAAGGGATTTGAAGGAGCCATGCATACGTGTAACTCAAATTCGTTCGTCGAGGGTTTTGAAGGGCTTAACTAGTATCTGAGACATGTTTTCCTTGCTCTATCAAGCTCCTCCTGTCAATGGCAGTTTGCAATAACATTTCAATAAAATTGAGATGTGAGAAAAAAAGGAGGCTATGGATGAGATTTGACATAAGCAGTGATTGATTAATAACGCTGAGCGAATTAACAAAAAGGAATGTTTCGAATGTTTCAAGGAAAGGGCTTCAAAATATTTGCATCCGAACAGAACATCGGCAACATAAAATATTTGCAATTAAGTTGATAGAATGAAATAAAATATATGCGCGAGATTGCGAGATTTTATATAACAAGGAAGAGATTAATATTTAGATTGTTGAATGTACCGACTAAGAAAACTAGGGTTTCTTAGAAGAGTTGAGGAAATAATAATAACATTTACCATTGAATTGTGCAGTTGGCTTCCCTTGAAGTTGTTGTCAATCAATGGAGGCTGCTTTACGGTTCACTTTATCCAAGATAAAACACAGGCACCGAAACACAGACCATCGAAACCATCCAAGTATTGATAAAAGATAAAAAAGTTGAATAAATGAATAAATATAGCCACCTCTGAACCTCTTCAACGGATAGTTTCCATCGTTTTCTTCTGTTTCGGACCATCCATCGATTTCAAATAACACATTGCTTTTTACTCCTCTCTACAACGTAATGTTAGCATATGAGACCTCGACATGTTACTTTATACAAAATTTGGGCGTATAATACTTCGAAGATTTTGTGCTTTTTTAGGTTTACTGTATTCCAGATTTGGACGTATCATTCTTTGAATATTTTGTGCTTTTTTGGATTTTTACTTTATTGAAGATATGGGTGTGTATCATTATTCAAGCTTTTTTTTTTGTGTTTTTCGGTTTTGATTTCTTATTTTATGCTTTTTTAAATAAAATTCAATGTCCCACATTTCCGTGAATATGATTTCTTTATTAAAGAAATTTGTTTGAGCTTTTCTTAATTGGTATAAGTTTTACTTTTAATAGAGTTTAATTTATGGTTTAACAAAGAATAGTTTTAATATAGTTTAATTTATGATTTAATAAAGTATTGATTTAATTCATAAAATGTGGAGATACAAATATTTTACTTTATTTATATATTTTTGAAAAATTCTTTTCAGTTAATTTGATATTTTGCTTAACTTAATTTAGCCTCACTTTTGACAAAATCTCATAATGTCTTAATAGCATAAAATCATCTATTATTAACTACATTAAATATATTTGTTCCTAAAAGTTATATTAAATATTTTAGAAATCTTAAAACATTTACTTTAATATAAGAGATTTACCCTCCTCTAAACATATACATTTTATCTTTATATACTATCCATATGTAAGAAAATTGTACTCCCTCTTAGTACATGAATAATACAAACTTAATACCATATAATCATATTTTCAATAAAAATATAAATGTTCCATACTATTCAATAAATATAGTAATGCAAGAGCATTATATGAAAATGGAAAAACAAGATTTCTATTACACTATTGCAATTAAAATGTTTATGTGGTTTTTGTTGTTTTTGCAATAGTCACCTATGTTTTTTTGTCGATTTTGATTTTATGTATACTCTATATTATTTATATTTTAAATCTTAATTGAACACATACACACACATTTTATTTTCAAAACTTAATTGCACATTCTTATATATGATAGGAAATTATTATAGAATTGTCAATATTCGTTCTATAAATATCATTAATGCATGTAGTTGTAATAATATCCATAAAAAAACTAGTTAATGTGTTTTGATACAATATTTTCATTTTAGAATAACTCCAAAGAGCATTGTGCATTTCATAATAGTCATGCCTATATCTCTTTTAAATTGATTTGTTTTTGTTATTACATGAAATTCTATTCTATTTATTCTATTTGTATAGAATTACATTATAAGTTAATATTTAATTATTGGATCTCCTTGTAAGATAATGAAATGAAAGCATGTCTTTCACTTTCCTTTTTCATTTATAGAGAAGAGTAAAAAAAATAGTGACTATGTAATATTTGTCACTTTGTTATTTGATGGAGGATTTGTAAATTATTATTTGAAAATAGTATTTGTATTATGTAATATATCATTTGCATGATCCATTTTGGCTTGTGGTGTTTAAGAAATTATTCCCTTGTAAGTTTGTGATATCTTATGATTCTATTCCGATAAGGTTGGTAATACTTACAACATCATTGAAGCACTTGAAATTGCTTCAAATATCTACTAGATTTTATTAAGGATTTTAATATCCAATTCAAATTTTTTTGGGAGGAAACTATAATAAGTTGGCCAATATTTTAAGACTACTTTTAATATTTTTCAATTAATAGATTTTTAAAACTATTTTTAATATTTTACATAATATCATGTATTATGAATTTTAGGTTACAATTAATAAATTAACTTTTACTTTAAAAGTAAATATTTATTATTATTATGGTGGTCATTTCAAGATTTGTAATCCTAGAAATTCTTCTCATTCCCTATGGCGTGATTTTTGGTTGAAAGTGAAGGTCTAAGGCCATACCAATTTCCCCTATGGATCATGTTCAAAGTGTGATTACCTAGGATACCACATAGGGCATACAAAGTGAATGTTTATCCTAGGAACACAACCAACATTTTATTGACTAGTGTAGACAGAAAAAAAAATATAGTATAGTATATATGGCCTCGGTTTTGATTCACAAATCATGATAAAGGCCCCGAGAACCATCATAAGACATAACATTTTTAGTGTACTTCTAGACATTTTCAGACTTTGGTGTCTTATGGAAATTTTTAGCTAACTCAAATACCTTTCCAATGGTGCAGATAAGAGGTACACCAGAGTTACAAAAATATAGATATGGGTCCTCCAAGTTGGGTGTTTTTTCAGTGACTTTCATGAAGTGTCGTCATGGAAGTGTCAACATGCGACAGAAACATGGGAAAGTGGTCACATGCAGATATGTGTCATTTTGAGCTATAATAGATGCCCCCTAATATATGAGGTTAGAGGGGAAGATGATAGTCAAAATACATTATAAAGGAAATCACTAAGTATGGAGAGAGCAGAGAATCCAAGATCAAAAGGCTTGAAAAAGGTACCTGAAAGAGAGATAAATGCGAGAAAAAATTGATCTATGGGACATACAAGTCCATATACAAATCATTGCCATAAAGATACAGGCAGATCCAACATATGTATAACTGATGAAACTATTATGGTCGCTCAATATGCAAAAAGCTGCCATATCAAATCTAAAGGAGTCATGGCCACAAATGAACAAGGTGGATCCATGCTCAACAATCAATCATAGCCACAAAAATACAAGGTGGATCTATGTCTTAGCAAAATGTCATATCAAGTGTGACAAGGTCTTGCGCAGCTTGGGAAATATAAAAAAAAAAGATGATGGTAATGTCGGTCCAAGGTTTTCAATCCAAACCGCTTGAAAAGGTACAAATCCTAACCATGCGAATAAAGGAGTTGAATTCAAACATAGAGGAGACCGTTTGATTATCGATCAATAATAAGAACCATTAACAAACACATGGGAAACCACCATTAATGAAAATGGTCCCCAAGGTACCTAGTACATTCTAACAAGTGTGAATACAAGGACTTGAAGTCGAACACTTGAAGAATCCATCGAGTAGGAGACAGTAAGGTATTCCGGCCACTACCCAATAGTGAGGGAAATTTCCATTGATGACTGAAATCCCCAAGGTACTATCATAATAATATAAATCTCATTCCTAGAGCAAGATGTGTTGCAGTCGATAGGAAGAGATCCATTGGAAGGAAGGCATTAAGGCATCCTTCATCATCCAACATGAGGTAAATCAAAGACTAATTATATCTAGAATTGGTACTGAATTTCACGACAAGGACAACCAAATACATGATGTAATAATATGATACGAGTGAATGGTTGACACAAAAGGTCAAGGAAACTGTACAATGGCTTACAAAGGTTTAATCCTTTAATAGTGAGCATGACACAAAAGTGACTTAGGAAGCTTTTGACACAAAAATACCAATGCCACAAATATGTAATGTAGGAGACATTGAAAGATTGCCCATATAATTGGAAAAGAAACCAACCGGAGGAGTAAGAAACTCTGAATCGAGATAAGGTCAAAATACTAGGACCCAACTGTTGATAGACTCAAAATTGATGCTTTGTTCAAGGAAACAAGACTTGCTGCCATGATGTAAAACATATGTGAATGAACTTCCCTTCCCCTCTTTCTTGTAAAGGTTCAACGAGTCCAAGAAATGAAAATCGAGACCTTCTTCATTTTTGGAAAGATCGAAGAAGAGACAGAAGAATGCTTGATAAAGCACTGATTTGTGGATTTTATGAGCCCAAACTAGTACATCCTCGTTGGTGTTTTCATATTTTGAGAGTCTGAAAACTCCAAAGAAGACTCCAAGGGTGTCCTTTTTTGTCCAATTTAGTCTCATGAGGCCAAAAAAGTATAAAACAAACCACAAAAGAACTCTCTTAGCTTCCAAAGAAGCAAGGCACACATTTTTCGTACCTAGTCAGGAAGGATAAAAAAAGTGATTAACATATGCCTGAGAATACTCTTCTCAATTCCATAGAAAAGAGAGAGATCCTTTCTCATATTATTCCACATGGTTCGAGAAAGTGATAACCTACCACCAATGTTGATTCCCATTCACATATTCTTAACGAGCCTGAATGGACAAGTTTACTCGGCAGTCAAGTCTATTTTGAGGAGTCATACCTGGGCCTAAAGAAACTCAATATATTTCCCATGAAGTTTTAACGAGTCCAAAAAAGTCAAGTGACCTCCTTACTATTTTTAATGATCTCGAAGGAAAGAAGAAAGAATGCTCTAAATGCGAGGAGATGAGTGTCAGAGGAAAGTGAAACTAGTTCCAAGTGCGAGGAACAAATCTATGCATGATGAAAAGAACATGAGTAGGATAAAGACACTCAGGGAATGTATCCTCAAGGTAAAGGGTGTCAAGTTTCAAAGGAAAAATGATACAAGGCTTAGCAATGATGAGAACAAAGATGAGGGCTTGTACAATTAGCTAAAAGTGTGGAAGCTGGCATCAGGCTCATAAGCATGAGCAGGACACATGAAAATGCAGTTACAGCTTGAAAAATAAGGTGAGGCCAGTAAACAGTTGTGAATCCAACTACACATCTTGTCTCCAAGAAAAAACAACATCATAATCATATTCAGAAGAAAAGATCTGATGCAGGTCACTTTGGCAGAAACACATGTGATTTTGCTATCTTCTACAAAAGGAAAAGTCAAGGAAGAATTGACCGAAGAATATTCTAGAGCACTAAGGCTTGAGGATTTATATTCAGTAAGATCAAACTCAAAAGGAGAGAAAAAATAAACAAGGGAGATAGAGTCTGTAGGAACAAACTTAGTATCACGGGAGTTGAAAACTTCATAAGAAAAATCAAACTCATCAATATCACAAACTTGTTGTTCAAAGGAAGAGTCAAAAGACTCAACAAGACCAACATAAGAAGAAAGGTCAGGCTTACTAGGAAAATCAGGGTTATACTTAGTCACCCTTGAATCGACATCCATAAGAAGGTCAGACTGCATCAAAGACTTTAGGGAGACTTAATCTGAAGGAAGGAAATCATCTGAGATAGGACACAGGTCTAAACTTTCAAATGGATCGACCGAGTGGAGAGTAGGCCCAATAGTCTGTATAGGATGACTCACCTGGTCAACTGCTGGGACCAAGACCCGAGAAGGTAAGCATGAAAATAGAGGATGCTTCTCAATGTATATTGAACGCAAAGGAGATGAGGCCACATAGCTCACCTTTAGCGGGGTAGTGTCTATAGAAACACTGGGAATCAATAAAGGAAAAAATTGGTCTCTATTTGTGTTAGGAAACAGATCAACAAAATCCAATTGATCGATAGTGACAATTTCTTTGCCATGATTAAAATACATCACATGAAAGAATGTTGATACCACAGCTTGCATGACATAGACATAATCATGTCCAAGGAGCATATTGAAGTCCAAGGGGTCTTCTATCACCATGAAGTCAACTAAGACAGTCTTCTCACCCAAAGTAACAGGTGTTTGAGAAATAATTCCCAAGGCTATACTAGTCCTTCTATCAAATGCCAGTACTTGACTAGATTTTGACATAAGGCTAGGAGATCCCATGCCTCGCTAAGCACGAGCATACAAGATACTAACTGAGGCTCCTTCATCAACAATGAAATGAGAAATAGTGTATGGTTCAACTTTGACCTTTATTTAAAAAGGTGCATTAGAAGGAACGCGTGACTCAACTAGGCTATCCCAATCAAAGAAAGCAATCTGAGAGCTTGGTGGGGGTTGATCCAAAGCAAGTTTACTGCCCCCTTGTTTAGTAAGTTCTGAACTGGAAGTGAAGAAAATGTGTCTAACAGACACTTCACTCTCCAAATGAAGAGTGGGATTGATCCACAATGGAACCTATTCAATTGCTTCATGAAAGTCACTCTCCGAAGGGAGAGTGGGATTGACAAAATATGACATTGGTTCAATCACATTAGGATCACTCTCCGAAAGAAGAGTGGGATTGACCAAAGCTGGGATTGGTTCAACCAAAAGATCAACGAAAGGTTAAGTAGGTTTTTGAGAAACTATAGGTTGTTCAAGAGAAGAAAATTCTTGAGTCATGGACCACACTCTTTACACCTCTTTGATAGCAGGGCACTGGTGAGTAAGATGATCTCCCTTGCATAGCTTACAAGGGAAATTGATTTTGCGCTTCAAACAACCAGTTTTCTCAACGGTGTCAACATGACTAGCAGTGGTTGACTCTTTGCTCTCAACATGACCTATAGAGGATAAGAGTTTTCCCCCAGCATGACCACTAGAGGCTGGGTGATTGGGTCCTGTTACCACCTAAATTGTACTTGGGTGGTTTTATCAAGTGAGCCTGGTGAACCGAAAAAAGATAATTTGTTCATACTTTAGAAGTCCTTCAGACTTGCTTCTTGAAAGTGTTTTTTTATCTACCACATGTTCATACCCCCTTGGGGGATTTGTAATAAAATGTTATAGAACAGTAGTGTTGTAAAAGACTTGGTCTCCTGGACTGTATTTGTCAATCCGGTCAACCTGGACTGTTGATTTTTCTATCTATGGCATATATGAAAGAGAGAGCATGGATCTGGAGACCTGGGAAAATCCTAGAATGGAACAGGAGCATTGAAAACTCTTATATGATCATTCAGAGTCATATCATGTAGATCCACACAAAGGTATAAATAATGAAGACATGGAGAAGCAGTGTTGTGAAAAGACAGATGTGATGTAGTTAGTAGAATATCAGTCTCAACTATCATCTTCACATATAGAGTCTCCTCATGATTTGGAGCCACTTGGGGCTTATACACGGAATTATCATCTGGTAAGCCTCGATGATCAGTATGATGGTGTATTCAATCTTCCTTATCACTCTGATTTGTATATCAACCCTATCAAGTCATGGATAGAAGTAGCTTGCACAAGCAATTACCAATTTGGGAGGAAGTTTGATGACATTATGCATGCCTATGATTTCCCATCCATCCTGTCCCTTTCGAATCATCACACAGGTTTGCATTTTCTAAATAAAGTATCCTTACTTTGGCTGGTAACCAAAGACAAGGAATTTTTTTTTATGTTAATAAAATGCCTAGGTGGTTATATTGGATTTCTGATTACACTTAACCCTGTTTATATCATGCTTAGAGTAGGAAAATAAGCTCCTTGAAAAAGAGCATTTAATTTCTGCATTTTTGTTTTAGCTATAATAAAATATTTTTTTCATTAGTTAGTTACATTTATTTTGTTTAAATAAATAACCTTAATGGTTCATTTGGTTTTTATGTAAAGCTTGTGCTACTAATGTTTTCTTGTCAAGTTGAGATGTTTTACACGGTGTATAAACCAGAGATTCTGGTGTTCTCGTATCCTCTCCTTTCCCTATGACCAGATCGAGCACACATCCCGTAGTTGGAGCCAGAATGTTACCACCTAAGTTGTAGTTAGTGGTTTTTTATCAAGTGAGCCTGGTGAACCAGACAAGGACAACTTGTTCGAACTTCAGAAGACCTTCAGTCTTACTTCTGGGAAGCTTTGTTGTACTATATCACATGTTCATACCCCATGGGGGAATTGTAATAAGTGTTATAGCATGATATTGTCTGTAAAAGAATCGGTATCTTAGACTTTATTTGTCGATTCAACCAGCCTAGGGTGTTTTTTCCATTGATTATTATTGGTTGTTGAATAAACGACTAATAATTTCTGACTTTTTCACTCCATAACTCCAAAGTTGTGGTGTTCGGCTTGGAATTTAGGCCTATTGAGGTTATTAGAGTCTATGTGTCAATGTATAAACATGCTAGGCATCATGGTCGAGTCATATGAACATGTCTAAGTCCCCCTAGGTTTTTTCAACTTTTTAATTTTTTTAATTTTTTCAGTGTTTTTTATTAAAATTTAATTTTTCCAAAACTTAGGCTATTTTTTAATAGTTTAATTTGAAAAATTGATTTTGTAATAAAAGTGGGCCAAATAATCAGTTTCAGTCATGTAGGTGCTCATTTTCAAGATAAGAGCACCATGTAAACCAATAGACCCACTATTTCCTTTTTTGTGTGATTTTCCATCACTCAGGTCAGAAAGCCCCAAAAAATCAATTATTGATTATTTTAATTAATAAATTGATGAATAATGGAGCAAATCCAAAATCCTAGATTAGTGGATTCTCAACCTATTTGATTGAAATCAGTCAGAACTCATCCAGATTGACTAGATCTAACAAACCCCTGGCTGAAGGAGGTGATCTGGATAGATCCAGAGTTGAACTTCAGCATCCTTTATGGGGAATTTCGCCCTCCCTCTCTCCTCCACATGTTTGGGCTCATTTGGATGATTTTTGGTGGATTCTTCCATCAATAGGTTGAGGTGTCAGTCAGATCAGCTCTCCGATTGACAGTTGCACTCAGTGAGACTCGGATCTGGCTCAGTTAGACATAGATCAGGCATTGATGGACTCTCCTTCAGCTACAATGGTCTATCTCCTTGGGATTTGCACTCCCTGGGATGGATATCCCTTTTTTTTGTATAAATAAAGCTTATGGTGCCTCTTCCAAGCTAGTTATACCTGGATTGAGGAGCCGTTTCCATTGTAATACTGCTATATTTTGTGAATAAAGAATCTTTGGAGGCTATACCATGTAGTGCATGTGTTTGTGTGGATTCTCAGTGTTATGGTGCTAATGTGGTAACTAATATTTATTTTTTATTTTTGTGCTGCTTTCATTTTCTAGGTTCAAGGATTAAGTTGAATCAAGTAAGGGTGTAAACTAGGCAAGTTAGATTGCTTGCTCTATATTGTTGCTTTATACATCTATATCCAGATCTCACAAGGTGTTGTGCAAGCTTGTGTTATCTAGTTGAAGGTTCCCGATTGGATGAATGTGTGGATCAATATTGATGCCATTACTTATCCAATAAGCTCAAGAATCTATCCCCTAGAGCTCCAAAAGGGCCTCCTTTCAGCTTGCTCCATTCAAGCAACGAGCCGACCTTCTCTCCTCTTCTTCTCATTTCTTTAAAAAAATCAATCTTCCGGTTACCTGTCTCTCCCTCTTATGATCAGATCTAGTTCTAAGAATTGAATATAAATTGTTAGATATATTTCATAAGAGTATTTATTGTTAGATCTTTAATTTCATAAAGAATATCATTTCATAACGATAGATCTAGGTGTAGGAATTGCCTTTTTTGCAAGTAGCTAAATCATAGATCTAAAACTTGCTCATAAGGTAGTTTCTTTTTTCATTCTTTAAATATTTAAATTTTGCAAGAAAATTTCATATCTCATTGGCTTTCTAAAAATCAAGCCAATATCCCAAGGAAAGCTTCCTTTCCTTGGTTCCTTTTGCAAAACTAGATTAGCCCCTTTTAACAATTTTTTACTTGTTTTTTTCGGTAACTAGCCTAGTGACCCAAAACGCTTTTAAAGTGTGTTTAGGCACATTCAATTTTAATTTCTGGCTATTTTTTAGCAGGTCTAAAAAAAAAGAGAAGGAGACTCTGCCCATTTTTCGACTCTTGGACGAACCAGAGCTTCCCAGAAGCTTCCCCCACCACTGTGTTTTGAGTTTAGCTCATACAAGCTTGTTGTAAGCCTTTGGATCCCAGATAACATGGACCAAAGTGCATAAATTTCAATTTTATGATATTATAAATCACTGCTAATAAAAAAAAAATTCTTTTCGAATAGGCTCTTTCGAGCCTATTCACCATCCCCCCTAGGGGGATTTGCGTCTGTGTCATTTTTTACTTTTTGTTCATATTTTTTCAATATAGCATAGTTCTAATCTATAGAGTAGTATACTTTGATTTATATTCATTTCCATATTCCATATCTAGTGGTTTTAATGTAATTTTAATACTTACCCCACGACTTCCTGATTGACCTGCAAGGGGAAAGAGATGCGTGGTAGGACTAATTAGAAAATCGACATTGTGTATATTCGATTCCTTTTTCATCAACTATTTCATCAGCTATAATAAAATTAACCCCTCCTTGATTCCCCGATTGAGATCCACTTGGATCGAAAGAGGTTCCTGGAGGGTTTTCTTTTTAACAAGAACACCTATCTTAAAATTTACTAAAATTGACAAGACTCCAGTGTGTATGCTCTGCACTTGGCTGTGGTTAATCCAATTAGTCAAGTTGCATCAAAAGCACTTGAGTGACTATATTAATTAGTTCTCACCTCCCAAATTGACAAACCATCAGGAGAAAATCCAACGCCTTGAACAAAATATAAGCGATGGAAAAATACCCAAAGGAGTGGGAACAACTGGAAAGTGACCTCGAGGCGCCAATATCTATCACACCCTAATGGGTGCGTTATGAACAATAGTCTCCAAGACTCCATTCCATCCCACAAACACCTTGCAGGTAGCTGTGAAATTTCACTTTTGGACATATTCCAAGCACCCCTCAGGTATATCTGGAGTCCCCTTTTCACCTAATTTAACTCATTCACATTCCACACTAATCTAACATCTACCAAGAGACATTTGCAAAACATTCATTCAAGTGCATGAAAGCACATTATTTTCTCTATTGACTCCATTTAATGCACTGGTGATTTGTTTCTTTCATTTCTATATATATTGAGTGTCATTACTATGCTTATCTGCTTAAAATATTGCATTTTGTTATCTTTTCTTTCCACTCGTTAATTTCAAAACTCCTAAGTAACTCATTCAATTTAACACCATCACACTAAGTAATTAGCCTTAGTAACTTAACAGGGTCTACCTCCCTTGGCTTCGTTAGGATTTGAGCCTAATCGGAGGAGTCAAGAACAAGGTGATAGCCTTGACTCGATACTTGCCCCCAAGGACACACCGAGTGGCTTGAATATTTCTTCCATGTGACCCAGGTGTGTGAAAGGTGGCAACAAGCCTATCCTAACCTACTCTATCCTAGTTTACCTTACCCTAACCTAACCTACTCTACCCTAGCCTAACCTATTCTAGACTAGCATACTCTAGCCTAACCTACTCTACTCTACCCTACTCTAGCCTAGCCTAGCTTAGCCTACTCTACCCTACCCTCCTCTAGCCTAACCTAACCTAGCCTACTTTAGCTTAGCCTAGCCTACTCTAGCCTAGGATAGTCTACTCTAGGCTAGCGTAGTTTAACCTAGCCCACCCTAGCCTACTATAGCCTAGGCTAGAGTAGTATAACCTAGCCTAACCTCCTCTAGAATAGCCTACTCTAGCCTAGCCTACTCTACTCTATCTTAATCTAGCATACCCTACTCTACCTTACCCTAGCTTTCTCTATCCTAGCCTACTCTACCTTAGCCTAACCTAAACAATCCAAGCATAATGAACTCTATCTTAGCCCAGTCTAACATAACCTACCCTATCCTACTCTAGCCTAACCTAACCTAGGATATTTAGCCTACCCTAACGTAGTCTAGACTATTCTAGCCTCACCTAGCCTTCTCTAGCTTATCCTAGCCTACTTTACCCTATCCTAACCTACTCTAATCTATCCTACCCTACTAACCTACTCTAGCCTATCCTAGCCTATCCTATTGTAGCCTAATCTAGCCTACTCTAGTTTACCCTATCCCATGCTAGACTAGCCTATCCTAACCTATGCTACCATACTCTATCCTAACATACTCTACACTAGCCTACTTTAGACTAGCCTAGTCTAACCTAGCTTAACCTAGCATACTCTATCCTAGCTTACCCTATCCTAGCTTAACCTACCCTACAATAGACTAACCAACCCTAGACTAGCTTATTCTAGCCTAACCTACTCTACTCTTTCCTACTCTAGCCTAGCCTAGCCTAGCCTAGCCTATCCCAGTCTATCATAGCCTACTTTAGCCTAGCCTAACCTAGTCTACTCTAACTTATCATAGCCTACTCTATCCTAGACTAACTGACATTATCCTATCCTAGTCTAACCTAGCCTACCCTATCCTACTCTATCAAAACTTACTCTAGCCTATATTAACCTACTCTAACCTAGCCTAACCTACTCTAACCTAGCCTAACCTACACTAGACTAGCCTACACTATCCTAACGTACTCTACTCTAGACTAGCCTACTCTATCCTAACCTACTCTACTCTAGCCTAATATACTCTAACCTATTCTATCCTAGCCAAGGTTGACCTACTCTATACTATCTTACTTTAGACTAGTCTTGTAATGTCCCAAGTCTGGTGAGCAAACCTGAACTCTATCTAATTCTGTAATTTCAATTAAAATTTATGAATTTTGAATTAAACCACTCAAAGCCTCTTCGGACTGGGCAAATCAGGGGTTTTTCCTAGGAAATTTTGCAGGAAAGAGGAGTGAGCAGGGGGAAGCAACCAAATATATTTCAGACATAGAAATTCTTTTTCACTAAAACATTTAGATATGGTGCCATTTAGGTTTCAGAATCCGTTATGCGGAAACCTACTTCAACGCTTCTAGGTAGCCAAACCGTGAAACTAGGAAGATTAGTTTAGCCTTTTTCAACCAGGGGATTTTTGAAACTTGCTGAGGGTTATTATATCATTCATATAACATAAAAAATAGGTTTGGACAATTTTCAGCAGTTTTGGAAAGTTATGAGGAGTTTTGGATGAACTTGGGGTTTTTTGGCAGTTTTGGCCTAGTGAAATCATGTGCAATGGAGGATCCCAAAAAGAATTATGGCCCTAAAAAAAAAAAGGTTCTAGGGATATGTATGGGTAGGTGGGTTTTTCAGTGACCTACAGGAACTTACATGGCTCATTTTGAGTGAACAGAACTCATTTTAGATAAAACAACTGCAAGACTAGTCATTTAAAGCTAGCAATCTAGCTAGGGTCTAAAATAAAGCAGTTAATTCATGGAAGATTGATTTATGAATTACATATGAAGTATAAAAGAGATCAATATCACTTAAATGAACATATAAATCTATTTAATCATTCCCACAACCTTTCTTATTTCTTATTACACTCAGATTCATCAATTTTACCCCATACAATGATAAGCCAAGATTTTTTGGTGAAACTGAAGACAAAATTTTTATTTACTGATATATTTCAACATAATAATTATAAATTACAGAGTTATATTCTGCTACACATTATAAATCATATAATAGTATGACCTTTACAAAGGATACTCCAAAAGGGTGGGAAGGAGGCCTAGAACATGACCATCAAAGGGATGAGAGCATAGGTGAAGCATGGGATTCACTGGAGATTCCCTTGAACATGATGGAGGCTGAAAATATATATGAGAATACTTCAATGGATGCAATATAGTGCTCCATACCTGCAATAGAATAGAATAGGATGGAAGGAGAGGGAAAGGGAAGGTTGGGGCTCATCTCCCAATAGTCTGAGGCACATCACTCAGAGGGAATGATCACATAGGAATAGCTCAACATAAAAAATAAAAAAACTGAAGCAATGGGCTCAAATTCTCCTTTAATAGAATTCTGGATGACATGTTTAGCAAGTTACTTGGCTTGGTGACCTGTGAGAATAGGTCACCCATGAGTGGACATACTTTCCTTGCTTTGCTTTGCTTTGGATTTCTTTTTTTTCCTCTTTTTCTGACTTTCCTTCTTTTTTGAACTTTCCTGCTTTTCATACTTTTCTTATTTTCCTATTTTATCCTACTTTCTAAATTTATGCTGTTTTTCCTGAAATATTCCTCTTTTCTCATTTTTGGTGTCATTTTTGGACTCTAGTGCTTACTTGACTTCTACTATGTATCCACTAATTCGAATTGGTGGGTCAATTTCTCCATTTATTCAGCATAACAAATAAAAATATTAATTGCACCAATAATATTAAATGCTCCATAATTATTTATTCCAAGTGGGTAGAAACTATGGATAAATTGAAATTCACACTCCTAATTAATTAATTGCCTCATCTTAACCCCTCATTAATTATTTAATTCAATCTCTCACAAGGATCCGTGGAGTTCGATCTGCTTCATGGTGTTGTCAAAATGGGAACATGACAGTCCTCCCTTCCCAAGATTGCTTATCCTCAAGCAAAGTATCCCAAGAGGTCCATTATGCTTTTGTTGCACTACTTTGATCATAAGCCTCTCTCCAAGAAAATATTCACTACATATGTAACTGAACATTCCTATTTCTATCCACATGAAGCAACTTGAAAGTGTGCCAAGATCCCATAAGAATATCAGAAATGCAAATATACCACTACTATGTAAGCTATAAGTCCATCCAAGGAGGTGTTCCATATGTGGGAAACTGAAACGAAGTGCAACATAGATGAACTAGTGAAAAATAGGGTTAGCCTGCTCCATCACGCCAACATGCAAACAACTTCTCCAAGGAAAAACAATGCCAGGATCCCATTGCTTGTATGGAACCCCCATGAATCCGAATACCATCCAACAAAATCTGTTAAGAAAAAGAGTGACTAGATCCCATTGTTCATGCTGCATCTCCCCAAACATTAGTAACATGAAAAAATCAGCATCATATGAAATGTTGGGAAAGATGAAAACATCATACCACCATATTGGATAATCATCCTTTCCAATGAAAACTTGAATCTTTGAGGGTCCCTTAATACATATATGCAACTCTCCAATGTAGGGATGAATCAAAGAAATACTATACATCCCCAAATATTCCTCCAAAAAGTGAGGCCACAATTCCACCAGTCTTTCCATTCCAACTAAAAAGTTCTCATGTGACCAATGCACACAAGGAACAAGTGTGTTATCCATGAAACTCAAGTGACAAGGGTGAGGATCCAATATCCTAAAATGTTTTTCCAAAAGAGATTAATTTGTATCCAAATCAGTTATGTTCATGTTTCCATCAAATAACAAGGTATCATCGTCTCTATGGAACTCAACAGGTGCTCCCCTCTTCATCCAATGGCTCAACTCTCTGCCATTGATCCAAGGGTGCAAAAATCGATTAATTGACCCACAAATTGAAGGTAAGTGTAGATATGATGCATTATTATCAAAAGTGGATGCACACACATGATTTTTCTGCTACTTGTAAATCATACAAAAATTAGCAATATTAAAAACAATTTTCTGGCAAGAAGGCATAAAAATTTTACCTTCCATATTTTCCTCTTCAGTGATTCCTCTATAAGAGATATTTCTTGCTGATTTATATGATCTATAATCAGCCATATCTTCTGCAATAAGATCTATCTCCCATGGGGACAAATCACAATCCCCCTATTTTACATGTGACACAAACCATAAAATTTTCTTCACCCACTATTCATTCCCCATTGGTGTTGCCATGTGGGAAAGAACTCTGAACCTTCTTTGCATCTCTGTAAAATTTAGTAATCAGACTTATGGATGAAATTTTTTCATTATTTGATGGCCCAAATTGGGTTCTTTCATCCCACTCTTCCATGGGAGAGTGACTGTCTTCAAGGAACAACTCAAGTTTCATTGGAAATAAATCAAGTGCTTGGTTCTCATCAAACTATTCTGCACACTCTTCAAGTACATACTGAATAGGATGATCCTCATGGTCCACCCACTCATGAGGTTCCTCCATGGAATTTTTTAAGACATTTACCCAAAAGGGAATGACTCTCGGGAAAGATTGAGGATTCAGTCAATTCTTTCCACTCTTGTTGGAATTGTTCTATCTTCATTTGTGATTCTAAGAGGGCACCTTGAGTGTATCTCAAAGAATCTTGGGTGGCCAACAAATAACCTTTGAAATTGTAGTTTTCTTGTTCATATATGAAAATAATTTCCTCATCATGCAGTGATGCTTCCCGCAATAACTCAACAAGATCAAACATGCCATTTTTATCTTAAAGCAATTGTGAGAAATTACCTTTGATTGTGGACATTACTTTATGGATATTCTCCATGGCTTCAAAGGAAGATTTGTCTTCCATTAAAGTATATTCCAAAAAAATATTTGACAATGAAGCATGAGTGTCATGGAGAATTTTTCAGGGCCTATTGGATCTTCTGTTCATCCATCTTCAATGACCCTACAAGAAGATGAGGTTCTTGTAGATGTTCCTCCTCTTCATTTTCCATCACTAGACCAATTTCATGCAGTGCACTCGATGTTTTGAAATCTGATCCATATGTTGTTTCTACAATATATTCATATGTTAATTCCTAAACAACATAAATTGGGCTGCAACTTAAGTGCTCATTCATCCTTGGTGCATGAGAAAGATATTCTCTCAAAGTTTCATCCTTCATAATGCATTCATTTTTTACACCAGAATTATGAACCTCCATTAGAGGAAATTTGGGGTCTGAAATGGGCCTTATAAGAAAACGTGCCAAAATAAGTTTTTGTGAGTTGGAATTCAAGAACCAATAGAATTTCAATAAAATAAGTCAACCATAATGGTGGAATTGACATATTTGTCATTAAAAAAAGCTACTTATTTTGTTCGTATTTTCGACATATCTCATTATGTTTTTACTCAAATTTCAATTGGGAGAGCTCGTTGGATGTGGAATTTGATTTCACATCCAACGAGTACCCACACTGCATACTTTTTACGGACCCCGCTACCCCAAAAACAAGAAATACCTGAAAAAATGTGATGATGACATCATCATCATGTTTTTTCAGGCATTTCTTATTTTTGGGGTAGTGGGGTCCATCAAAAGTATGCAGTGTGGGTACTCATTGGATGCGGAATCAAATTCCGCATCCAATGAACTCTCCCGATCGAAATTTGAGTAAAAACACAGGGAGATATGTCGAAAATACGAACACAAAAAGTAGTTTTTTTCTTTCTTCCTCCAAGATTAATCAATATTATTTTGTTATTTTAACTATTATTTTATTATTTTCCTTAGGAGGCCCATTTTAGACCCCAAAATTCCTCTAACGATCACTAGGGGGCTCAACCATTTTGAACTTTTCACTAGAAGTGGCTTCCATATTAGATTTACACAATGACACATAAAAACAAGAATTTACTAACTTTCCATGTGTCATGTTCTCCTCCTTACGCGGTGGAATTATGATTTCATGTTCACCCACCCATTTCTCTGCTTCACACCCTACTGAGATGTGCTCAATTTTTGCTTCCTTGTGAGGCTCAAGGGGTGACTGTAAATATGAATTGTGGTTCTCTTTTGGATCAAATCCAAAATATGTCTAACTATCATCAATCTGCCCCATCTCTTCTGCACTTATCTTGAAATCAACCATAAAGAAATTTGGAGTCATTTCACCTTCCATGTTACCAACAACTAGATGTTGGACTATTGGATATTTAGCTATGTATGTATCTTCTTCATCTCCTTCTGACGAATGATTTGGTGACTCATCATCCTCATGGATTCTACAAATAGGATGATATTTATTTGGGGAAAACCCAAATAATTTCTCAAAGAAACCATGTGCAGATGGCTCTAATGAATCTTGACTTTTGGTCCTCTTTTCTTCCCCTTTACTTTGATAAGTGGAACAACTTAGTTCCTTTCTTGATGGCTTCTTGGTCTTCAAATATCCTACATGTGTTAATCTTTCTGAAAACATAGACTCTCTAACTTTATTTCTTTCATGCTGGGAGACACTACTACTCGCTTGATTTGAGATACATATTTCAGCCCTTTCAACGTTCTTTGCATAAAAATTCTTAAATCTTCTCAATCATCAATTTTTGAATGCTCTTCTTCATAATTAGGTTGATCTTTAATTGTGGAAGATTCAAATTTTCCATCCATATGGCTATATGAATAACCATAGTCTCTCCTTTCAACTATGATCTCATGGGAGATACTTGTAGAAGGTACTTGGAAATTTTCTTCTTCATACTGTCTACAATACTCTTCATATTGATCATCATAATATTCATCATACTACTCATAAGAATAATCTTCTTCCTTATGCAAATAAAATTCTAAATCTTCCATGACTGGAACTAATTCCATAACTGCAACTTGAAGATATTGATGAGCTACTTTTCCATTGAGAATTACTTTCCACAGGATAAGCCAAGGAAATTTCTCTGATACCAATGTAATGTACCAAGTTTGGTGTGCAGACCTAAACACTATCTAATTTTGTAATTTAAATTTAAATTTTTGAATTTTTAATCAAACCACTGAGAGCCTCTTCGGACTAGGAAAATCAGGGTTTTTTCCTGGGACATTTTGTAGGGGGAAGCAACCAAATATATTTCAGACATATAATTTCCTATTACCTAACACATTTATATCTGGTTCCATTTAGGTTTCATAATCCACTATGTGGAAACCCGCTTCCATGCTTCTAGGTAGCAAAACCATGAAATTAGGAAGAGTAGTTTAGCCTTTTTCAACCAGGGGATTTTGGAAAATTACAGAGGGTTTTTGTAGAATTAATATAACATAAAAAATGGGTTTGGACAATTTTTAGCAGTTCTGGAAAGTTCTAAGGAGTTTTGGAGGAACTTGGGGGTTTTCGGCAGTTTTGGCCTAGTGAAACCCTGCGTAGTGGTGGATCCAAAAAGGAATTAAGACCCCCCAAAAAATGTTTCTATGGATATGTATGGGAAGTTGGGTCTGTCAATGACCCAAAAGAACTTACAGGTCTCAGTTTGAGTGAACATAACTCATTTTACATCAAAAACTGCAAGACTAGTCATTTAAAGCTAGTAATCTAGCTAGGGTCTAAAATAAAGCAGTTAATTCATGGTATATTGATTTATAAATCACATATGAAGCATTAAATAGATAAATATCATTTAAATGAACATATAAACTCTCTCCAATAATTCCCACAACCTTGATTATTTTTTATTTCACTCAGATTCATCAATTTTCCTCCATAAAGTGATAAAACAAGATTTTTTGGTGAAACTGGAGACAAATTTTTTATGGAATGAGATATTTCTACCTGATGAATATAAATTACAGATTTATATGCTTCTATGCATCAGAAAGAATATAATATACTTACCATTACAAAGGAGATTCCAAAAGGGTGGGAAGGAGGCCTGAAACATGACTAGAAAAGGGCTGGGAGAATAGGTGAAGCATGTGATTCAATGGATATTGACCTAAAATTAATGGAGGATGAAAATATCTTTGAGAATTATTCAATGGTTGCAATCTAGCACTCCATATCTACAATATAAGAGTATAAGATGGAAGGAGAGGGGAAGGAAAGGTTGGGGCACATCTCCCAATATTTTGAGGCACATAAATTAGAAGGAATGCTCACATAAGCATAGCTCAACATACACAACAACCAAACTGAAGAAATGGGCTCAAATTCTACTTTAATAGCATTATGGATTACCTTTTTAGCAAGTTACTTGGCTTGGTGACCTGTGAGAATAGGTCACCAATGAGTGGACATACTTTCCTTGCTTTGATTTCCTTTGTATTTCCTTATTTTTTCTCTTTTTCGTGACTTTCATTCTTTTTTGAACTTTCCTTCTTGTCATACTTTCTCGCTTTTCTTGTTTTATCTTGCTTTCTAGATTTATGCTGCTTTTCTTGAAATAATCATCTTTTCTCATTTTTGGCATCAATTTTGGAATCTAGTGCTTACTTGACTTCTACTCCAAGTAATTCCTTCAACCTTATCCATTAATTCGAATTTATGGGCCAATTTCTCCATTTATTCAACATAACAAATACAAATATTAATTGCACCAATAGCATTAAATGCTCCATAATTATTTATTCTAAGTGGGTAGAAACTATGGATAAAATTAAATGCACACTCCTAATTAATCAATTTCCTCATATTAACGCCTCATTAATTATTTAATTCAATTTGTTATTAGGATCCATGGGGTTCGATATGCTTCATGGTGCTGTCAAAATGGGAACATGACAAGTCTACTCTACTCTAGCCTAGCCTACTCCAGCCTAGCCTAGACTAGCTTAGCTTATCCTATCTCACCCTATCCTTCTCTATCTTATCACAACCTACTATAGCCTTCTCTATCCTAGCCTACTCTATATTAGCTTAACCTACTATAGCCTACCCTAACCTACTCTACTCTAGCCTACCCTAGTCTAGTATAGACTACTCTAGCCTAGCCTAGCCTATCCTACTCTAGCCTATCCTACCCTACTCTAGCCTAGCCTAGGAAACTTTAAACTAGCCTACTCTATCCTAGCCTACTTTATCCTAGACTAACCTAGCATACTATAGCTTAGCCTACTCTAACCTAACCTACTTTAGACTAGCCTAACCTATCATACTCTAGCTTAGCATAACATATTCTTTCCTATTCTAGCATACTCTAGCTTAGCTTGACATATTCTTTCCTAGGCTAGCCTATCCTAGTCTAACCTATCCTACCCTAGCATACTTTGTCCTAGCTTAACCTACTCTATCCCTAGCCTAACCTACTCTAGACTAGCCTACTCTAGCCTAACCTAATCTACTCTAGCCTACTCTAGCCTACCCAACTCTAGCCTAGAATAATATAGCCATCCTAGTCTAGCCTACCCTATCCTATCCTACTAGAACCTACCCTATCCTATTATATCCTAACTTACTCTAGCCTAGCTTAATCTACTCTATCATATCGTAACATACTCTAGCATACCTTAACATAACCTGGACTAACCTACTATAGACTAGCCTACCCTATTCTATCCTAGACTACTCTAACATAGCCTAGACTAGCCTACTCTAGCTATCCTACTCTAGGTTAGTGTAGCATACTCTAGCCTACTCTATCTATCCTAATTTATGATAATGTAGCATACTCTAGCCTGACATAGCCTACTTTATCTTAGTCTAGCCTACTCTAGCCTTACCTAGCCTAGCCTAACCTAGCCTAGCCTAACCTTCTTTAGACAATCCTATCCTACTCTAACTTACCCCAGTCTAGCCTACTCTATCCTAGCCTACGCTATACTAGCCTAACCTACTATAGCCTATCCTAACCTACGCTACTCTAGCTTACCCTACTCGAGCATAGCCTACTCTAGCCTAGCATAACCTATCCTACTCTAACCTATCCTGTCCTACTCTAGCTTGGCCTAGATTACTCTAGCCAAGCCTATCCTACTCTAGCTTGGCCTAGATTAATCTAGCCTAGCTTACTCTAGCCCAACTTAACCTACTCTACCCAAGCCTAGGCAACTTTAGACTAGCCTACTCTACTTATCCTGCTCTAACCTAGTATACAATAGCATAGCATATCCTATCCTACTCTATCCTAACTACTCTAGCCTAGCCTAACCTAGAATACTCTAACTTACCCTGGCCTATTCTTACTTAGCCTATCCTACTCTAGCCTAACCTAGTCTAACCTATCCTACCCTAGCCTACTCTATCCTAGCTTACTCTATCCTAGCCTTACCTACTCTACACTAGCCTACTCTAGCCTATGCTACTCTACTCTAGCCTACCCAATTCTAGCCTAGCTTATCATAGCCCAACCTAGCCTACTCTAGCCTATCCTAGCACCACCTACTATATCCTACCCTATCCTACTCTATCCTAGGTTAATCTAGCTTATCTTAACGTACTCTAGCCTAACCTAACCTACTCTAGCCTAACCTACGCTAGAGTAGCCTACCCTACTCTAGCCTACCATACTCTAGCATAGCGTAGCCTAGCCTACTCCATGCTAGCCTACTCTATCCTACTTTAACCTAGCATAGCCTACTATAGCCTAGTCTATCCTACTCTAGCATAGCCTAGCTTAAACTAGCATACCCTACTCTATTCTAACCTATCATATTCTACTATAGGTTAGGCTTTCCTTCTCTAGCCTATCCTATCCTAGCCTAATCTACCCAAGCCTAGCCTAGTCTAGCTTAGCCTAGTATAACCTAACCTCCCCTAGCCTACTGTATTCTAGCCTACTCTATCCTAGTCTACTCTATCCAAGCTTAACCTACTCTAGCATATCCTAGCCTACTCTATCCTAGTCTACTCTATCCAAGCTTAACCTACTCTAGCATATCCTATCCTATTCTACTCTAGCCTACCATACTCTAGCCTAGCCTACTCTATCCTATCCTAGCCTAGCCTACTCTAGATTAACATAGCCTACTCTAGACTAGCCTAGCCTATCCTACCCCACTTTAGCCTAGCATACTCTATCCTAGCCTACTCTTGCCTACTCTAGCCCAATATTGTCTATCATAGCCTATCCTAGCCTACTCTATCCTAGCTTACCATAGCATAGCTTAACCTACTCTAACCTAACCCAACCAATTCTAGACTAGCCTACTCTAGTGTAACCTACTCTATCCTTGCCTACCCAAATCTAGGCTACTTTATCCTACATCCTAGCCTAACCTACCCTACTCTACCCTACCCTACTCAATTCTAGTCTAGCCTAGCCTACTCTAGCTTAGCTTAGCCTAACATACTCTAGCCTAACATATCCTACTCTATCCTAGCCTAGTTTAACCTATCCCACCTACCCTACTCTATCCTAGCCTAGTTTAACCTATCCCACCTACCCTACTCTATCCTAGCTTAACCTACTCTAGCCTAGCCTAGCCTACCTAGACTAGCCTACTCTAGCCTAGCCTGTGCTATGCTATCCTACTCTAGCCTACCCTACTATATCCTACCCTACTTTACCTTATCCTAGCCTTCTCTAGCCTATCCTAGCCTAGCATACTCTACCTTATCCTAGCATACTCTAGCCAAGCCTATTTGACACTAACTTAGCATGGTCTAATTTAACCTACCCTATCCTACTCTATCCTAGCTTAACCTACTCTACAGTATCCTAACCTACTCTAATCTAGCCTACCCTATTCTAGCATAGCCTACTCTAGCATATCCTAACCTATCCTACTCTAGCCTAACCTAGCCTACTTTAGCTTAGATTAGCCTACTCTAGACTAGCCTAGCTTAGCGTGCCATACTCTAGCTTAGAATAGTCTATCCTATCCTATTCTAGCCTACTCTAGCCTAGCCTACTATAGCCTATCCTAGTCTAAACTAGCTTAACATAGCCTACTCTATCCTAGCTTATGGTAGCCTAGCTTAACCTACCCTACCCTATCCTAACCAACTATAGACTAGCCTATTCTAACCTAATCTACTCTACTCTTTCCTACTCTAGCCTAGCCTACTCTAGTCTAGCCTAGCCTACTCTATGCTAGCCTAATCTAGCCTAACCTAACATAACCTTTTCTAACTTATCCTAGCCTACTATAGCCTAGCATAGTCTATCCTAGCCTAGCCTAACCTATTCTATCCTATCTTACTCTAGCCTATCTTAACCTACTCTAGCATATCCTAGCCTATCTTACTATAGCCTAACCTAGCCTACTTTAGCTTAGCTTAGCCTACTCTAGACTAGCCTAGCTTAGCCTGCCATACTCTAGCTTAGAATACTCTATCCTATCCTATTCTAGCCTACTCTAGCCTAGCCTACTATAGCCTATCCTAGTCTAAACTAGCTTAACATAGCCTACTCTATCCTAGCTTATGGTAGCCTAGCTTAACCTACCCTACCCTAGCCTAACCAACTATAGACTAGCCTATTCTAGCCTAATCTACTCTACTCTTTCCTACTCTAGCCTAGCCTACTCTAGTCTAGCCTAGCCTACTCTATCCTAGCCTAATCTAGCCTAACCTAACATAACCTTTTCTAACTTATCCTAGCCTACTATAGCCTAGCATAGTCTATCCTAGCCTAGCCTAACCTATTCTATCCTATCTTACTCTAGCCTATCTTAACCTACTCTAACCTAGCCTAACCTTCTCTCGACTAGCCTACTCTAGCCTAACCTACTCTACTCTAGCCTACTCTAGCCTATCCTATTCTAGCCTAGCCTACTCTACTCTAGCCTAGCCTACTCGAGACTAGCTTACCCTACTTTAGACTAACTTACTCTATCCTAGCTTAACCTACTCTATCCTAGCCTAGCCTACCTAGACTAGTGTACTCTATCCTAGTGTACTCTACTCTATCCTACTCTAGCCTACCCTACTATGTCTTACCCTACTCTACCTTAACCTAGCCTTCTCTAGCCTAGCCTAGCCTATCATACACTTCCTTAGCCTAGCCTATTGTAGCCAAGCCTAGTCAACTCTAACTTATCCTAGTCTAACCTAACATACCCTAGCCTACTCTATCCTATCCTTCTCTATCCTAGATTAACCTACTCTACTATATCCTAACCTACTCTAATCCATCCTACTCTATTCTCGCATAGCCTATTCTAGCCTCTCCTATCCTATCCTACTTTAGCCTAACCTAGCCTACTCTAGCTTAGCCTAGCCTATCCTAGCCTACAATAATCTATCTTAGAATAATCTATCCTAGACTATTCTAGCCTATTATATCCTAGCCTACTATAGCCTAGCCTAGCCTAGTCTAACCTAGCTTAACCTAGCCTACTCTATCCTAGCTTACCCTAGCCTAGCTTAACCTACCCTAGCCTAGCCTAACCAACTTTAGACTAGCCTATTCTAGCCTAATCTACTCTACTCTTACCTACTCTAGCCTAGCCTACTCTAGCCTAGCCTCGCCTACTCTGTCCTAGCCTACTCTATCCTACCCTACTCTATCATATCCTACTCTAGCTTAACCTAACCTAGCCTACTCTAACTTATCCTAGCCTACTCTATCCTATCCTAGCCTAATCTAGCCTAGCATAGTCTAACCTAGCCTACCCTATTCTACTCTATCCTATCTTACTCTAGCCTATCTTAACCTACTCTAACATAGGCTAACCTTCTCTAGACTAGCTTACTCTAGGATAACCTACTCTACTCTAGCCTACGCTAGCTTAGCCTATTCTATCCTAGCCTACTCTACTCTAGCGTTCTCTAGCCTAACCGTTTCTATCCCAGCCTAGACTGACCTACTCTAGCCTAGCCTACTCTAGACTAGCCTAAACTAATGTAGCCTAGCCTACTATAGCCTATCCTACTCTATCCTATCCTATCCTAGCCTATCCTATATCTTCTCTAGCCTTCTCTAGCTTATGCCAACATACTCCATCCTAGCCTAGCCTAGCCTACTCTAGCCTAGCCTAGTCTAACATACACTACCCTATCCTACCCTATCCCACTTTATCCTAGCTTACTCTAGCCTAGCTTAACCTATTCTATCCTAGCATACTCTACTCAAGACTAGCCTAGTCTAGCCTAATCTATTGTATCCTAGCCTACTCTATCCTAGCCTATCGTACTCTAGCATACTCTAGCCTAGCCTCGCTTAACCTACTCTATCCTAGCCTAGTTTAACCTGCTCTAGCCTAGCCTAACCTACTCTGAAACACCCTACTCTAACATAACCTACTCTAGCCTAGCCTATTGTAGCCTAGTGTACTCTAGCCAACTCTATCTTAGCCTACTCCACTCTAGCATACTCTAGCCTAGCCTAACCTACTCTGAAACACCCTACTCTAACATAACCTACTCTAGCCTAGCCTATTGTAGCCTAGTGTACTCTAGCCAACTCTATCTTAGCCTACTCCACTCTAGCATACTCTAGCATAGCCTAGAGTAGTTACCCTATCCTAGCCTATCCTACTCTAGTATAACCTAGCCTACCTATCTTATCCTACTCTACCCTACTCTATGCTACTCTAGCTTACCTTAGTCTAGTCTAGCCTACTCTAGCCTATCCTATCCTAGCCTACTCTATCCGAGCCTACTCTAACATACTATACCCTACTCTACTATAGCCTAGCTTTACCTACTCCACTCTACCTAGCCTAGCCTACTCCACTCTAGACTACTCTTTCCTACTCTACCCTAGCGTATCTTAGCCTACTCTATCCTAACCTATTCTATCCTAACTCTATCTTGGCCTACTCTAGCCTATCCTACTCTATCCTAGATTATCCTAGCTTACTCTAGCTTAGCCTAACCTAACTTAACCTAGCCTACTCTAGCCTAACCTAGCCTACTATAGCCTATTCTATCCTATCCTAGCCTAACCTACTCTAGCCTAGCCTACTCCACTCTAGTCTAGCCTAGTCTAGCCTACCCTAGCTTAATCAAGCCTAGCTTAACCTACTCTAGCATAACATAACCTACTCAAGACTAACCTACTCTAGCCTACTCTACCACTCTAGTTTATTCTAGGCTAACCTAATCTAAACTAGCCTAGCCTAACTTAGCCATAGTCTAGACTAGCCTAACCTAGCCTAATCTCCCCTAACCTTTAGAACATTACCTTAACCTAGCTTTCCTTAACAAAAACTACCTACGTGTTCCTAGTCTATCCTAGCCTATCCTAGCCTATGTTATTGTATCCTAGCTTACCCTAAGCATGGATCCTAACCATAATCCTAACTTTGGACACATGAATTATAATGTAACCATACAATGTATAACTTAATGAAAATCCATTTTTTAATGCCAAATACCAAATTATATATCTATTTTTCCATTTAAAATAAAAATTACATAATTTTAATAAAACATACAAAATGTTATAAGTAACTAAAACAACCACAAAATAAAGAAATTTTCTAAATATAGATTGCACTTTAAAAATAAGAAAAGTTCACATAGAAAATAACTAACCTGAATTCTAAATTTATAAAAAAATGAAAATAAATTTTACACATTATAATAATCTTTATATAAAAATAATGAATTTAGAATATAATATATATCTCACCATTCTTATTTATATATAATTATTATGTAATAAATGTTATTTTTTAACGTACACAAATTATATAATAATTCTTATTTATATATAATTATTATGTAATAAATGTTATTTTTAATGTACAGAAAAAAATAATGATATTCAGATTTTCTATTTATTTAATTAATTAATAAAAAGAAAACTAAATACAAATAAAATAAAATAATAAATCTTCCATTCTACTAAAATAAAACTAATAAATCTTTGATTCTTAAATTTTATATAAAATGGAGTTAAAAGAGAAACTAAATTGGTTGCAACGACTAACTTATAGGTTTTTATTGAGCAGTTTATGGGATAGAAGTTTATTAAAACTTTAATTGGAAGACATTTCCTTCAAATTAAAAATCACTAGTAATTTGTTTAAAAAACTAAATATTATGGAAAAGGATGACCGTTTAAAAGAATAAATATTATGACAAAGGATGACTAAACAAAGCCCTAAATTATGTAAGGAAAGAGGAACCCTTAAATTATTCATATTATCTAGAAAAAAATATGGCTAAATAAAAATACAATACAAAATTTAAATAAAATAATTATTTAAATTATTTGTAGAAACATACAAAATCTAAAAAAATAACTATTTAAATTATTCATAAAATCTATGAAAATATATACTTCAAATTAAAAAATAAAAATCACCCTGCCTGTTTAAAAATTAAATATTATGGCAAAAGATGATTAAACAAATGAATCTCATAACACATGCAAGTTATTTCTGTAAGTTAAATTATTCATAAAATCTAAGTAATAAAATAGCTAAACCAAAGAAAGAAGTAAAAAAATCTAAAACAAATAACTATTTAAAGTATTCATAAAATCTATGAAAAAAATTGCTAAATGAAAGAAAAATGGTATAGATATGTTAACTGTTAAATATATGGATTGAGCAAAGCTGCCCCTATTAAATTGATGAGAAATATGGGTAAAGATACTGATAATTAAAATTTAAGTGTAATCAACATGGCAGATACGGGGAGCTATTGCCAAAGCCATGGAATCACAACTAGAGCTCGAATTTGTTCCAGAAGGGTTATGAAGGATTGAATCATTACATGAAACCCTTTCCATAGATATGGCTCCTCAATTATAATATTGCGAGGGGAGGTAGGAGAACCAACAGCCATACATACATGTAGCTCAAATTCTTTAGCTACAGAATCACAGTTAAAATTTTAAAGGGCTTGATTCGTATCAGAGCTCTTCCTACCAATGGTCGTTTGCATTAAAACATAATCGATGAGAAACAAAAAAAAATACCAAAAGTACTGAGTGGCAAGAAAGTCCAAAGCCATACCATTAAAACATAGCCGATGAGGAAAAAAAAGAAAAAATCCCCTAAGTATTGAGTGGCATGAAAATCCAAAGCCATACATACATGCAGCAGGAGAACCCACACCCATACGTACCTGTACCTAAAATTCTCTAGCCATGGCATCGGTACAATTAAAGTTTTGAGAACCTAGAGCCATACATACCTGTATCACAGGGTTTTAAAGGGCTTGATTCGCATCACAACTCTTCCTACTAATGGCTTCCTACCAATGGCAGTTTGCATCAAAACATAACAGACTAGAAAAAAAAGAAAAATCCCTAAAATATAGAGGACTTATTTTAAGGGCTTGAATCACTACTTGGGGCCTTTTCCATAGCCATGGCATCATGGCTAAAATATTGAGAGAAAAGGAAACAAAACCCAGAGCCATACATGCCCGTAACTCAAATTCGTTCATGAAGGGATTTGAAGGAGCCATACATACCTGTAACTCAAATTCGTTCGTCGAGGGTTTTGAAGGGCTTAACTAGTATCTGAGACACGTTTTCCTTGCTCCATCAAGCACTTCCTGTCAATGGCAGTTTGCAATAACATTTCAATAAAATTGAGATGCGAGAAAAAAAAGGAGGCTATGGATGAGATTTGACATAAACAATGATTGATTAATAACGCTGAGCGAATTAACAAAAAGGAATGTTTCGAATGTTTCAAGGAAAGGGCTTCAAAGGGTTCGATTCAATTCATATGGAAAACTTATCTTCATTCCTTCTCTAAATTTGCATCCAAACATAACAGAGGCAACACAAAATATTTGCATCCGAACAGAACATAGGCAGAACTGAACAGAGGCATAACAAAATATTTGCAATTTGCAATCCGAACTCAACAGAGCCAAATATAAAATATTTGCATCCGAACAGAACATAGGCAACATAAAATATTTGCGATTTTCAATCCGAATTGAACAGATCCAAACATAAAAGATTTGCCATTAAGTTGACAGAATGAAATAAAATATATGCGGGAGATTTTATATAACAAGGAAGAGATTAATATTTAGATTGTTGAATGTACCGACTAAGAAAACTAGGGTTTCTTAGAAGAGTTGAGGAAATAATAATAACATTTACCATCGAATTGTGCAGTCGGCTTCCCTTGAAGTTGTCAATCAGTGGAGGTTTTTTTACGGTTCACTTTATCCAAGATAAAACACAGGCGCCGAAACACAGACCATCCAAACCATCCAAGTATAGATAAAAGATAAAAATGTTGAATAAATGAATAAATATATCCACCTCTGAACCTCTTCAACGGATAGTTTCCATCGTTTTCTTGTTTCAACGGATAGTTTCCATCGTTTTCTTGTGTTTCGAACCATCTATCGATTTCAAATAACACATTGCTTTTTACTCCTCTCTACAACGGAATGTTAGCATATGAGACCTCACATATTACTTATACAAAATTTGGGCGTATAATACTTAAAAGATTTTGTGCCTTTTTAGGTTTACTTTATTACAGATTTGGACGTATCATTCTTTGAATATTTTGTGCTTTTTTGGATTTTTACTTTATTGAAGATATGGGTGTGTATCATTATTCAAAGCTTTTTGTTTTGTTTGTTTTTTTCGGTTTTGATTTCTTATTTTATGATTTTTTAAATAAAATTGAGTGTCCCACATTTCCGTGAATAAGATTCCATGTACCTCTTCTTTATTAAAGAATTTTGTTTAAGCTTTTCTTAATTGGTATAAGTTTTATTTTAATAGAGTTTAATTTATGGTTTAACAAAGAATAGTTTTAATATAATTCAATTTATGATTTATTAAAGAATTAGTTTAATTCATAAAATGTGAAGATAAAAATATTTTACTTTATTTACATATTTTTGAAAATTTCTTTTTAGTTTATTTGATATTTTGCTTAACTTAATTTAGCCTCACTTTTGAAAAAAACTCATAATATTTTAATAGCATAAAATTATCTATTATTAACTACATTAAATATATTTGTTCCTAAAAGTCATATTAAATATTTTAGAAATCTTAAAACATTTACTTTAATATAAGAGATTTACCCTCCTCTAAACATATATGTTTTATCTTTATATACTATCCATATGTAAGAAAATTGTAATCCCTCTTAGTACATTAATAATACAAACTTAATACCATATAATCATATTTTGAATAAAAATATAAATGTTCCATACTATTCAATAAATATAATAATGCAAGAGCATTATATGAAAATGGAAAAACAAGATTTCTATTACACTATTGCAATTAAAATGTTTGTGGTTTTGTTGTTTTTACAATAGTCACCTATGTTTTGTTGTAGATTTTGATTTTATGTATACTCTAAATTATTTATATTTTAAATCTTAATTGAACACATACACACATTTTATTTTCAAAACTTAATTGCACATTCTTATATATGATAGGAAATTATTATAGAATTGTCAATATTCGTTCTATAAATATCATTAATGCAT